>CM050426.1:6263766-6598766 GCA_027564155.1 Gymnocypris eckloni scoliostomus
TTTAGATAGCAGAAATGTTGTAAGCTGAATGTCACATTTTGGATCAAACTCTCAAACAGAAACATCTGTTGTTTTTTCTGTAGTTTCTTAACTATTTACCTTAACTATCAAATGAAGCATCAGAACTGCCGGAGTAACTTTAGGTTGCTCAGAGGTTAATGTGTGATTACGTAGTTAATAAAGCAGTATATGTCATACCTTAGAACATTTAGCATTTCATTTTCAAACTTTTACTTTGGTTGCAATTTAATTTCACATTTTTCAAAACTTACTTTAGTTGCATTTTGATTTTGCAATTTCATTTCACATTTTGCTTTTTAATTTAATTATATGACTTTTACTTTAGTTGCAATTTGATTTTGCAATTTCATTTCATTTTCAAACATTTTCTTTAGTTGTAATTTGATTTTGCAATTTAATTTCACATTTGAATTTCATTTTCAAACATTTTCTTTAGTTGCAATTTGATTTTGCAATTTAATTTCACATTTTAATTTCATTTTCAAACATTTTCTTTAGTTGCAATTTGATTGTGCAATTTAATTTCGCATTTTAATTTCATTTTCAAACATTTTCTTTGGTTGCAATTTAATTTCCCATTTTGTTTTGCATATTAATTTACAAACATTTACTTTAATTCAACTCTCAAACAGAAAAAAATCTGTAATTTTTCTGTGGTTTATTAACAGTTTGAAACCGGTAAATCTATGTTTTTATATTTCAGACTGTTTTGTCAGTTTATTTGAACTCTCAAATGAAGCATCAGACACACTGCCATTGTAACTTTAGGTTGCTTAAAATGTGAACAACCTGATGTTTTCTTTCTCGAAGCACAAACTGCCATGTTTATATTATATCCTCCTTTACAATTATTCTTATGTAACAATATTTTATAGTTTTAAGTTCAATTATGTGAGATTAAATCTTTATAATGATGTCTTTTCTCAGTGTTTATCTGTGTTAATAGGTCTCATGAGTCTTATCGTAATGAGTTTTGCACCTTTGATATCTACACATCTGTATATTTTAGTTTTACTACAGAACTTGCTACTTGAAGGTACTAATAAACCATGGAAATGTCACAAGATCTTGTTGTTATCAGTGAAAATACAGTTTATTGGGAGCGTATGAGGTTAATCCATGTCAAACACAATCTCATATTTGAGACCGAGCACATTATCTGTTATGAAACAGATCTCTCAGAATAAATACTTAAACATGTCTTTCTATGCATGAAAAAAGCCATCAAAATATGATATTTAAATAAATGCTGTCAGTGTTCCACTTGAGTGGGTTTCACTCTTCTGTGGGCAGTAAAATGCTTCTTATTTACAATCATAAACATGTCAGAGACACACAAGACCAGTTATTTTTCAAGCAACAGGCATCATTTACACACACTAATGTCATTACAAACCTGTACTTTACACAAAATAAGTAGTTCACCCTCCTCTTTTTTCATATGAGATTTAGAGCTCCAAAAAGCACAATAACCTGCTTATAGGACAAAATGCAAGATTTACGTATTTGAATGCATATAAAATCTTCCATGCATTTGGATAACACAGATTTCATACAAACTAATAATCTTTATCTGATGCATATTTGTCAGTCATACAGCAATGAAACAGGCCAGTTTTGAGCACTCAAAAAATCATGGCATTTCAATGGACCATAAGTAATTGGACAGTTGACTCAAAAGCCGTTTCATGGACAGATGCATGCTATTCCTTCGTTATTTCTACATTAAGCAGGTTAAAGGTCTGGAGTTGATTCTAAGTGTTTCATTTGCATTTGGAAGCTGTTGCTGTGAACCCACATCATGCAGTTAAAGGAGCTCTCCATGCAAGTGAAACAGACCATTGTGTAGACTTCAAAACCTAAACAAATCCATCAGAGAGATAGCAGGAACATTCAGAGTGGCCAAATCAACAGTTTGGAACATTCGGAGAAAAAGAACACACTGGTGAGCGTAGAGCTTAAAGTCTGCAATTTCATTTCATCTTGATTGTTTCATTATAATTCTATTCAGTGGCATACAGAGTCAAAATTATGAAAATTGTCACTGTCTGAATATATATGGCACTGACTGTAAATCTTTTACATAATTTTTTTAAAGGTTTCATTCCAGTAAATGTGCTCTGCCATATTCCAGGAGCCTCATTTATAAAATGTTGGGCAGAAACCATCCCAAAATAAATATGAGCGCTGGCGTGGACGCATATTAAGATCAAATCTGAGCGTACGCACACTTTATAAATGAGGCCCCTGGTCTTCTGAAATCATACAACAGATGTGTTTATGAACTGAAAAAAGCTGCATAAAAATGCTTTCAAAATCATTTTGGGTGAATAAATGATGACAATTTATTTTTCATGAATGAATCCCATCATCTGAAGTGCTTACAGGATCTGAAACAACCTTGTAGTTTCTGTTTGTCTCCACATCATCTCTAAAATAATAATAAAAAAGTACTTTTAAATAAAACTTTAAAAATACAAAACAAAATAAAAAATAAAATCTAAAACAACAATATATACATATAAATAAAAATAAAATAAGTGATACAAATAAAAATGAAATAAAAATAACAAAAAATGATATAAAAACAGAAATCTCATTTATATATATATATATATATATATAGTCATGGTCAGAATTATTTGGCAGTGGTTGGATCTTGCATGAGGACAAAAAAATCTAAATCAACACAAAACTGGGTCACTGAGCAAGAATGATTAGCTGGTTCTCCCAGTCCTCTGACCTGAACCCTGTAGAAGATGAGTGAGGTGAACTGAAGAGAAGAAGCTGTGAATCTGAAGATCTGGAGTGATTCTGGAGGAAGGAATGTCTCTGATCACTTGTCCGGTGTTCTCTGACCTGAACCCTGTAGAAGATGAGTGAGGTGAACTGAAGAGAAGAAGCTGTGAATCTGAAGGGTCTGGAGAGATTCTGGAGGAAGGAATGTCTCTGGTCACTTGTCAGGTGTTCTCTAACCTCATCAGGTATTATAGGAGAAAATTTAGTAGAGCTTTTATCTTGGCAAACAGGTTGCAAAAAACACTGAACAAAAGGGTGCAAATAACTGTTGCCAAAGTGTATTGGAGAAAAACATTTCATAATGAGATTCCCCTCATTATTATTTTTCTTCAATGAAAGATTACATTTTTTGTGAATGTTTAAATTGAAAGTTCAAATGGATAAATAACGCAGATTTATTTTCATAGCATCCGTCACTAATATTTACCAAGGGTGCCATTAGTTTTGGCCATGACTGTATGTATATATGTATATATATATAAAATGGGTGTAATGGTTAATGGTTTGGATCGATACAACACAGTGGTATCACGGTTCGGTACATTTTTGATACAAAAAAAGAAGGAAATGCCAGAAAATGTGTTATTTATAATGTAATATTTTATTTATTAAAACTAACATCAAAGTATGATCTTTTTCTTTTTTTTTCTTTGAACAATGCAGTGTGCCGAACAACAGTCGTGTCTCAGATCAGCGGCAGGAGTCCAATTTCATTTATCACATGAGGAGTGAGTCGAGCTGACAAGTGAGGTGACAAAGACAAGAAGTGGGCGAAAGATTTCGTTTCGAAACAAAATAAAAAAGGGCCTGCTATAGACTTTCGAAGCCCTTTTGACTTTTGCCATTTATCTAAGATGATTTTGGAAGCCTTTTTAACAATCGCTTATTTATAATATTATTTACAGTGTTTGCTGATTTTCAGTGTTTTATAAATATATTAGGGCTGTCAATCAATTCAAATATTTAATAATTATCTGTTCTAATGGATAGAACAGATAACCTTAAATCAATACTTTTCAAGTTTTTAATACTCTAATCGACATGGGCATGGACAAATATGGATGCTTTATGCAATATGTTTATTATTAGTGAAACCATAGTTAACATAGAGCATGAAGACTAGACATGTTTCAAAGGTCATAGATGTTTTTCAAAGCACATGTTCATGTCTATTAAACACATGAACAAAGAAATACCAGGTTCCCATTACTTCTCTTTCTTTGCACAGAGCAATTTACTGACACAAACCTGTTTACATTTTCACATGACGGAACAGCTCACTTCTTCTGAACATGCAAAATGTACATTTATTATTAGCCTACATTTGTTTGCCTCTATGTGCCCACATACAGTATTTTGATGAAGCTAATTCTCAATAAAACTGTTTTCATTTATATATTTTACTGTTTCTGTTGTCAGACAACGAAATATGAAATAGTGACTGAAACGCGACCCATTAAGACTAGTCTACATAACCAGCTCTCCTTTCCAAGATGTTAATCTGCACAAAAATCCTGATTTATAATCCAGCCGTTGTCTGATAAAAATCAAATAGGCTACACATAAGATAAAGACAATAGCTGTGCTGTTGAGCAGAGCAGACGCCGAGAGAGAGCGAGGTGTGTGCACAGCGGGAAAGAGAGACCTCGCGCTCGTGCGGCAGTACCAGTGAGTCTCAGAAACTAAATAAGGTTTGGGCAAACCGCTAGGCGCTTAAAAAAAAAAAAAGAAAAGTTGCTAAAGGGGTGTGAAAAGTCGCTCAGTTGGCAAAACTGTCAGCATCTCCATCCATTTGTCTAACTACGGGTTGGGCCACGGGTCAAACAGAAAATGCTTGCTGCGTTAATCGCACGTTAATAAAACGAGTGCTGTTAAAATGAATTAGCATTAACGCGTTAATTTTGACAGCCCTAATTTAATTTAAACTTTGTGTAAGATATTTGTTATTTTATATTAGGCCTATAGCATGGTGTAATTTGTTAATAAATGAAACATTCTTTGTTGAATATAAGTGAGTTTGTCGTACTGTTTTGTTGGTGTTAATTCAATGAATTGTCACCAAATTGTTGCTAGTGTTTTTCTTTGGGGGTGGGACGGGCAGACATCACCTGTTACATCGGTTGGGCTGCCTAGTTAAGCAGTGGTGCTGAGAACATTATATCTCACACACTTTAAGCGCTTCTATTTTGTAAAAGGATTAGTCCAACGAATTGTTCGATTTATAATGCATACCGATCCAAAAGCCTAGTAACGAACGGTTCAATATGAATACGTGTATCGTTACACCCCTAATATATATATATATATGCAAAACAAAAAAAATCAAATGAACTGAAATCACACTCTGTGTCTTTTCAGGCACATTTTCCTTTTCCTATTATAAAAAGTTGAGTAAACCTGCTCATAGTGGATCCCTGAGTCAGAAGAGCATCACCTCCTCGAACACGACTCCGTCAGCTGCTTCCTCCTCCACATCCTGTGGGTCCGAGTCGATCTGTGCGACTCCCAGCCTGTAGAGGGCGTCTCTGATCATCACCACCTCCCCCGGCTGACAGGCGCTCAGCACCTCCGCGATCTGCTGGTTCACGATGTCTCTGCTGCTCAGGAAGTCCAGCAGGCGGTTATAGAGGTAGTAATACGAGGCGTTATCGAACACGAGAGCTTCCTGCCGAAGTGTCGTCACGCTGCCGTCGCCGATGCTGCTTTCACTCTGGGGTTGATCACAGATCTCTGCAACGGCGTCGGCGTACGGCTCCAGCTCTTTGCAGAGGCTGATGGCGTGGTGGGCATCGTGGAGGGCATTCGGTCTGTCGGGTCGCACTATCCAGCGAGAGGTGGATTTGGTGAGCGGGTGCAGATGAGGGTTGGACTCAGTCGCTGTCAGATCCAAACTGTACGGCTGGTCCTGAAGCTCCGAGCATGAGACATACTGAAAGAGGAAGGAGACAGATGGGATCGACATGTTTAATGACAATCAGGCGTTTTAAAATCTGTGTACTACAAGTTCCCTGCAAGGAACATTTTGTATAAGGTGTATAATTCAACAACATGTCTTTTTTGAAGGAATATTTTCATATTAGTTTCATTTGTACAGCCCTTTTCACGGTATTTAACATCTCAAAGTAGCTTTTCAGAAATAAATGGACTAAGTTATGATATTTTAATATCCTTTTTGGAATTGTCAGTATCAATGTGCTGTGCAGAAAGATTCTTAAAAATGCATTTTTCTTTGTATATGTGTTAATATTATATAACGCTAATGTATGTGTGTGCATGGATATTATAGATAACTAAAACTACAAACAATTCATCACTTTAAATAAATTAAACTTCAAATGTATTTAATTTAACCTTTAACTCATTTCATATTGTGATGTACTAAAACAACTCAAATTTAAAAACATAAAATAAAAACCTCAGAAATGGAAAAACTCACAACAAAATTGAAATGAAATTGGAAAATACACAAATAAAACTCATTCAAAATATATATAAAACAAACTATATTCATATCTTAATGATACAACATTAAAAAAGCTGTATAGAAATTCTTGACATTTTGATTTAATTGTTTTGTTTAACAAAAGGTATAAATGGAAAATAAAGTTGGAAAATTTATTTTTAATGATATATTATGATGATGAATATTATAATCAATATAATTTAATAATACAACTATTATATTATTAATATATTATGAATAATGAATAATAATTATTATTTTATCTATATTTTTTAAATTATTAGTTAAAAGTAATGTTATATATAATGTTTATATGCTATTATAGGTTTTATCATAATGGCTTTTTTAATATATATTTTTTTGTAAATTTGTTGTGTGCTTTTGTAATTTTGTTATTTTTAAACATATCTGTATAATTTTCATAATTTGTATTTATTATTATTTATTTATTTTAGTTTTGGTTCTTTTACTACATCGAAAGTTAAACTAAATAAAAATGAGAAATGTTGTGGACATCATATGTGGACTTTAGTGAAATATGTAATTGCAACAGAAGCATTATAACAAATATTAATATAACTAGATTTTTGGTGATCTGTTCTCACCTGTGGTGGTGTTGTAGGGTCAGAGAAACATCCCTGATTTTTCCCCCACATCTGTGAAGCCAGATCAGGATATAATAAATCAGTGCAGAGCGCCACCTTCTGGGCACAATCTGCCACGTACACCGGCGGCCAAAACCGGGACGAAACCAGCAGGTCCAGATGATCCCGAGCGCTTTCTCTGCGGACGATATACTTGGATCCACAGACGACCTGCAGAGATCAGACTCACACATCAGCTCATCTGTTCACATCACATGATCAACACAGAGCTGCGCTGTAGTGAGTCTGGTACCTGATGAGGACACACTTTACTGAGTCTGCCTGCCGTCAGGAGCGCGCCGGGCTGCTGCGCCGTCCACAGGCCGCTCTGTGTGTGTGAATACAACAAAGACACAGACGCCAGCAGCTCGTCCTGTCAAACGAGAACAGCAGACCATTCTGTCATAAATACTACAGGAATATTTACAGTAACTCCACTTAATGTCTAGAAATGACATGTGTGATAGAGTTGCTTTGTGTTACTTAATATTAGTGATATTATCGCTTTGACTGCACCAAGGGCCGTCGCTAGGAATTCTGGGTCCTGTGCACTCAATTTGCTATGGCCCCCCCCTCAAATTCACGTTCAGCAAATCGAGTCCATCCGGCCCACAAATTCCCCCTTGAATGTTTTGATGGGTCATAGGGCCTTCAATTGGAGTAAATAAATGAATAAATAAAACAGGACAGACGATAGATATTACTGAATTCATGACAAATGCAAAAACTTAATGCATTTCTGTCACAGAAACGCACTTGACAGTAAAGCATTGATTTTGAGCTAGACTGCTAGAAAGTTACTGTTAATGAATGCTGTCATCATTTCCTCACCCTCATATCGTTCCAAATGACTTTCTTCTGTTGAACACAAAAAAGATTTTGTAGCACATTACCAAACCATTTTGGTTACCCTTGATTTCTACTGGATGGAGAAAAAAAACTTCTCAAATTATGTTCCACTGAATAAATAAATTAATACAGGTTTGGAATGACATGAGGGCGAGTAAATGATGACAATTTTCATTTTTGGGTGAATCTCCCTTTAAGAACTGTATTATTTGTAAATAATAAACACCTGATTTATATGACAGTGATATTTATCTTTAATCAGGCCCTTGCTGAATTAACATTTTACTTCAATTAAAATTAATTAGAACTAAACATCTAAAAAAGAGAAGTTCTTGCTTAGAACCAGAGCTTAGCTGACAGGATGGTCCTCATTACCATGGTTATAGCTGGTTTTTAAAATAAATAATAAATAATAATAAACTATAAAATGTATAAAAAAACGTTGAAGAAACTACAAAACAGCTTCTATGAAATTAAAATATTCCCAATAAGTAATAACAGTAACATTTATAATAAATACATTCCTGCCAACACATAGGCTATTTGTACAGTGTTCATAACTTCAAGTTAAATTATGGTGCTGAATATTTTCCAATATAGGCTACCTCATAATATACCTCATTGTCGTGGCTGTTTTCAGCCAGCATCACTGCAGAACCTTTAATGTTCTCATATCACACGACTGTATAACAATAATTCTGTGTCACATCTGAATGGATCGAGCGACTTGCGCTGTTTATCTCTTATAAATCGTGGCGCTGCAGTGTGCAGGAGACTGATCCGCTCTGATTTGACGCGTGGCTGGAGGATGCATCAGGAGTGCTTCTTTGTGCTTTTGGAGTTTTTGCTTTATTCGGTTTCACATGCAATGTAATTTAAAAACAGCGCCTAATAACGGGGAGGTCCCCCTCTTTTTGGTGAACGGCCCACTACTCGAAAGAGAATGTCCCGGTGTTCCTGATGGCCAGTAGGCAATCGGTGCCCCCCCAGACCTCTGGGCCCTATGCACTCTGCCCCCTTTAGATGCTGTGTTAATGTGTGTGTGTGTGTTGCTGTGTACTTTATCACTGTGTGTAGCAGCAGGAATCCCACACTTCTCCAGCACGTCTCGGAGCTCCTCTTCACTGTGCTGATCCATCTGATCAGGAATCAGACGACCATCGTGGATCAGACGCACCAGGACAGATGGGTCTCCTGAAACACACACACAAACAGAGAGAATAATGCTGAAATCAAGCATTAAAGTCTTATAATAAAGCCGGACATATGAAACAATAGTCTGAAAAAAACCTCTGAAATGAAACAGTTAATCTAACCTTTAGACAAAGCATGAAAAAGGTTTGCTTCTGTGTTTTATGTTTTGTATCATATTTGATCCATCAGGCATTTATGGCTCATAGAGTCTGATATATTGAGAACAGGGAGGAAAAAACTGCTCAACTTTATTTAGAGACTTAAACTGAGCAATTTAGTGCAGCAGAAGCTGATATTAATATGCACATAAAAGTATGTAATTCTGATTGTAATGTAAAACAATGAGATCTTTATAACAGTATAGCAGATACTTACATAAAATGATATAAATATCAGTCATCACTCTCTATCTCCAATATTGTCTTAGTAAGATGATATTTAAATACTTAGTTTGGTGATCAAAACATAACGCAATCCAATAAAATGATAACTAATTTGAGAGATGAAATAAACGTTCCTCAAATGCCTGATGATCATATTTGATAGTACTCACTGATATTTCTGGATAAACAAGTAAAGATAAACCGCTTCAGTCCAGAAAAGTGATCTTCATGAAATATCAAAGTTATTCTTATGTTTACTTAGACATAAAATATGAAGCACAAGCTGAAGTTGGACAATTATACTGACAGACATTTTACTTGCTAAAAAGTCGAGGCTATAAATCAGACGACGGAAGGCATGTAGCTGATCGTGAGTCACAGGTCTAACAGCAAAGGTTTGATCATTAGAGGCCGTAGTTAAACAGTCGTCTCAGTACCTCTGAGCTGCGTGTCAGATGTGATTTTGTCTTTCTCTGTGTTGATGACGGTGGTGTTTCTCATGAGAGGAGGGATGAACGGGGCGATGATTGAGGCGTCAAAGCGCGTGATGGGAAAGCTGGAGGGAAACGCCGCCTGTTCCAGCGCCTCGTTCTCCATCGTCAGCCAAAACTCATCAACGTGAACCTCATCTGTCGCCTGGAAATCAGGCCACGTGAACTACAGAGAGAGAAGAACAGTCCTTTATCAAAATCTTTTGAGTTACTTTACCTTATTCAAATGTTAGTTATTTAACTATTTATATGCTATTATAGTATAGCAATACAGTATATGAATATTTTGGAATTTTATTTTATTAACTTTGTTTACATATTTTTTATTAGCATTTAATTATATTGCAGATTTAGTACTTCAGCATATTTCATTTACTGTAGTTACCAACAAGATACTTGTTTTAAATTTTTCATCCACTATTTATATTTTATTTCAATTCAGATGGGTTTCAATTTATTAATTTCGTACTCAAAGTCAAACAAAAAATTTGAAATGTAATTTAAATAAACTACGTTTATTTTTTATATTTTATTCTATTTCAAACATTTTCTTTATTTCAAGTATTTTTTTAAGTTTTGCTTTTGTATTTAATTATATATTTATATTTTGCTTTAATTTATATATTATTTCAATTTTAAATAATTTGAGTGCTTCAACATACGCTTATTTCAGTTACTGTAGTTGATAAAGCAACATTAGACTTGTTTAGAGTTTAGGTTGTTCATCTACTATTTATATTTTATTTTATAAATATTTCTAAAATATTTTTTTTCATTGTTTATTACATCTAAAAAAAACATAAAATACTTAATTTTGTTACTCGAAATATATAAACATTAAATAAAATAAAACATTTAAAAACATAAACTTTAAAATGTAATTTAAAATGTTAATTTCAGCTAAATGCCACAGAAAAAATTCTAATTTTTATTGAATTGATCTTGCTATACTAAAATAAGAAATGACAAAAATTTAAACAGACAAAAATAAAACTAAGAAAATTACAAAACAACAATAACAAAACTAATAAATAATAACGGAATGAAAAATAGTAAATAAAAACATCAAAATATAAATAAAACAATAATGGTATCTTATTAATACTAATATAACATTGCTGTTACCTCCACGTTTTTGAGCAGTAACACATTGTTGGAGTTGCGCTGTGCGATCTCCAGCTTGGGAGCGATGCCGCACACGCCACAGATCATGTCGTTATAGTCTCGAACCGTCAGACACTCAAACGCCCAGTAACCGCTGCAGAACAGATCCTGAACACGCGCCAGCTGATCCGAGCTCAACACGCCGTCTGAACCACACACAGAGAGAGACACGTTAACCTCACGCACACGCTCAGCATCTGAGAGACGAGGACGAGGATGAAGCACCTGTGAGAGTCAGTGAGTGTTTGATTACACTGAGAGCGGCGTGTGCGGGTTCATCGCCCAGTCTGATCTGATGTCTCATCTTAAAGAACAAATCCAGCGTCACCAGCAGCTCATTACCCACGTTAAACAGACCTGACAAAAACAAACACATGTTGCATTAGCAATGTTACATTTTAGTATTGATGCACTATTACGGTTTTATTGTGAATCGTTTTATTTTCAAATGGTCTGTTATTGTTTTAATTTGACAAAGTTTTAGAAATTTTGTTGTTTTTGTCTTTTCATTAGTTTTTTAAATGTCTATATTTATTCATTTTTTATTTTATTTTGAATTACCAGTAGTCTTTATTTTTACAATATCTGTTTTAAATTTAATTTTAGTTAACATTTTAGTAATTTTGTAGTTGTTTTTTACATAGATATTTTTTTATTCAATTTTATTTTTAAGTAAGTAGTTTTTCTGTTTTAATTTTAACATTTTAGTAATTTTGTCGTTTTTTTTTTTTATATTTTCTATTAAATATGTAATCTATAATAAAATATGGTCATAAAACCATTTCATAATATGCAGTTTTTATTAATATTTGATTTTATTTTCATATTTCTGCTTTCATTTTAATTTTAGTTAAAGTTTATAGTAATATTGTGGTGTTTTTGTCATTTTTATTAGTTTTTTAATGTGTCTATGGATAATGTTTTTGTTCATCTCAGTTTCAGTTATCTAAGTACATCAAGTTAATTAACTGAAAAAGAAAAATGTTGGCTAGATAAATAGTTTAGGAAAAAAATACCCCCCATTTTATTTTAGTTAATATTTTGATTCAAGATTTTGAAATTTTGTTGTGTGCTTTTTGACTTTTTTACTATTATTTTAAATATGTCTATGCAGTTTCTACTAAAGGTTTTAGTCTTAATAATTTGTGTGTGTGTGTGTGTTTACCTGGGTGCAGGTCTGTGAAACTGTGCATGGCCAGACACTGTAGATTCGTACAGACTTTCAGCTGCAGAGTGACGGGACAAATCAAGCGCTCCGTCAACAACCAGCATTCCTCCAAACCAGCAAGCGAACTAAACAACACAAAACAACAACATGTAGATCTTCATTCGAGCACACATGAGTTTCGTCTGATCAGGTTGCTCTCACCTCTGGTCTCCTTTGAGCAGCGGGTATTGACACAGACTGCAGTGTGTGGCCGCCGGCTCGTAGAAGCTCGGCCAGCCGCTGCTCTCCTCGGTGTGCTTCTGCTGGTCGTTGAGCTGCTGTATGAGGCTGAAGACGTCCTGCAGCTCGCTCTCGCTCTCGGGGAACTGCAGACAGGAGCGCAGCAGACTGACGGTGGAGTGACGCTGCTGCTCTTTCTGAGAGCCGCTCAGAGGCTGAGACGCGTCAGACAGAACCGCAGAAGAGCACACATCCTCAGAGGACGGCTGGAGAAAACACACAACCAGAGGAAACACGATTTCAGCTCAGCTTTTTGCTTGATGTGTTATGCAAATGAACATTAACAATGCAAAAAATCCCTCTTCAAGTCCACTGCCTTAAACTTGAAACTTGGGTTTATTAATTATAGCACTATAGTAACACTAATTAGCTGGTATTTCTGAGCTACTAGCAGTGGTTTAAGCTGACTGTGGGCTGTGCAGTGAGTGCTGAAGCTCACGGTGAGTTTGTTCTTCTTGGGGAGTTTGTTGGTGAGTTCACAGCCGCAGGTCGGACAGCGCTGAGGTTTGTGTCTGTTCTTATAGATGTAATCACACGCGGGATTCTTACATCGACCGCGACCTCTCGCTGTAGACAAACCCAGAGCCTGAGGAGCAGAAAACACATACAGAGCTGATCAACAGTCACCAGACTGAATACTGAATCTGTATGAATGAAAGCAGGACTACATCACAGACATATATTCTGAAACTTGTGTTTTCTGTGTCAGCGGTGTGTGGACACTGACTAGGGAGGATCCAGCTGTCTTCTTGAAGGGCAGCATGGAGAGGATCTTAACGCCGTTGTCTGTGATGATGTACTGGTTACTGCTGACCGTGATGGACTTCTGAAATCACAGACACCAATCTCAAACTATTATTATTATCATCTCAGATTATTATTATTTCAGATTTGGATTATTGTCAGTCTTCTTATTATTGTTTTTATTGTCAGTATTATTCTCTCAGATTGTATTATTATTATTACTTTGTATTATTATTGTTATTATCGTTGTTGTTTTATATTGTTATTTTGTATTCTTATTCATTGTTGTTTTTCTTACTTTTTTATTCTATAAAATTATTACTGTTGTTATTATTATGTATTATCACTATTATTATTATTAGTTTTAATATTTGTTTTATTTGAAATATATTTTTGTTGTTGTTGTTGTTATTGTTATGTTTATTATTATTCTCACAGATTATTTCTATTCTCATCTCAGATTTTTTTATTTTATTATTATTGTTATTATTATTATTATTATTGTTGTTGTTATATTTATTATTCTCTCATATTATTATTATTGTTTTGTATTATTCCTATTATTATGGTTGTTATATTTATTATTCTCTCAGATCATTTTTAACCTTCTCTCAGATTATTATTATTATTTTGTATTATTACTATTTTTATTGTTCTATTTAATATTCTATTCTATGATTTTTATTCTTCTTTCAGATTATTATTTTGCATTTTTCCTATTGTTGTTATTATTGTTATTCTTTTCTCAGATTATGTTTCTTTTCGCTGTTGTTTTTATTGATGTATTATTCACTCAGATTATTTGTTTTATTTAGTAATGTTATGATCATTCTCTCAGAGGGACATGTAATGTAAGTAAAGTCACCTGTTGTAAGGCACTGGGCGTGATCATGTGACCCAGCTGTTTGAGAGTGCTGGGTTTCAGTCCTGCGATGTGTTCACTGGCTGATGGTTTCTCTGGAAACAAGAACACACACATTACACCTCAGAGAGTCAACAGAGAGAAGATAACAAGAACAACAGTTCATTAGTGGATTCTCACCAGCTTTGATGACAGCAGCGTCTGATTTGACTTTATCAGGAGGAACCGTGATCCACTGCACCACTGCAGACTGAGCGGCCGCATCTGTCGACATCACACGGATTTCATTTACATTTTCACTTTCTGCACATGTGCATGGGATCAGGGACTAGTTTAGTGTTTTAAATAAAGCTTGACTCACTATTCTGTGCAGGAGCGGGAAGAATGGCTCGTATCCGGCGTTTCTGTAAAGCACTACTAGCTTTTTCTCTCGTGACAACCTGAATATGACCAGCACCCAATGATCTGAAATGAACAAAACAGAGCTGAATAAAGATGAACATGAGAAGAAAACATTCAATACTTCATACATATTGTGCAGTACTCGCTGTGTGCTGCCTGCTGAGAGAAAAAGCATGTGAAACTGTTCACAGTATTCAATAACAGACATTACAGGCAAGTCACATGATCTTATTACACTGCATGAATCAATACAGTCATTTTTCATATTTAATCAAATTTTGTGTTGAAATGTTGGAACTTTTAGCAGTCGGATCAGATAATAAGTCTAAAAAGACATGTTCAAAATCACCAATGAGATTATTTCTAGTTTGCATGTCACACTGCAAATGAGTGTTGTTATTGTTAACTAAAATAACAACTATTCAAAATAATTTTCAGTGACTGAAATAACATCAAATATAAACATGAAATTAAAACAAATAAGACGTATAACTAAAATAAATACATTTAAGTTGAAGAACTAACATTACTAAAACTGGAATTGAAATAAATTAAAGCTAAAGAGAATCATTTAAAAATAAAAAACATTTAAAAACAATTATATAAAAAATGCCAAAGCACAACAAAAACTACTAAAACATAAAACAAGATAAAACGTATATTTTAAAAAGAACACAAAATTCCACATATTAATAAATACTATAATAGTATATAGATAACACTAAAATAAATAACACTTCTGAAAATGGAAGTGCATTGCATTGTGGGATAAATTCTCACACATTCTGCTGTAAACTGCATATTTTGGCAAATACAGAAGGTCATCCAGGTATTTCAAGCATACAGAAAATCATGTGCTTAGTATACCTACTGCAGAAAGAGTATGAGTAGTGTGTTATTGGGTTTCTTACACCACAGCGGTGCATTCGGCGCTCTGCGCTCCATCAGGTGTTTTGGCAGCGGCTCCATCAGGTGTTTTGGCAGCGGCTCCATCAGGTGTCTGTTGGGCTGACGCTGCATTCACCCGCTCTCTCTTTTTACGGGCCGCCCTGCGAGCAGCCGCACTCACGCCATCCTGAGCTTTATCTGAAGAGGTTTTCTGAGTAATAACAGAAGCTGTCGTCTGCTCTTCTGTGTCTTTTGATAACGTCTCATTAGTGTCTGACGGATCAGGTTTAGAGCCGTCACACTGTTTTCCTGATGTTTTGACCGAGCTTCTTTTGCCCTGTAACAGAGGGAAATACAGTTTGTTTTATATTCCGCTATTTTTAGAATTATAATTAGCAACACAAATTGAAACACAAAATCACATTATTAGTCCAGGAAGTCTCATATTTCAGGTCATCAACTTTTTATTATTTTATATTAGAATTTACATGTGTATCATATAGATTCCTATTATATTTAAAAAATATATATGTACACCTTTTTGTAATTATTTCTTAACTTTAATTAGATAATTTTAACAATTTATTTATACAAATCTAAAGAAATCAAGTCAACAATACACGTTTTCATGAAGTAGAAAATACATGGAAAGAGAGATTCACTACTGTGTTTAGTACATATTTTCACTGTATGCTTTGATTTAATGATCTAGAATGAGTATCAGACATGAGTAAGTTAGGTAACACAGAATAACAGCAGCATGGGTTTGAGGACTTACAGATGCCACCCATTTCCCTCCGAGGTGCTGTCCGCAGGCGGGGCACTGGGGCGGTTTGTGACGGGTAACGTATGAAAACACACACCCGGGTGTGGTGCAGCTACCCCGTCCTCGCCGTGTGTATTTGATGGACTGAAAACAGAACAGATAGGAGAGTTATATGTTACATGCATTACGCACAGAACACTGGAAAGGTTCGATTAGACTTCTAAAAGGTACACAGAAAGGTTATTATAGTTAACTAAAACTACAAAAACATCTTCATTACTTGAATTAAAAAACCTTAACTAAAACTATAGTTAAAAACTTTACCTCATTCTATTTCAGCAAGAATTACTCCTTCACTTAGTTTAACTTGATGTACTAAAATAACTAAACTAAACCTAAACGGAAAAAAACTAATAAAAATGACCAAACACAGCTAAAATATTTTCTTTTTTTCTAAAATAATTTAAATATTTTACATTTATATCATACATTTTATACTATCTATATTTACTTTTATTATTACTATTATTTATTTATTTGAGAATTAAAGCTTTTACTAAGTATGTATGTATGTATATCTTTAATAATATAACAATATATATTATTTTAATGTAGAATTGTAATAATAATGTATTATGCACTATTATTACAAATAAAAAGACCACACAACACAATTAAACAATTTTAACTAAAATTATTATATATTTTCTTAACTAATTTAGAAAATATAAAAATAAAAACTAATTCAAAATATGAATTAAAAACTATAACAGTATTTCAGTGATACCACTGGTGCACAGATTTATTTGAGGCTGTTTGGGAACTCAATGTGTTCAAGTCACTGTGTTGATAAAGTTCCCCTGGTTTGTGTTTTATGGAAACTACACACAATTGTCAGAAGGTCAGAAGGAAAAGACCGACCCATATGAAAGTGCTCATTACATAAATCCATTGTGCTGTTTATTGCTATGAAAGATGATTAACTGACCAGTTTAAATGAGGGTTTGGGTTCTGTCTTCACAGTGCTCACTAATGGAAACATCATAATTGGACTGGCCGTGTTAATCACTTTATTCTCCACGAGACCCTGAAAAACACAAGACACAGAGTAAAATAATAATCACTCATTAATCATTTCTAAAGAGCTGTACATTCATTAATTATCTTCATTCATCTGCTTGTAAAGCACCTTTATGTTGTAATGTGGGTGATTGACAGCTCACCTGATTGGGCATTATGGCAACTAGATGAGTGACATCTGCTTTGATCTGCGGCATCAAAGCCCCGCCCTCCATTCCATTCTCTATCGCCATGCCAACATCACCATACAACACTCGAGACTCCTCCCTCCTCATGAGCAGAGGGGCAGCTCTGTGAGCATCCTGGCCGAGAACCGGCAGTCTTTCAGTAGTGTTCTGGGACGGCGTGTCCTCACTGAGCGCCTCGATGGCGATGCACTGCTCCGTCAGCTCCACCTCACTGCCCAGAGTCATGGGGGACACCAGCATCTCCTGCGCCGGGGCCCGAGGGGCTCTATCCACGGCCACGTCCACCAGCACGTCCATCTCTCTGTCTCCCTCGACCCGCTCGCCTCCCGCTGAACTCTTGGGCAGGAGCACGTAATTCGCCCTCGGGAGGATCTTGCGGAAACCTGGGACGTCCTGAGAGGATGCAGCTGCTGATTGGCTGCTCTGTGAAAGGAGACATAAAATTGACAGTTATGAGATTTTTGGAGGGAAATGTGCTTTATTACACTGAAAATAATACAAATTTGTCTACTTTTCTTTTAACTAAATATAATTTCTTATTTATTTCAAAGCAAAATATATCAGATATCAATACGACTAATACACACACACACACACACACACACACACATAGTTGTACTGATAAATAAATATATATATATATACATATACATACACATACATTAAGTTATAACATATATATATATTTTATATTAGAGTGTTTGTTATTCGTTTGTTTTTATAATATCTTTAAAAATACATATATATTATATAATTGTATTATTTATTAGTTTTATTTTTAGATATTTTAGCACTTCAAGTTACACTAAATGAAAATGAGACATGCTACCTTGGCAAGTAGCTCAAATAAAATGAGCCTAAGTTTCTTTATATTTTAATCAGTTAATGTTTATTAATTTTAAATAACAAAAATGTTTTTATATGGTTTTCATTTTGGTTAACTATAATAACCCTGGTAGTAATAATAATAATAATATTTTTAAATTTAAATATTATTATTGTAATATTTCACTGGAAAAACAAAAAGTACTTAAGAAAAATAATATAAAAATGTTATTATAAAGCCAGCACTGTATTATTATAATAGCAATATTTGTGGTTGTCTTAATTTCTTCATTTTCAAAACCATCAAGCTTTTATTTTGGCAGAAAACCACAGAGTGACCATAAAGTTTATTTTTGTTGACAGCAGATGGTTTATAAGCACTTCTCGTTGCATGTTTTGGGAGATGGATGAAAAAGAAAGCAGTGCCATGCTTCACTCTGAAATGCGATTTGATAATGCCACTAAGCCATGTCATAATCTTACTTTTATTATATTTAATCTTGCAGCCATATAGTATTCATAACTTTCAAATGTAAACAGTTTTGATGAATAAAAACAAAATATGTCTTCTAATTCATAAGAATGTTTCATGTCAAATTAGGAAACTGCAACTACACAAGTCAATGTAATTGCATTAATCATATTTAGTTTCTCAGTTAAGAGGCTTACCGGGTCGATGCCGTCTTTCTCCATGCGTGCTCTCTCCAGGTAATAACCTCGATCCGCCACGTTCAGCCTCTTCCAGCTGTCGCTGATGCATTTGTTGATCTCAGACTGCGGCAGGTCCGGATGCTCCTGCTGGACGCTCTGATGCACGTCAAAGTAATACAGCAGATACGCCGACCTGTGACAGCAGACGGGTCGTTAGTGCAGGAAACTACGAGTGACCTGCCGGTGCGTTCATGTTTCTCACTGAAGATCTACCTGGGCTTCTTGGGTTTGTCCGAGTTCTCCACGCTGCCTTTGCTCTTGCGTTTCTTCTTGGGTGAAGGAAGTTCCAGAAGCGTGTAGCAGCTCTCCACCTCCATCTCCCCATAGATGGCCTCCATCTCTGAAGAAACAGAGAAAGAGAATCAAAACTTAACAAAGACCGTAAAAATCATGTCATTTTTGTACCAATAAAATTAGGGAGGTATCATTCAAGATCGTTCACTGGATTTATCCTTTAAAACGGGTGATTGCAAGGTTTTGGACTGACTTTTTTTTAATGAGAGAATTGACAGCATTTTCTTTTTATAAACACAAAATGAATACAAATATCGAAATGCAACCCAAAGAAAATATGTTGTATTTTTCTATTATATTTTATATTTCTATGGTATATTATAAATTTAGTAGTGCTGTCAAATAATTATTCGCATCCAAAATAAAAGTTTTTGTTTACATAATGTGTATATGTATATATATTATGTATATATAATAATTTGTTACATTTATATAACGCTTTTCTAGATACTCAAAGCGCTTTACATGGAAGGGCAATCTCCTCAACCACCACCAGTGTTCAGCATCCACCTGGATGATGATGCGACGGCAGCCATATTGCACCAGAACGCCCACCACACACCATCTTACTGGTGGAGAGGAGACAGAGTGATGAAGCCAATCAGTGTTTGGGGATTATTAGGAGGCCATGATAGTCAGAGGCCAGTGGGTGAATTTGGCCATGATACCGGGGTTACACCCCTACTCTTCCAGCAGCAACCTAGTTTTCCCAGGAGGTCTCCCATCCAGGTACTGACCAGGCTCAGCCCTGCTTAGCTTCAGTGGGCAACCGGTCTTGGGCTCATTTAACTTCGAGAAACTTCGAAACTCTTCTTTGAAAAATATATCTATAGAGAGTGAAATGTCTAAAAAATAAAAATAGAAGACGTGTGTGTTAGCATGGATGATTTACATGAAATTTAAACTGTGCAACACTGTGCATAAGATGGCTTTCAGTTCAATATAATAACAAAAAACGACATTTTGGGTTTTTATTCAACTAATAAGGTGGGCACGCTGTGATCTGTACTATATTTTTACTGTAATTGACAGTTATCGGCAAAAAAAAACAAAAAAACACAACACGGGAGTGGGAGGGAATGGGAGTCAATCTTCCGGGAGTGGAACGGGATTTTCCTCCAGTTTTTTCGTGGGATTGGGACGGGAAGAGATTAAAGTTTGTGATGCATTTTGGAAACAGGAGATGAGCCCCTGGTCTAATGCGCCACCTGGCTTGAGAAACCCGTTCTCAAAGACTTACTTTTAGTCATTATTTGGGTAGCACACATATTCTGAATGCCTTCGGCAGAATTCAAATGAGCCATTTTAATCTAGATTCATCTAGATTAATTCCAAAATTAATCTATGCCCACCACCATTAAATATATATACATACACACACACACACATACATATATATACACATACATACATATATACACACACACACACACACACACACACACACACACACACACACATATATACATATATATATATATATATATATATATATATATATATATATATATATATATATATACACACACACACACACACACACACAAACACATGGATGTATATATTTAAGAAAAATATGTTGTTTATGTATTAAATATATTTATATATAATATAAAATAAGAATATAAATATCTAAATGTATATACACATGTAAATATTTGCAAAATATATGATGTGTGTGTATTTATATATACATATATTATGTAAACAATTTTTTTTATTTTGGATGCGATTAATCATTTGACAGCACTAAAATGTAGATATTATATGGAAAATTCTATATCCACAAATGTAAATTGGCATCACAAAAACTTACTTTTGCACATTTTAAAATAAAAATAGGTCCTTCTTATTTTAACAGCAAAAATAAATAAAACACAAATGACAGTAAATTACTGCAAAGCCTTAAAATTATAAAATTATTTTGAAACTATTAATAATATTCGTTATTAATGTTTATCTCAGTTATTAATATGTTAATATTATTTGTATGGTTTCATTTGATTATATGTTCATTGTTCTAAATGCAATATATATATATATATATATATATACGTACGTATGTTTTTATGAAAATATAATGCGTGTAAATACTAATGGTCATGAAACTTGAATTGAGTTTTATTGAATTATGGTGTATTAAGGTTGCTCTTAATGCTCTTACCTTAATTATCTAATGATAAACAGTGTGAGGCGATCATGGGAATATAACAATATTTTATAACAATAATAAATTAGAAATGTCTTTTGATGTAAGAGAATATGACATAGAACATGTTTAATGTAAAACAGCAATTTAATGCCAATACATAAATATTCGTATTAGTATATTTAGAATTGTTGCTAAATACATTTATTTTTTATTTTGTGAAGAAACATCGATGTGGAGCTGCTCTTGACCAGTTTCGTTACATTACTTGCATGATAATAATATATAACGTTACTTCAGGGAATACTATGGTATTATTACTATAGTACATACACAAAATACGGTACTTTTTATAAACATGGTAATACTTGTTACTAGCCTCTTGGTTAACAGTGGAGTACAGTTGGAGCAGATGCAGTAAACAACAGCAACATTATTATGACCACATCACGTGACACTCCTTAACCGTGTTCATAAATACAAATATATAACGTTACACATGTATGATTTTAACTGCAGTTTATTTACATAAACGCAAAGCTGAAGAGGTTAATGCGGGTCTCAGTGTTTGCGGGTGTTTTATTCCCTCCCGTGTGTGTGTGTGTGATGTCGGTTATTGTTGAGTGCTGATACTGAATGTCCGCGGCCAATGAGCGCGTGTCTTATTGAAGCCTTACCTGATCGAGCGCAGGATCGGTCCAAACCCAGGCCAATCTCTCCTCACACCGGCGCTAAAGCCGCGGCTTTCCACCGCGGTCAAGTGAGCCGCCATCCGTGAACACCCGGTCAAGCCAGCCGCCACCTGGATTCTGCTGCACGTCTGTTTGTGGTATTACGGTACGGAGACACGAAGCGGCCAAAAAGCTGACGGAGACCTATATTTCAGCGGTTATTAATTAAATGTGCTCAAAAACAGGAAAGAAAACTATTAACAAGCGTATTAATATTGGACATTATAAAAGATTCAGTTATATTATGTTCGAATATATTATACTGTGGTAGTTTCCAAAAAATAAAGTCTGTTAAAATACATTATAACACTGATTATGACCTACTTTTTCTACATGCATTATTCAAATTCCTTCAGAGTTAAGACGAAAATTTCAATAAAATCTTTTCATAACGACCATGTCTCTATCTGTGTCAACTTTCCATTTACTGTGGAATTTGGGAGAAAATGAAAGTAAAAGTCTGTCACAATGCATTATATCACTCCTTGACATTCATACAGGTATTACTCAAATTCCTTCACAGTTAACAAAAATTGGAATGAATTCTTCTTCAGGACACCCAAGACTCTGTCTGTGTCAACTTTCACTGGGTTTTACTGTAGAATTTGGGAGAAAATGAATGGCAGTCTGTCACAATACATTATAGCACTCCTTGACATTCATACAGGCATTACTCAAATTCCTTCACAGTTAACAAAAATTGGAATGAATTCTTCTTCAGGACACCCAAGACTCTGTCTGTGTCAACTTTCACTGGGTTTTACTGTAGAATTTGGGAGAAAATGAATGGCAGTCTGTCACAATACATTATAGCACTCCTTGACATTCATACAGGTATTACTCAAATTCCTTCACAGTTAACAAAAAAATTGGAATGAATTCTTCTTCAGGACACCCAAGACTCTGTCTGTGTCAACTTTCACTGGGTTTTACTGTAGAATTTGGGAGAAAATGAATGGCAAAGTCTGTCACAATGCATTATAGCACTCATTGGCATTCATACAGGCATTACTCAAATTCCTTCACAGTTAACATGACATTTTCTATACACTCTTCTTCAGGACACCCAAGACTCTGTCTGTGCTAACTTTCACTGGGTTTTACTGTAGAATTTGGGAGAAAATGAATGGCAGTCTGTCACAATACATTATAGCACTCCTTGACATTCATACAGGCATTACTCAAATTCCTTCACAGTTAACAAAAAAAATGGAATGAATTCTTCTTCAGGATGACCATGACTCTGTGTGTGTTAACTTTCACTGGGTTTTACTGTAGAATTTGGGAGAAAATGAATGGCAGTCTGTCACAATACATTATAGCACTCATTGACATTCATACAGGTATTACTCAAATTCCTTCACAGTTAACAAAGAAATTGGAATGAATTCTTCTTCAGGACACCCAAGACTCTGTCTGTGTCAACTTTCACTGGGTTTTACTGTAGAATTTGGGAGAAAATGAATGGCAGTCTGTCACAAAACATTATAGCACTCCTTGACATTCATACAGGTATTACTCAAATTCCTTCACAGTTAACAAAAAAATTGGAATGAATTCTTCTTCAGGACACCCAAGACTCTGTCTGTGTCAACTTTCACTGGGTTTTACTGTAGAATTTGGGAGAAAATGAAAGTAAAAGTCTGTCACAATGCATTATAGCACTCCTTGACATTTATACAGGAATTACTCAAATTCCTTCACAGTTAACAAAAAAATTGGAATGAATTCTTCTTCAGGACACCCAAGACTCTGTCTGTGTCAACTTTCACTGGGTTTTACTGTAGAATTTGGGAGAAAATGAATGGCAAAGTCTGTCACAATGCATTATAGCACTCATTGGCATTCATACAGGCATTACTCAAATTCCTTCACAGTTAACATGACATTTTCTATACACTCTTCTTCAGGACACCCAAGACTCTGTCTGTGCTAACTTTCACTGGGTTTTACTGTAGAATTTGGGAGAAAATGAATGGCAAAATCTGTCACAATGCATTATAGCACTCATTGACATTCATACAGGCATTACTCAAATTCCTTCACAGTTAACAATCAAATTGGAATGAATTCTTCTTCAGGACACCCAAGACTCTGTCTGTGTCAACTTTCATGACATTTTACTGTAGAATTTGGGAGAAAATGAATGGCAGTCTGTCACAATACATTATAGCACTCTTTGACATTCATACAGGTATTACTCAAATTCCTTCACAGTTAACATGACATTTTCTATACATTCTTCTTCAGGACACCCAAGACTCTGTCTGTGTCAACTTTCACTGGGTTTTACTGTAGAATTTGGGAGAAAATGAAAGTAAAAGTCTGTCACAATGCATTATATCACTCCTTGACATACATACAGGTATTACTCAAATTCCTTCACAGTTAACAAAAAATTGGAATGAATTCTTCTTCAGGATGACCATGACTCTGTGTGTTAACTTTCACTGGGTTTTACTGTAGAATTTGGGAGAAAATGAATGGCAGTCTGTCACAATACATTATAGCACTCATTGACATTCATACAGGTATTACAAATTCCTTCACAGTTAACAAAAAATTGGAATGAATTCTTCTTCAGGACACCACAGACTCTGTCTGTGTCAACTTTCACTGGGTTTTACTGTAGAATTTGGGAGAAAATGAATGGCAGTCTGTCACAATACATTATAGCACTCCTTGACATTCATACAGGCATTACTCAAATTCCTTCACAGTTAACAAAAAAATTGGAATGAATTCTTCTTCAGGATGACCATGACTCTGTGTGTGTTAACTTTCACTGGGTTTTACTGTAGAATTTGGGAGAAAATGAATGGCAGTCTGTCACAATACATTATAGCACTCATTGACATTCATACAGGTATTACTCAAATTCCTTCACAGTTAACAAAGAAATTGGAATGAATTCTTCTTCAGGACACCCAAGACTCTGTCTGTGTCAACTTTCACTGGGTTTTACTGTAGAATTTGGGAGAAAATGAATGGCAGTCTGTCACAATACATTATAGCACT
The DNA here is from genome assembly GCA_027564155.1 of Gymnocypris eckloni scoliostomus. Taxonomy (NCBI): domain Eukaryota; kingdom Metazoa; phylum Chordata; class Actinopteri; order Cypriniformes; family Cyprinidae; genus Gymnocypris; species Gymnocypris eckloni. Next base: position 6,288,880 of record CM050426.1, read on the forward strand.
CCTTGACATTCATACAGGTATTACTCAAATTCCTTCACAGTTAACAAAAAATTGGAATGAATTCTTCTTCAGGACACCCAAGACTCTGTCTGTGTCAACTTTCATTGGGTTTTACTGTAGAATTTGGGAGAAAATGAAAGTAAAAGTCTGTCACAATGCATTATATCACTCCTTGACATTCATACAGGCATTACTCAAATTCCTTCACAGTTAACAAAAAAATTGGAATGAATTCTTCTTCAGGACACCCAAGACTCTGTCTGTGTCAACTTTCACTGGGTTTTACTGTAGAATTTGGGAGAAAATGAATGGCAAAGTCTGTCACAATGCATTATAGCACTCATTGGCATTCATACAGGCATTACTCAAATTCCTTCACAGTTAACATGACATTTTCTATACACTCTTCTTCAGGACACCCAAGACTCTGTCTGTGCTAACTTTCACTGGGTTTTACTGTAGAATTTGGGAGAAAATTAATGGCAAAATCTGTCACAATGCATTATAGCACTCATTGACATTCATACAGGCATTACTCAAATTCCTTCACAGTTAACAATCAAATTGGAATGAATTCTTCTTCAGGACACCCAAGACTCTGTGTGTTAACTTTCACTGGGTTTTACTGTAGAATTTGCGAGAAAATGAATGGCAGTCTGTCACAATACATTATAGCACTCCTTGACATTCATACAGGCATTACTCAAATTCCTTCACAGTTAACAAAAAAAATGGAATGAATTCTTCTTCAGGATGACCATGACTCTGTGTGTGTTAACTTTCACTGGGTTTTACTGTAGAATTTGGGAGAAAATGAATGGCAGTCTGTCACAATACATTATAGCACTCATTGACATTCATACAGGTATTACTCAAATTCCTTCACAGTTAACAAAAAATTGGAATTAATTCTTCTTCAGGACACCCAAGACTCTGTCTGTGTCAACTTTCACTGGGTTTTACTGTAGAATTTGGGAGAAAATGAATGGCAGTCTGTCACAATACATTATAGCACTCCTTGACATTCATACAGGTATTACTCAAATTCCTTCACAGTTAACAAAAAATTGGAATGAATTCTTCTTCAGGACACCCAAGACTCTGTCTGTGTCAACTTTCACTGGGTTTTACTGTAGAATTTGGGAGAAAATGAAAGTAAAAGTCTGTCACAATGCATTATAGCACTCCTTGAAATTTATACAGGAATTACTCAAATTCCTTCACAGTTAACAAAAAAATTGGAATGAATTCTTCTTCAGGACACCCAAGACTCTGTCTGTGTCAACTTTCACTGGGTTTTACTGTAGAATTTGGGAGAAAATGAATGGCAGTCTGTCACAATACATTATAGCACTCATTGACATTCATACAGGTATTACTCAAATTCCTTCACAGTTAACAAAAAAATTGGAATGAATTCTTCTTCAGGACACCAAAGACTCTGTCTGTGTCAACTTTCACTGGGTTTTACTGTAGAATTTGGGAGAAAATGAATGGCAGTCTGTCACAATACATTATAGCACTCCTTGACATTCATACAGGCATTACTCAAATTCCTTCACAGTTAACAAAAAATTGGAATGAATTCTTCTTCAGGATGACCATGACTCTGTGTGTTAACTTTCACTGGGTTTTACTGTAGAATTTGGGAGAAAATGAATGGCAGTCTGTCACATTCATTATAGCACTCATTGACATTCATACAGGTATTACTCAAATTCCTTCACAGTTAACAAAAAAATTGGAATGAATTCTTCTTCAGGACACCAAAGACTCTGTCTGTGTCAACTTTCACTGGGTTTTACTGTAGAATTTGGGAGAAAATGAATGGCAGTCTGTCACAATACATTATAGCACTCCTTGACATTCATACAGGCATTACTCAAATTCCTTCACAGTTAACAAAGAAATTGGAATGAATTCTTCTTCAGGACACCCAAGACTCTGTCTGTGTCAACTTTCACTGGGTTTTACTGTAGAATTTGGGAGAAAATGAATGGCAGTCTGTCACAATACATTATAGCACTCCTTGACATTCATACAGGCATTACTCAAATTCCTTCACAGTTAACAAAAAAATTGGAATGAATTCTTCTTCAGGACACCCAAGACTCTGTCTGTGTCAACTTTCACTGGGTTTTACTGTAGAATTTGGGAGAAAATGAATGGCAAAGTCTGTCACAATGCATTATAGCACTCATTGGCATTCATACAGGCATTACTCAAATTCCTTCACAGTTAACATGACATTTTCTATACACTCTTCTTCAGGACACCCAAGACTCTGTCTGTGCTAACTTTCACTGGGTTTTACTGTAGAATTTGGGAGAAAATTAATGGCAAAATCTGTCACAATGCATTATAGCACTCATTGACATTCATACAGGCATTACTCAAATTCCTTCACAGTTAACAATCAAATTGGAATGAATTCTTCTTCAGGACACCCAAGACTCTGTCTGTGTCAACTTTCATGACATTTTACTGTAGAATTTGGGAGAAAATGAATGGCAGTCTGTCACAATACATTATAGCACTCTTTGACATTCATACAGGTATTACTCAAATTCCTTCACAGTTAACATGACATTTTCTATACATTCTTCTTCAGGACACCCAAGACTCTGTCTGTGTCAACTTTCACTGGGTTTTACTGTAGAATTTGGGAGAAAATGAAAGTAAAAGTCTGTCACAATGCATTATATCACTCCTTGACATTCATACAGGTATTACTCAAATTCCTTCACAGTTAACAAAAAAATTGGAATGAATTCTTCTTCAGGATGACCATGACTCTGTGTGTGTTAACTTTCACTGGGTTTTACTGTAGAATTTGGGAGAAAATGAATGGCAGTCTGTCACAATACATTATAGCACTCATTGACATTCATACAGGTATTACTCAAATTCCTTCACAGTTAACAAAAAAATTGGAATTAATTCTTCTTCAGGACACCAAAGACTCTGTCTGTGTCAACTTTCACTGGGTTTTACTGTAGAATTTGGGAGAAAATGAATGGCAGTCTGTCACAATACATTATAGCACTCCTTGACATTCATACAGGCATTACTCAAATTCCTTCACAGTTAACAAAAATTGGAATGAATTCTTCTTCAGGATGACCATGACTCTGTGTGTGTTAACTTTCACTGGGTTTTACTGTAGAATTTGGGAGAAAATGAATGGCAAAGTCTGTCACAATACATTATAGCACTCCTTGACATTCATACAGGTATTACTCAAATTCCTTCACAGTTAACAAAAATTGGAATTAATTCTTCTTCAGGACACCAAAGACTCTGTCTGTGTCAACTTTCACTGGGTTTTACTGTAGAATTTGGGAGAAAATGAATGGCAGTCTGTCACAATACATTATAGCACTCCTTGACATTCATACAGGCATTACTCAAATTCCTTCACAGTTAACAAAAAATTGGAATGAATTCTTCTTCAGGATGACCATGACTCTGTGTGTGTTAACTTTCACTGGGTTTTACTGTAGAATTTGGGAGAAAATGAATGGCAAAGTCTGTCACAATACATTATAGCACTCCTTGACATTCATACAGGTATTACTCAAATTCCTTCACAGTTAACAAAAAAATTGGAATGAATTCTTCTTCAGGACACCCAAGACTCTGTCTGTGTCAACTTTCACTGGGTTTTACTGTAGAATTTGGGAGAAAATGAAAGTAAAAGTCTGTCACAATGCATTATAGCACTCCTTGACATTTATACAGGAATTACTCAAATTCCTTCACAGTTAACAAAAAAATTGGAATGAATTCTTCTTCAGGACACCCAAGACTCTGTCTGTGTCAACTTTCACTGGGTTTTACTGTAGAATTTGGGAGAAAATGAATGGCAAAGTCTGTCACAATGCATTATAGCACTCATTGGCATTCATACAGGCATTACTCAAATTCCTTCACAGTTAACATGACATTTTCTATACACTCTTCTTCAGGACACCCAAGACTCTGTCTGTGCTAACTTTCACTGGGTTTTACTGTAGAATTTGGGAGAAAATGAATGGCAAAATCTGTCACAATGCATTATAGCACTCATTGACATTCATACAGGCATTACTCAAATTCCTTCACAGTTAACAATCAAATTGGAATGAATTCTTCTTCAGGACACCCAAGACTCTGTCTGTGTCAACTTTCATGACATTTTACTGTAGAATTTGGGAGAAAATGAATGGCAGTCTGTCACAATACATTATAGCACTCTTTGACATTCATACAGGTATTACTCAAATTCCTTCACAGTTAACATGACATTTTCTATACATTCTTCTTCAGGACACCCAAGACTCTGTCTGTGTCAACTTTCACTGGGTTTTACTGTAGAATTTGGGAGAAAATGAAAGTAAAAGTCTGTCACAATGCATTATATCACTCCTTGACATTCATACAGGTATTACTCAAATTCCTTCACAGTTAACAAAAAAATTGGAATGAATTCTTCTTCAGGATGACCATGACTCTGTGTGTGTTAACTTTCACTGGGTTTTACTGTAGAATTTGGGAGAAAATGAATGGCAGTCTGTCACAATACATTATAGCACTCATTGACATTCATACAGGTATTACTCAAATTCCTTCACAGTTAACAAAAAAATTGGAATTAATTCTTCTTCAGGACACCAAAGACTCTGTCTGTGTCAACTTTCACTGGGTTTTACTGTAGAATTTGGGAGAAAATGAATGGCAGTCTGTCACAATACATTATAGCACTCCTTGACATTCATACAGGCATTACTCAAATTCCTTCACAGTTAACAAAAAAATTGGAATGAATTCTTCTTCAGGATGACCATGACTCTGTGTGTGTTAACTTTCACTGGGTTTTACTGTAGAATTTGGGAGAAAATGAATGGCAAAGTCTGTCACAATACATTATAGCACTCCTTGACATTCATACAGGTATTACTCAAATTCCTTCACAGTTAACAAAAAAATTGGAATTAATTCTTCTTCAGGACACCAAAGACTCTGTCTGTGTCAACTTTCACTGGGTTTTACTGTAGAATTTGGGAGAAAATGAATGGCAGTCTGTCACAATACATTATAGCACTCCTTGACATTCATACAGGCATTACTCAAATTCCTTCACAGTTAACAAAAAAATTGGAATGAATTCTTCTTCAGGATGACCATGACTCTGTGTGTGTTAACTTTCACTGGGTTTTACTGTAGAATTTGGGAGAAAATGAATGGCAAAGTCTGTCACAATACATTATAGCACTCCTTGACATTCATACAGGTATTACTCAAATTCCTTCACAGTTAACAAAAAAATTGGAATGAATTCTTCTTCAGGACACCCAAGACTCTGTCTGTGTCAACTTTCACTGGGTTTTACTGTAGAATTTGGGAGAAAATGAAAGTAAAAGTCTGTCACAATGCATTATAGCACTCCTTGACATTTATACAGGAATTACTCAAATTCCTTCACAGTTAACAAAAAATTGGAATGAATTCTTCTTCAGGACACCCAAGACTCTGTCTGTGTCAACTTTCACTGGGTTTTACTGTAGAATTTGGGAGAAAATGAATGGCAAAGTCTGTCACAATGCATTATAGCACTCATTGGCATTCATACAGGCATTACTCAAATTCCTTCACAGTTAACATGACATTTTCTATACACTCTTCTTCAGGACACCCAAGACTCTGTCTGTGCTAACTTTCACTGGGTTTTACTGTAGAATTTGGGAGAAAATTAATGGCAAAATCTGTCACAATGCATTATAGCACTCATTGACATTCATACAGGCATTACTCAAATTCCTTCACAGTTAACAATCAAATTGGAATGAATTCTTCTTCAGGACACCCAAGACTCTGTGTGTGTTAACTTTCATGACATTTTACTGTAGAATTTGGGAGAAAATGAATGGCAGTCTGTCACAATACATTATAGCACTCCTTGACATTCATACAGGCATTACTCAAATTCCTTCACAGTTAACAAAAAAATTGGAATGAATTCTTCTTCAGGATGACCAAGACTCTGTGTGTGTTAACTTTCACTGGGTTTTACTGTAGAATTTGGGAGAAAATGAATGGCAGTCTGTCACAATACATTATAGCACTCATTGACATTCATACAGGTATTACTCAAATTCCTTCACAGTTAACAATCAAATTGGAATGAATTCTTCTTCAGGACACCCAAGACTCTGTGTGTGTTAACTTTCATGACATTTTACTGTAGAATTTGGGAGAAAATGAATGGCAAAATCTGTCACAATGCAGTTTTTGTCTGAGCTTTTGGATGAAATGATGATCCAGATGTGGTGGAAATGTGCAAATTCAATAAAGATCTGAAGAGACTGAGAACCAAACAGAGGTTTGTCTTTGTCTTGCTTTTAATTTCTGCAGAAATGATCTGGTCTACACACACAGCTTGAGTCTGTGAGCAACGAGATAAGAAGCTGGCTTACAGCTCAGCCTTATATTTCACCAAATGATACATTGAAGGACAGATAAAGACCTGTAAGCCAATCATGTTATGCACATTCACAGTTCTGTCTATGGACATTTTTTTCTTTTCTGTATATTTTTATTACCGTTGTAATTTATAATTTATTGTATATTATCTTCATTATTACTGTTTTATTACCTTAATTATACTGACTTGTGTTGTAGATATTTTTCTCTTTAATAAAGAACACGGTCAGAGACAGAGTCTTTGAGATTTTATTCTTGCAAGAAGGTCAGACAATACAGTAAATGCATGGTTCATGGTACAGGTACAGGTACAGGTACATGGAACATGGTTCTCTGCTTTTATACACCTTTGCCCCATGTTTTCAATAGCTATCTCCCAATATTACTATATATGGCTAAGCAAGCATCATAAACACATTCGATATGTTTCATTCCTCACGTTACGTCTTCCCGAAATCCTCATGATATCCTGTTTTTATAAGCAAGAACAAGCAGGTTATAGTGCCATATTCTTATGCAAGGCAGAGAAAGGCAGAAGCAGGCCTCATAGGCCCTGTGCTCAAACAGTTATATGATGTTATATGATTACTTGTGGTATAAAAGAATATTAAACATATGAATATGAAATATATATATCTGATTAAATATGAATAATATACATATAGTAAATATATTTAGGCTACATATGATAAAATGAGAAATTTCTCACACAATTCCCCCCTTTTTGTAATTCTTTGACAAGTTTTAGGATACATATTTATCAGAACATCGAGTGTATGTGCTCCTTTAAGGCTTTAACATACCCCTTCATTAGCTGATAAGCGAAAAACACATCACAAGCTTAAGGCATTTTTTTTGAGTGGAGAAAATTAGATAAATCTCCTGACACATAAGAAAGCAAGAGGGGAATCTCATCTCTTCATTAACCTTCTGTTTACAGTACCTCATACCATGGATTCAGGCCTGCTTGTACACCTTTCATTAAAGAAATTTCAGTTTACTCAATATCAGAATCAGTAAAATCAACAATAATGTCATGCATAGGTGGTTTTGGTACAAAGGATGGTGCCGGACGCACATCTGGCATTTCATACTCTTTGTCGGGTCGTCTTTGCATATTTACCGAAGTGACGGTTCTAGTTACTGCTTTCCTTATCAGGGATGAAAAACACTGAAGACAACAAGGCAGCACAAAAATCAGCAGTATTATCCCCAATGCTACAGGTAAACATGTATGAATCAGCCAATATCCCCAACCTCCCCACAATGATGTCAACCACACAAACCATGAATCATCTGCTTTGGGAGGTGTAGCTATCGCTAACTTCATATGGTTAATGAGATCTGTGACATTATCATGATAGTCAGGCAAATGAAAACAACATGAAATACTCAGCATCTTACAAATACCGCCTCTTTCCGATGAAAGCATGTCCAAGGCTAGCCTGTTTTGCACCACCGCATCCCTTATTTGCTTCACTTCATCATTTAACAGCGAAAGTGCAGTTTCAGTCAGAAAATGCTAGTGCCAGAACACTCTAAGCTAATCCATTGATCTTGCTGATCGCTGCTGCTGTTCCTCCTCCTATCAGAAGAAGCGACCATCCTAGATTTTCTGCTGGAGTCGTCCATGGGTTATACAACTTGTAGCCATTATACCAAATTGGCATAGTGTCCATCAGTTCACTTGACAATTGTCTCCTTGCCCTCTTCGCAGTCGCATTCTTCCCAGGAGCTGCATATACTGTAATTCCCATTGACATCAAAGCTGGATAACAACACCCCCGACCACATAGTGGGGAGGCGGTGATATGCTCTGTCTCCACAAACCCATACAGCCGCTGGAGATGTTTCCCATACTCTGTCAAAAGGACAAGTGAAGTTGCACTTGATCCCATTCACGTCAGCAGAGCAGTTATTCGTGATGTCATTTCTGATTGTGATGCTGTTGCATTCAGAGTTGCCAACATTCAGTTTTTCTCTGTTATCACACACACACACTTCCCCCTTTCTTGGCTCCACTCTGAATGGGGAGGATGTTGCTGTCAGAAGCGGCGTGGAGCAGAGTGTGGTTCTTTTTGGCACTTTCCCTTTCAGCAGAGAGTCCTGCGCTTGTAGAAGTCTTGTCATCTGGCCAGGAATGTGACAAACAGTTTCCTTAACATCTTTACTCAGTAGAGGAATCACTTTCCAAGTGTGAGATAGCTGAAGACATAGCCAGCAACTGGTGTTTACACCCAAATCATCTCTTTGGAGCACTGCCAAGGCACAAGCTTTGTTACCTCCACACATCTTCATTGCTCTATTTGTTGCTTTCTGTATGTCAGAGTCAGTACCTGAAGTCAATGCAAGTTCATCATCATCTATAGTCTGTCACATCTTGCTGCAGTACCTTTACAGGCTCAGGTGGGGCTTAGTGACTTCAACAGTTATTTTTGGTACCAGTCTTTACCTCCAAGGTCTAAGGCACACCAGTATGTTCCCGCATCTCCTGATTGCACGCTCGATATGAAAACTGTCATCCATCGTCCCACTTGTCTGTCTTTAGTTACTGTGAATCGATCGTCCAGTTCCATGCCCCTTCTATAGGACTCAATTATCGCTGTATGGGCTTTCACGTCTGACCAGGCACACGGATCTTTGCAAAAATACACAGCCAAAGAAGTGATTTCAAGTTCTCTGGGACATATCCAGTCCCGTGAGCAATACCACAGGATCACAGTGAATCTTCTCATTCCTCCCTTCAGTGAGCACAAACACGCCTGTGGTCTGCATAGCTAGATGGTCTGATGCAACAGTTGTTATTCCCACGGTCACAGAACGTTTGCTTCGATTCAGTCCTTGCAATGAAATGTCCTCAGTGACATTGTTCCCTTCGCCTTCAATCCTGGCCGTTTTGATGATGGTGACAATATGGATTGTCATGTACAAAATCAGTAAGATACCCATAGTCCCACACAATCCACACAATCCTGGGTGACGAAATGGGTGCCACAGTCCTACGGGCAATTTGTTTCAATTCCTCCGATAGAAATTTGTCTTCTATACCCACTCAGGAGAAAAAACAAGGTTGTAGGGCGACCAGTAATGTCTTTAGTTTCTCTGTTCAATTCAGGTCTCCAGCCTCTTTTCACTGCTGCCACTAGAACAGTTTGTGTGCACTCCCAAGTCCAAAACTGAGCACTGTTATGAATTCTTAACAAAAAGATAGGAGCGAGGTCAGACTTGCATCCTGAACCTGTTAACTGTCACCCGTCCACTCTGTGGGATGCCTAAGTTTACTTCACTATTTTACAACTAAATCCTATTCTAATCATGACAAACTAAATATCGTTGGAAAGGTCTAAGTCTAAGACTCCTAAACAGATATTTTACCACTTTTTTTAAAACTTATGTTGGAAAATGATTAGATTCGTTTATGACAAGAATGCACCTGAAAAATCTACATCATAACAGGAGTTCTGACCTTTGTCACAGCATTAGCTGACACATAGCATTATTAGCATGTTGCTAGCTTGTTGCTAGCATGATGTTAGCATGATTAGCATGTTTTTAGCATTATTACCATGTTGCTTACATTATTAGCATGTTGCTAGCTTGTTGTTAGCATGTTTTTAGCATGCTTAGCCTGTTTCTAGCATTATTAGCATGTTACTAGCTTGTTGCTAGCATGTTGTTAACATGATTAGCATGTTGCTAACATGATTAGCACGTTGCTAGCTTGTTGCTAGCATGATTTTAAGCATGCTTACCATGTTTCTAGCATTATTATTAGCATGTTGCTAGCTTGTTGCTAGCATGATGTTAAGATGATTAGCATGTTTTTAGCATTATTACCATGTTGCTTACATTATTAGCATGTTGCTAGCTTGTTGTTAGCATGTTTTTAATGCTTAGCCTGTTTCTAGCATTATTAGCATGTTACTAGCTTGTTGCAAGATGTTGTTAACATGATTAGCATGTTGCTAACATGATTAACACGTTGTTAGCTTGTTGCTAGATGATTTTAACATGCTTACCATGTTTCTAGCATTATTAGCATGTTGCTAGCTTGTTGCTGCATGATGTTATCATGATTAGATGTTGCTAGCTTGTTGCCAGCATGATGTTATCATGATTAGCATGTTGCTAGCTTGTTGCTAGTATGATTTTAGCATGCTTAGCATGTTTCTAGCATTATTAGCATGTTGCTAGCTTGTTGCCAAGCATGATGTTAGCATGATTAGCATGTTTTTAGCATTATTACCATGTTGCTTACATTATTAGCATGTTGCTAGCTTGTTGTTAGATGTTTTTAAAGCATGCTTAGCCTGTTTCTAGCATTATTAGCATGTTACTAGCTTGTTGCTAGCATGTTGTTAACATGATTAGCATGTTGCTAACATGATTAAGACGTTGCTAGCTTGTTGCTAGCATGATTTTAAGATGCTTACCATGTTTCTAGCATTATTAGCATGTTGCTAGCTTGTTGCTGATGATGTTATCATGATTAGCATGTTGCTAGCTTGTTGCTAGCATGATGTTATCATGATTAGCATGTTGCTTAGCTTGTTGCTAGCATGATGTTATCATGATTAGCATGTTGCTAGCTTGTTGCTAGTATGATTTTAGCATGCTTAGCATGTTTCTAGCATTATTAGCATGTTGCTAGCTTGTTGCTAGCATGATGTTAGCATGATTAGCATGTTTTTAGCATTATTACCATGTTGCTTACATTATTAGCATGTTGCTAGCTTGTTGTTAGATGTTTTTAGCATGCTTAGCCTGTTTCTAGCATTATTAGCATGTTACTAGCTTGTTGCGCATGTTGTTAACATGATTAGATGTTGCTAACATGATTAAGACGTTGCTAGCTTGTTGCTAAGCATGATTTTAACATGCTTACCATGTTTCTAGCATTATTAGCATGTTGCTAGCTTGTTGCTGGCATGATGTTATCATGATTAGCATGTTGCTAGCTTGTTGCTAGATGATGTTATCATGATTAGCATGTTGCTAGCTTGTTGCTAGTATGATTTTAGCATGCTTAGCATGTTTCTAGCATTATTGAAGATGTTGCTAGCTTGTTCTTGTTGCCATGATGTTAAACATGATTAGCATGTTTTTAGCATTATTACCATGTTGCTTACATTATTAGCATGTTGCTAGCTTGTTGTTAGCATGTTTTTAGCATGCTTAGCCTGTTTCTAGCATTATTAGCATGTTACTAGCTTGTTGCTGCATGTTGTTAACATGATTAGCATGTTGCTAACATGATTAAGACGTTCTTGCTTGTTCTTGCATGATTTTAGATGCTTACCATGTTTCTAGCATTATTAGCATGTTGTTAGCTTGTTGCTAGATGATGTTATCATGATTAGCATGTTGCTAGCTTGTTGCTAGTATGATTTTAGCATGCTTAGCATGTTTCTAGCATTATTAGCATGTTGCTAGCTTGTTGCTAGCATGATGTTAAGATGATTAGCATGTTTTTAGCATTATTACCATGTTGCTTACATTATTAGCATGTTGCTAGCTTGTTGTTAGCATGTTTTAGCATGCTTAGCCTGTTTCTAGCATTATTAGCATGTTACTAGCTTGTTGCAGCATTTTGTTAACATGATTAGCATGTTGCTAACATGATTAGACGTTGCTAGCTTGTTGCTAGCATGATTTTAAGATGATTAGCATGTTGCTAGCTTGTTGCTAGTATGATTTTAGCATGCTTAGCATGTTTCTAGCATGCTTAGCATGTTCTTTAAGATGTTGCTAGCTTGTTGCTAGCTTGTTGCTAGCATGATTTTAAGATGCTTAGCATGTTTCTAGCATGATTAGCATGTTGCTAGCTTGTTGCTAGCATGTGTTTTAAATGCTTGGCATGTTGCTAGCTTGTTGCTAGCATGTTTTAGCATTATTAGCATGTTGTTAACATGATTTAGATAGATTAGAAATAGAATTAGGTAGAGTGGAAGCTTAAATAGTTTGAATTAGATAGAAATAGTACATAGAAGGGAAGTCTGATTGAGTCTAATTGGCTTCAGTCTGTTTAGATTTGAAATTGGACAGTTGGAGTTTGAATAGTCTTGGATCATCTGAACATTCCGTCAGTGTAAGTCTATGGGATTTTTATGATCTTATCTTCAGTTTTATAAAAATCAGAAGTCTGATCAGTTAGAAAAGATATAGCAACTCGAGTCAGAACAGTCTGAAGACCTGGGCTGAGTTTGGAGTCTGTAGAATTAAAGCTCTAGGAGGAGTTAGAATTGCAAATTTAGTCTCAGAAGAATCATAATAAGAAGTTTAAATAGGATTTCAGTAAGTTGGCTTTCACAAGCCAACTTAACTTAACTAATGAAGCGTGCTACTTGTGAGAGACACAAAGGTACACAAATGTTACTTTTGCATCTATCCAAACCAGGAGCGTAGCCAGAAAGGAGACTCTGGATGTGCATCAGAAAAACTGGGTGTGCCACATTTATTGTCAGATTAATGCAAAAAAAAAAGCATGCTTATTGAGTATTAATATGTTAGTTTAACCATTTCGTTTTTGTGTAGGCTACATGTGTCTGTTAACCTATTCTCCGTTTTGGATGTCTTTGAAAATCACTATTTTATATCTGCAACAAAGTGAATGTGTGTGTGTGTGTGTGTGTGTGTGTGTGTGTGTGTGTGTTAGCATGCGTGCTGTATATTTAGTATTATTAAACCTTTCATTTCTGCGTATGTCTGTGTGTGTGTGTGTGTGTTTGTATGCTTACTGTTTATTAAGCATTTTTAAACCTTTCATTTCTGTGTGTGTGTGTGTGTGTATGTGACAGAGAGAGAGACAGTTTTAATGAATTCTCCATTGTGAATGTGTTCTATTGTCAGCCCTGCATTTCACATTGGCCTACCAGGGGTCTCCAACCCTGCTCCTGGAAAGCTACTGTCCTACAGATTTCAGCTCCAACCCCAATCAAACACACCTGAACCAGCTAATCACAGTCTTCAAGGCTACTTGTTAATTTCAGACAGGTGTGTTGGAGCAGGGTTGTAACTGAAATCTGCAGGATGGTAGCTCTCAAGAGCAGGGTTGGAGATCCCTGATATAAACTCTTAAAAAGAGAAGACTTGCAAAGAGTATTGTCACCTGTCATTTATTTCAAATATCTATATCTGCAACAAAATATGTGTGCATGTATGTCCGTATATGAGTGTGTCTGTGTGTGTGTATCTGTGTAAGCAAGCTTAATGATTATTAATATGATAGTTTAACCATTTCATTTCTATTTGTGTGTGTGTGTGTGTGTGTGTGTGTGTGTGTGTGTGTGTGTGTGTGTGTGTGTGTGAGCCTATTGTCCATTTTCGATGAGTTTCACTGTCAGCTATGCATCCATCTATGTTGGCCTAGACCCTAAAAGCATACCACCTTAGGCCTTAAAATTCTTGAACCCTGGTTTAGTTGTTGTTGTGTTTTTCCATTTTCCAAAGCTTTCTCGCTCAAGAGTGTCACCGATAATCACATACAGTATAACCTACAACAGCTCTTTAACTGCGCTCTAGTCAAACGCGCTCACTGTAGCCTAATCATAACTACACACATCATAAACCCCTTTTAGACAAGTAAAATTTATCACATATTTTAATAAGACTAAACTCCTATTTAACCTGATGATCACAGGTTTAATAAAAAATACATTTTAAGTTTCTAATTATAACACCGCATTTCCACGTTATTCAAACAACGAACAAATTATACAGTGAGCAAAGCACATTTACTTTATCAAAGAATAATCATTGACTTCAGTGACTAGGCTATGTAAAAATCTATTATGTAAAACAGCTGTAGCTGCTGTACTAAATAAAAACAAAATGCTTTTAAATAATCCCTCCTTTTTAAATCATTATCATTTTGCACATCCTGCAATGGTGACTTTGAACTTTCAAAATACAAAATTCAACAGCAAGTTCATATATATATATATATGCTTTTATTTATGTAGGCTACACAGAGAAACAATAGAGAAACAAGATGTGCTTTCTGCCGTCTCATGCAGTCTCCGTGAAATGGAGCGTCACAGCAATGAACCGGCTACTTTATTAAACGAACGAACCAACCAAAAAATACCAATCTTTAATTACGTAGTCGGAATGAAAAGGTGCATTTCCTTATTAAAGTCAGCGTCACATTCTGCAACTTTACCTTTTCAGCCGACACTGACTGAGAAGAAATCACTAGTTTATTAACGAATAATTAAAATGTTTTATTTTGCCTTTCCCCCAACATTCATAATCATTAGCCTACTTTTGCCGTTGCACGCTTTAGACGTGCGCTTGGGCGCGGGATAGGCTATACGCCTGTATATTAAAGGATGGTTAGTAGCCTAAGTTATTATATTAATCAATTTATGTGTGACTAGTCAAATCTTTAGTCGGGGACAGGCCTTCTTGGCACAAGGAACCGATCTTTTTTTTTTTTTATAAAATGCTGTCAATTCGAAAAGTGCGCCTGCTAATCACGTCATGTTATATTGCAATGCAGAGTTATGAATGCGTAATAATAAGTAAAATGTTTTAATTTATTTCATTTCTTATGGGTGCAATGGCGGTGCTTTGGTCTTTCTTGGGGTGCTGAAGCATCGGCTAGGCCCTCCTTTGCGCTGCCCATGTTTATTACGATAAAAAATAATAATTCTGCATCTGTTTTTGACACATCTGTGTCACTGTGGGTGGCACCAGCACACCCTGGCACACCCGTGGCTACGCCCTGATCCAAACCATTTATTAATTATTTGTTTATCTACTTGTGTAGGCTGTAGGTTTATGTATGCAGGAATATGTGGCTTTATTTTGTCTTTTTGAATGATGATGATGATGATTATTATAATAATTATTGTTTAAACATGTTCATTGCTTGTGCAGGTTTCATCCTAATTTGAACCCAAGGATGAGTATAAACAGGTCAGCATCCAATTAACCAAACAATCTAAAATGTAGTGACATGATACACAGGTGAACTGTACAACGCTGCTGTGCTTTGTACATTAAACAGATTTGATACAAAGCCACTTTTGCAGTTTTATTAGCTCTTCAGAAGATATGACACTACATAATCCCAAACATTTTAAATATCATTACACAATATTTAGAAGATACATATTCATTTTAGAAATATAACTTTTGATAGCTTTGTCCAAATTTCTATCATTGTTCTTGTACAAATCATACTTAATGGCTACCATTGTTAAACAAACGCCACTTTAAATAACACTGCAATACAATAATGTCTTATTGTGGCATCATATTTTAAAGCTTAGCAGACACTTTTACAGCTTTAGCCGGTGACAGGCAATTGGGGAGAGGTGCAGAGCAGGTTTATGTGAGACATGGTGATGCATTGCCATATGGATGTAAGTGAATTCTCTGTGTATTTTGATTTCAGAGTCAGCACTTTCAAAACATTTGGAAAGGCAAGTGTTACAGTAATACTCTAAAAACTTAGAATTTCCTGTATTAAATTATTGTAATACACATGCACTTAACATGAAACACCCTTTTCTGATAGAGCATGATATATTGCTTAAAAGCATTGTGCAATAATTGTTTTGTTTCTTTTCAAAGGGACGGAGAACTTCTAAAACTCTGCAAGAAATTATATCAATAATTACAAAATTTGCTGGACTTGCAACCAACATAAAGGAGTACAGTCTTCACAATCCTGCTGGGTTTTGGAGCAATGTCTGTAAGATTTGCAAGTGCCAAATACACTTGCAAATCGCCAGAAACTTCTTCAGGCATACCTGTTTCAATTCAAGGTAATTTATCAATTGTATAGACTTGCAAATGTCTCTACAAACTGTCTTAGTGTAGTTTACAGTTGTTACTGCTATTAAAATTGAAGCCATTGTTAGTCCACAGATTGACCAGAACTATATTAATTCATATTTAGCTATTCATTTAACATGCATTTTACCTTAGATATTTTTCAAACAATTTCAAATGTACAACATTTTGAAAATAATGAAGATGTTATTTCACACATTTCAGCACAGCTATAAAATGGCAGTTATTGTTACTTTTCTTGATTTCAGCATTTCTGTACAGTTATTTTCCTTTATAAAACAAAAGAAGTTAGGCAGAACTAGCCAAGTTAACATTCATGAAGTAAAATTTGCATGCACTAACACTGATTGTAACTTTTGACTAATATTTATTTGCTGATATTATCATAGATGTTGATATAAATGTGAGTATCAATTTTGTTTATCCATTATGGGGTATTGCTTTTCATAGCATTATGTTTAAGCAGTAATGCCACATGTAATGTTATTGCCTGTGCAATTCTTTGCATTTTTTGGGAAATGTATTACCTAATTATTTTTTTTTCCCATAACATTCAAATACTTAGAATGGTGAGTTGCCTCTATGCCACAAGGAACAGCCGGAATGTCCATCTTTCAGTCTGGTGATATTTTATGTTTCATTTGCTTTCCATTTGGTGTCTACTTTGTTTGACTTTGTTTAAGAAATGACCCCACCCTCTCTGTCTTTCCAGGATGTGCCGGACACAAAGGCCGACAGTGATGTAGTCTGTAGTCCTGCAACAGATAACTTGGAATCAAATTGTGCTTCCGTAAGTGAAACAGTTAAACATACTTGTTCTATTAAATGTTACAAATAATAAAATCATAATACAATGACAAATGCAATTAAGTAAACACTTCGGCATGTCTGGAGCAAGTCATTTATCCATTGCATATTAATTGTAATGTGATGAATATTTGGTAGAATAATGTTTACTTTTTTCTTTTTTCTGTACCATTCAAGAAAATTGGGTAAAAGAAAAATATAGAAACAACACAATAAATCATTGGAAACAGTAGGCTATACTGTAGAATAAAGGTCTTATTTCTTGTTGTAATGTAATCTGTGTTAGCATTCACTGGGCAAATTAATTTACCTTTTAACACATAGCCAGTTACATTTCTCTGTCCGCAAAGGCTTTAATGTTCCAACTCACATTAATTTAATTTGGCTGTATCAAGACATTTGTGATATTAATATATGGAATGTCACCTAATAAACAGGGAAAAAGTAAAGATATAAAGTAAAGCATAGTTCAAAGTAAAGGAAATCATATGACAGATGTAAGGTTAAGATATTACAAACATGTAGCCTATATCTACTAATTTGTAAATCTTTCTTTTCTGTTTTACAGACTCCAGACAAGGACCAAAATAAATCACCAAACATCTCTACACAGAGCAGTGAGGAACAAATTCAATTCTTCACATGTTCGTTGCCACATCCACCATGTTTCTTTTTCATTGAACGCAAAGACTGGCAACTGCTAAGACAACACCAGGAAGGCAGACTTTTACAAGGACTCCAATGGACAAATGTCATTGCCAAGGGCATCAAATCCATTCATCCATACTGCAGCTTTGCTTTTAAGCGACACAGAGTGAAAACCCTGGGGTCACAGACACAGGCTCCAATTTTTACATGTAAAGGGTACTGTCGTTTTGAAGACTGCCCAGTGGGAGTAATTGTTGAAGTTGCTGATGAGAGCTCCTTGAAAGCAGCAGTGGTTTTCTCTGGAGGTGATGTATGCCATAATACCAAAGAACTGCAAAGAAGGCCAGTGCAGCTGCACGACAGGCAACTGCAGAACTCCTGGAAACAAAATTACCGCGGAGTTTGTATTTAGAGTCCATGCAAAAGATTTCACCAACGGTCATTGATTCAGGATGCAGGGATGATGCCCCAACTAAAAACGTGCTAAAAAACATTACATGGAGTGAAAGAAAAAAACCCAGACTTCATTGTGATGAGCTTCCAGGTTTAAAAGAACTGATTGACCATCAACGTGGCACAGACAATGATGTCCTGCAGAAGGTAATGATGCACCCCAAAGGAGTTATGTTGTGGTCAAACAAGACACTTTCTGTCTTTTACAAAAGATGTAAGAACGACATAGTGTACTTGGATGCAACAGGGAGTGTAATTAAAAAAAGCACTGCAGAAAGTCCACCATACTATGTTTATGAGCTGGTTGTTAGAAATCCATCAAAGGGTGCATCACCTTTACCTGTGGCAACCTATGTCACATGCGACCACACTACAGCATCTGTGACATACTTTTTGCAGGCTTTTCAGACTGATGTCATCAGGATGTATGGAAATGTGGCAATCAAAAGGCCCGTCATGATAATATGTGATGGCTCCCTTGTGCTTATGCACTCCATTTCTATTACATTCTGCAGAACAGGTCTGGAGGATCTGTTGCAGAAGTACTTCCTCTTGATTACAGGACAGCATCCAACAGAAACATTTGACCTCCCATTCTTCATAGATGTTTAAGTCACATCATGAGGAATGCCAAGGATCTTTGCAAAAACAGTATGTATTTATGGGGTATGACCGCTTTACATACAGTTTGAAATAAAATGTACAATAATACTAATAATTTTTTTTTTTTTGTAGCATTCCCAAACACTACAAATTGGCAATGCACATCTTTGGCCTCCTTGCATGTTGTTCAACACTGAAAGAGATGGATGAGGTGCTTTTGAGTTCAACAGTACTTTTTGCAGTCTTTGCAATGGACCAAATGTAGCAAAGCACTACAATAACCTGCAGTTGCTTATGCAGCAAAGGGTACCTTTGAACTAGATGACAAAAACATCATTGCTGAAGACTACAAGGTAATAAATAATGTTCCAATTGGCATTTTTTCAGCACATGGCCACACAGCTATAATACAGTATACTGTAGAATAAAACCAAACAGACCTGCTTGCCATTGTTGAACCTGCTGCAGAGTAGACATCTGGGTTAAACTTTAAATTATGTTTATGAGTTTTGTGATTCAATCAGCACTTGCCCAGGATGTATCCTACATCTCAAAGGTCATAAGGTCAGGCAGTTATAGCTGAGGCAGCTTGCTGTTAAATAGAATAAATGATTAATAATGCATTATGCATATACATTTGAAATAAGTCTGAAATAATGAAATGTGCTTTTCAGTATGATGTCGGGACCACACAGATCATGGATCATTTCAGAACAACAATGAACAGTGCACCACTTGACCTTAATGGTGATTCCAACACTTACTATACACCAACATTCATTTCCCGCTTGACCAAATACTTCCTCCCGCATGCCGTTCTGTGGTCTGGAATGATGTTAGGTAGGTTTAAGTCAAGTTAAATTGATTTAAGAGAACTATTTATTAAACAATACATCAATACAGTATTTGTGTCCAGTACTTTTACAATGTTGTAATTGTCTTTAGGGAATCTAGAACGTCATGGGACAAGCCAAGCATACCAGAATTTGAGTAAGCTCTATAACAAAGTCAAACAATCAAAGAAACAGGTAAAGTGTTGCAAGAAGCATCTAATTTTTCTATTTAAAGCATGCTTTTGGTGGCCCTTATAATTTCAACAGATTACAAATTTACTTTACATTTTCAGAACTTCACTGAAGATAACCGAACACAAGGCGTCATGGAGAAGAGTCAGTGGGACCTAAAGCGAATCGGCTCCAAAGAAGGCAGTTTACAAGACTGGATGACTTTGTTAGAGTATACCAAAAGATGCATGATGCACTGCTCCTTGAATATGGAGACATGGAAAGAAGCAGGAAGAAAGTATGGGATACTTGTTTTTAATAAAGTCACTTCAGTGGCAGTATCTAAGTACCAAATAAGATTGCTGCTTTTTACCTGATCACGTTTTAAAACAATAGGCCTGAGTACATATTTTTGTTTTATTATTTTTAATTGTGTGTAAAAGTATTTAACTTTGTATGTGTTTTCAAGTCCTTTCAAGTGGAAGAGGAAGTATGGAGAAAAACTCAGAAGCGTACAGGACTGTACGTGTCCCCTTTAGTGCTGGACCTGTCATTGAAAGTAATTATTAGTTATGAATGATTATTATTAAGAGGTTAATTATTATTAAGGAGTTTATTATTATTAAGAGGTTTGAAGTGACACTGAAGTACACTTATGCGTTTTGTAATTTTTACTATTGCTACATCCTATTGTAGTGCTTTTATTTTTAAAGCAAATGTAACTAATTGAAACTGTCACTTTTTAAACAGAAACCAAGAGAGAACTTTTCACAGCAACAGCCACAAATAGCTGAGGAAGAAAATACAGTTATCATCCAAACACAGGTATATGTCTATGAAAAGTATATGTAAAACAGGAACAAGCATATAGATTTCTCATGTAACATGATTTCATTCTGTATTTTAAAATTGTTTGCATTCAATATGTACATTATATTCATTCAATAATCAATTTATTATTTTTTGTAAGACCACATCTGACTTCACTGAGCATCAGCAGGACACAAAGAGAAGTACCACTCAAAGAACCAATGATGCTCAATCACAGGTGATTTTATTCAAAATGAAGTATTGTCATTGCACTAACAGCAGTAATTGTTTCATATCTATTTTACAGTATTCTTTTTTCTCACCCTCAGCTAACTGCATTGTAAAAAATACCACAGAAGTGGTCGTTTCTGTGGTCCTTTCTCAATTTAGAAAGAAATTATTTGTCCACCACAGTGAGTTACTATCACTTAGGCCTCATAACTGGCTCACAGGCGAGGTATGTAGGGCAAACAGTGCAGCAGCATGATCATGAAAATATACTTAAAAATGCACAAATGTAGTGTTAAATAGTCACAGTGACTTGTTATCATCTAAACACATTAATGTAATACCCACTGTGTTGTGTTCATGTGCCAATCTTGTAAGTAATTAGGTGTTTGTAAATATGTTTTCTAAATGCATCCATCAAACTGTAATGCAAATATCACAAATATCATGATTTGTCTTGAAACACAATAAGCTAGTATCAGATATATGCCATTAGTTTACCTGTGCACCTAACACAGGGGGAGGGGTCTTGACCTCTCTGTTCCTGTTCAAAAGTTTTAATGTAAATATTGTAATGTCATGATTTCTGATGTACTGATTGATGTTAGGTCATTGAGTATTTCTTACATCACACTGTCAATCGACTGCATTTGGAGAAAACCATCTATGTCTTGAACCACTACACAGCTTCTGTGATCCTCTTTAAGGACAGAAGTACAGTCAGGAAGCATAGTTTGTCAAAGGTAATTTTTTTAATTTTTTGGGGTGCGGTGGGGTGGCGGGAGGGCTTAAATTTGTTTAGCGAAGGTACAACGGGTTCTGAGGTTGATAATTTTTTAGACGTTTGATGATGTGCAAACGATTTTGACTGTATGTACATGATTAAGCAAAACCAAAAATTATGTCAATGATAAATGTTCATTAACTGAAGCAATTTCTGTGGTAATATCATATAATGACCATAATTTTGATGTGTTACAGGTTAACTTTGACAACTACCAAGCTATTGTGTCCTTTGTTAACATTAATAATGTGCACTGGAAATTTCTGGTTAGTTTTTATTTAACACTTTGTATATTGATGTACATTTCCCATGTTTCTGGTGTTGTGGTAAATATTTGTGAAATAATGTAATTTTTCTTGTGGTTACAGTACATCAGTGCAGCAGATGTAAAGATGTATAGAGTGTATTTGGTGGATCCTTCAAGAAACTCTGCAGAGGAGGCAGATTCACAAGCTGCTGCTCAAAAATTCCGGTTCTTATTCAATTTAGTTCATTCAATCTAATCATATACACTGCATCTATGTAATTGTGTCTAAATTGTAATATTTTAGCACATATATAAAGAAGAATTATATTTTAACATTTTATTGTCACAGTCAATACTTTCAGATAAGGAGTATCCGCCATCGTGAGAGAGAGTGGGCAGATATTGAGTTCACAGGAGCTGTTATGGAACACCCAGTTCAGAATGATACATATAGCTGTGGTGTGATGGTCATGAGGGTAAAATAACATTGATGTGCAGTTACATGCTGTATTCACATCTTGTATTTTTATTTATTTTAGCTTCATATTTGGAGAAGAGCTATTTACAATATTTCAATGACTACCGTGGGCAATATACAGTACATACAGTATTTATCTTGTGTACATCACATATTTTCTTTCTGTCTGATTTTTGTTTCTTTGTTTTTGTTTCTTTAGATGGCAAAGGCAGTCATGGAGGCATTTCCTAAATTGCCTAACATGAAATTTGGGACTACTGATGAAGAAATGGCAAAGGAACGTACAGCTATGGCACTTGAACTACTTGAGACTTCAGGTAAGGTTATTTTTGTATAATTTTTTTGTATTGTCATAAATTGTCAATTTTGTTTTCATTAGTGTTTGATGCAGAGAACAAATGCTCCATGTGTGCAAAAGACGAAAGTCCAGGGTCTGCCCTTACCGACTGGGTAAGGTGTTGTTTTTAATGTTTTATTTTGTTCTGGTTACTGGATTAAAGTGTTTGCATTTTGTGGCTTTAATAGAAAATAGACATCTGCGACATACCAAGGATATAGCTATTTTCCTTGCACTTGGCCTTTGGTAGCTGTCAAGTTCATATTAAGAACTATTGCAGATTGCCAACTACTGTAAATAATAAAAGACAACTCGTAACCATGACAATAGCATTTTTGGTATCAAGTTTGATCATCATGTTAAAATATATTTGATCGACACGATCTGTTTGTACAATCTGACTTTCTTTTATAAAGGTGTTGTATTTGTTATATTTACAGATTCGGTGCGACAGCTGTAACAGGTGGTTTCATGCCCCGTGTGTGAACCTGAACAAAGAACTGTTTGAACATGCCAAAAAAGCAGCCTGGGATTGCTGTTTGTGCAAAGCTTGATCCAGAACGTATTGGGTAGTTTCATTTATCAGATTAAAGACTAAAGGGTATCGTGCCTTCTCTGTGGCAGCTCCACGTCTCTGGAACAGCCGCCCTCCTCATATTAGATCCTGTAACTCATTTGGTATGTGTAAAATTTTTGCTGAAAATGCATCTCTACTCTATTGATTACAACTGCCCTCAGGGGTGGAGTCTGAGTAGTGACTTGTTTTGGGTGTATTTTTTATTTGTCTTTGTGCTGACAGTGTAAAGCACTTTGGTCAACATGTGTTGTTTTTAAATGTGCTTTAGAAATTACATGTCTAGAACATGATCTGTCCTTGGATGGAGAAAAGCACCCAACATGTTAAAACATACACATACTCTTCTTTGACAGCTTAGGTCATTAGGGCCTCTCGTGTACATGACCAATTTACAGTTTACTTTATTCTTCTAATTTCCAAATAACAAAAAAAAAGTACTTTAGTCGGAAACCTCTGGTAGAATAAAGGTACTTCATATCTGAATGTTTTGGGAAAGTTACTGATTAGAGCTTGGATTTGAACAACCCAGCCTTGAAGAAGTTGCATTTTCTCTATGTATGTGTGTTGTTGTCTGTTCAGGACCTGTCTCCTGTCTCCAGCCATTACGAATGTGCTATATAAATAAAGGTGTCTAGCCTGTAAAGTATTAAATAACAGAACTTTTGTACCACAATTTTAGTGTTTTTTGAATATTACAAATTTGTACAGTAAAACACAGTGAAAGCTGATATAGACAGTGCTGTGTGCCCTGAAGAAGAATTAATATAAATGTTCATGTTAACTCTGAAGGAATTTGAATAATGCCGGTCTAAATATCAAGAATTAATCAGTGCTATAATGCATTGTGACAGACTTTGACTTTAATTTTCTCCCAAATTAGACAGTAAATACCCGGGAAAGTTGACACAGATAGAGGCATGGTTGTTATGAAAAAGATTTTATTTAAATTTTCGTCTTAACTGTGATGGAATTTGAATAATGCATGTAGAAAAAAGTAGGACATAATCAGTGTTATAATGTATTTTAACAGACTTTATTTTTGTGGAAAATACCACAGTATAATATATTCCAACATAATATAACTGTATCTTTTATAATGTCCAATATTAATACGCTTGTTAATAGTTTTTTCCTGTTTTTGAGCACGTTTAATTAATAACCGCTGAAATATAGGTCTCCGTCAGCTTTTTGGCCGCTTCGTGTCTCCGTACCGTAATACCACAAACAGACGTGCAGCAGAATCCAGGTGGCGGCTGGCTTGACCGGGTGTTCACGGATGGCGGCTCACTTGACCGCGGTGGCTTTCCGGATCATGTGTATGTGAGGCGCGGGAGTTCAGTCGGTGTTTTAGCCTGTGTTTCCTGCAGTATAGTGCAGTAAAATGGCGGAGGACAGATCAGATGAACAACTGGGGGCCCAATGAGAGTTTGATCTGCAGCAGTTGCAACTGAATAGCGTACGACTTTTATTAAATGTTTATTTCCCTCGTGTTTAAGCGATATATTTTACTCTGTTGTATTTTATATGTATGTAAAAGCCATATACTGGCAAATATCTATGTTAAGAACTGTTTCCCAGGATATATAAATTGTTCTTCGCGCATTGGGCGCTTGGTGGTGTGGAGAGAGCCGATTCCTCCGTCGAGTCGTGTTCAAATGTCAGCATGTTTTCCCAATGCTGCCATTTGTATCCAATTGGTATCCTGTTTTAATTACAGGCATCTTTTCTTGAGGTGCAAACAGAAATCAGCCCCTTTATAAAATGATAACACAAAACTTCGGTATTGCGTAATGCAGGACGTCTGTGATAAGGAAATCGTAAAAGCGATGAGAAAAGTAATGCATATCACATGACATCGCCCCCTACTTTAGCGTTGATTTAGACCATTTTTAACTTGAATAATAATATTACAGAGAAACTTTAATAGACATCTCATTGAAAGATATGCATGTATAATATGAATTTTATTATTTCTACTCTCGAGCCGTTGTACCTAACAGAACTTTCAAGGCGCTAAGCTTTGTATATAACTCTTATTTTTTGGTTGCATTGTTAATTCTAATGAAAATATGAGAAAGTATATTAAAGTGAGGCACGTACAGTCAGGCTTGATTTGTGGTGTTCGAGCGAGTCGTCATGATTCAGACCAGATGAGTCGAGCGCAGATTGAATCGTTTGTCATTTCTGCAGTATGGCGGATGACAAGGTGAGAGACAGACTGTCTGTCTAAAAAGTAATTGGCGTACAAATAAGAACAACCCGGGTATGTCATGTGTATTTAAGCGCTGTGTTATCCATACGAACGGTTGTTTGTTAATTAGCGATGTTGTGAAGGTTCATTCGAGTTATGCACAGTCACTGAGTGCTTCTGAACTCTTGGCATTTGACGACTCTCACAGAAAACAAAGCATTAAACATACAATCTCATTAACCTGCCTGAAAGTGCCTTGACTTGATTGAGTTAAACAGATCTCTTTTGCTCATCTGTGTTGTCTAATCACAAACAACAGCGTGCTGGTTTAGTTTATTGGTCTGGATGTATCAGTGGTCTGATGTGGTCTCGTAAGGTCTGATGTGGTCTCACTCTCATATGGTTTGATATGGTCTCATGTGGTTTGATATGGTCTCATATGGTCTGAGTCTGATGTGTGTCGGTTCTGTTTCAGGATCCGGTGACTCGACTGAAGGATCTGGCTGAGCTCAAAGACCATCTGGAGGAGATCCAGAGGAAGGTGGATAATGAGGTTCAAGCTGGAATTCCTCAGGTACAACAGAACCACGACTGATCTGGATCGGTCTGGTCCCAACTATTACTAAAGAGAAAATACAGAAAGTGTGGTGCTGTACTGATCATTAGTTTTGTTTTGTAATAAGATGGTCCCCTTGTGAGGGACCCGATTGATAAATGTAAAGTTGTAGATTTTTATGTATAACATTTAGATTTATACTGAGGATAATAATATTTATTATTATTATGACCAGTGTTATTTTAGTAATAAGATACTATTGTAAATTTTATTAGTTTTAATATTTTCACATTTGTATTAGTTTTCTTTCCTTTACGTCTATGTAATTTTATTAATATTTTAAATTAGTTTGTTTTTTCATTTACTTTATTTTTTTGTAATTTTTTGTGTTTTTGAAATGTAGATTTTGTTTACAAAGGTATTTTTTTATTTAGTTTATATAGGTTTTATTCATGCCTACTGTCTATTCCGGTTTCTGTTTTATTTATTAGTTTTATGAATTATTTTTTGTTATTTTAGTGCATCAGTATGAAGTAAATGAAAATTGTTGCATTGCCTAAAATAGGTATTTTTTTCAGTTAAAGTTTGTTTTAAGTAGCAAATGTGTTTTTCATGGTTTTAGTTAACTGTAATAATCCTAATCATGACAACAAAATTAAATAATTACAACATCATATCTAAAGATGAACTTATTTTTCTTCACAATATTTTATTTAATGAAAAAATGAAGACAATCCAAATTATATAAAATTGTTGCAGTTAATGCCATGATTTTTCGTTAGAAAGCAAAATTATTATGAATATTATTTATTGTTTTACTGTATTTATTAATGTGATTATATTATTACTTATATTAAAATATAATTTTGTGAATAGAAAATTCATCATATCTTATGTGCATCTTGTAAAAATAAATAAATTACCCAAATTTATCACGGACCCTCTACCACCACCTTGCCGTCCCCAGACCCCGGTGTGAAAACTCCTGTCTTAGTAATTACAAGTAAAAATAAGATAGTATTTTCTAAACATGTTGCACTTTATATAAATGAAGATTGACAGGCACTCAGCAGCTGAAACTGTCTGTCCTGTTTGTGTTTTTTAGGGCGGCTCACTATTAGCATCTCCTTTCCTGAAAGGATTCCTGGCCGGGTATGTGATCTCCAGACTGCGTTCCTCAGCCATCCTGGGAGTGGCTTTGGGAACCTTGAGCGGAATCTACGCCGCTCAGAACTATGAGGTGCCCAACATTGAGACGAGCCTACGAGACTTCCTGAACTCTCTGAAGAAAGGGCCGAGCGATTAACCGCTCATTAGCAACCGAATTCAGACTGAAGAGGAGAAAATGCATGCTGCTTGCTTTTGTGTCATTCAGCGTCACATCGGAGCTCCTTCCTCCTGAACAAAAACTGCTGAATTAGATAAAACTGTGGTTTGAGGTCTATATGTGAGTGTGGATTTTATGATAAAAAATGGGCATCATGTAGGGCTGCACAATTCAAAATCACAATATAGCTTAGCCTTTGCAATTGGATTAGCAAACTATCTAATTAAAAATATATATGTGATGCGTGTTTCATAGTGAAGCGTGGCACTGTGTTCAGTTACACGGCAGTTTAACTCTTGAAAATGAAGAATTTAAGGCAGTCAGAAATATTAGTAATATTATACAAAATAATATAATTCATTAAATACATTTATTATATTTAAATAATTGTTTTTATTTTAGTTAAATATTACAGTAGTAGTTTTTATTTTAATGTTTTTTTAGTAATTGAAATTGCACAGCTGTACTGTAAAATTATTACACTGTATTGTAATATGTTTAATATTACTAATAGTATTTTAATATTTTTATTTTACATTTAAATTACAGTAGCAATATTTTTTCATATTTGTATTCAGTAGAAGTAAGAATTTTGCTGCTATTAGTTTAAAATCCTATGAATATATAATAATTTCTTTGTATATATAATAACAGAGCAAAATTCAATTTGAATTAATGTGCAGCTCAAGCATCATGTGTGTTTTCTTTCGTTTCGTCCGAGTTACGCTTCGTTTCAGTTTTGTGTAGCACTTCCTGTACTTTCAGAAGCAGCTGTTGCTGACAGACGTGAGCATGATTGTGATAGATAACGTTGGTTCCTCTGAAGCAGAACCTCGTCTCAGAAGATGCTGGCTTTGTCTCCTGCTTCTCCTGGTCTTTATTTACGGTTCCCACGCTCCTCTCATCTCCCTCACCACAGTTGACGGCCGTGTTCCCTTCAGCCCTTCGTCATGCGTGCTTCTGATCGAGTTCATCAAGCTCGCGGTTTCCTCCGCGGCTCTGTTGGCATCTGGAAATCTATCCGGCCTCAAAATATCAGCGTCGGCGGTGGCGCCGTACGCCGTTCCTGCGCTTCTCTACGCTTTCAACAACAACCTAGTGGTGTTCATGCAAGCCTACATGGATCCCAGCTCCTTCCAAGTGCTCAGTAACCTAAAAATCGCATCCACCGCGCTCCTCTACACGTCCTGCTTGGGAAAGCGGCTGCGATTGGGGCAGTGGCTCGCTCTTGGGATGCTCGTGGCTGCCGGTGTTTGTCACAGCTACTCCGGTTTGGATTGGGAAGCGTCAGACGAATCCACCGTCAGGCTCCGCATCACATCCTGGGGTCTGCTGTTGGTGCTCGTCTACTGTTTCGTCTCAGGATTGGCCGCCGTTTACACCGAACGGGTGCTGAAAACCCAGCATCTGCCTTTGAGTCTCCAGAACTTGTTCTTGTATGTCTTTGGCGTGGGAATCAATCTGGCGTTGCATCTCTCTGGCGGCGGGCAGCAGGGTTTTTTTGAGGGTTTCTCTGCTCTCGTTTGGCTCATTATCGCGGGACAGGCTGCTAACGGGCTCCTCATGTCTGTTATCATGAAACACGGAACGGGAATCACGCGGCTGTTCGTCATCTCCTCTTCTATGCTGGTGAATGGTGTGTTGTCATGGGGGATTCTGGGAATACAGCTCACACCGTACTTCCTGTTTCCTGTGGTGCTGATTGGATGGGCCGTGTACCTGTATTACAGGTAGATCGAACGCCACTGAAGATGACTTTATTGCTTTTGTATTACTCTAGAAGCACAGCGTCTCTGATGCCTTCTGCCTTCTTCTAGAAGTGCATCTTACTGTGAATGACCATCGTCTCATCAAGACTGAATGTCTGCTTTTTTCTCATTTATTGTTTTTATTTCATATGCAGTATTTTATTTACAAAATATATGTTGAATGAATGGTACAGCACACATATTTAAAGCATATTTATGCAAATAAATACAATGGTTCATTTTCAATGACCTGGTCAAGTGTTTTTAATAATGAGGTATTTATTATACAGAAAAATGCTGTATTTTTGGTCAGTGTTTTATTTATATGCTATTATATATTAATATTTTGAGTTTGTTTTATTTTTACGGTTTAATTGAAGTCGTCATTTATTATGTTTTTGCCATTTTTATAATTTAGTTTTTCTGTTTATATTTTTATTTCTGTATTTGTAATTTTACTTCAACGTAAACTCTTTTATTTCAGTTGCAATATTTCTAATATTTATATTTGATCTCTGGTTAATTTCAATTAGCTAACAAAATGATAAATACATTTGTAATAGTTTTAATATTAGATAGTACTGTCTCTGATTAGTTTTGTGAATATTGAGGTTACTTGCAAACGTATCTTTTGATAAAAACATCAGAAAAAATAAGCCAATTCAAAAGGAAAACAAGTTTCTATTCCCTACTGATGGATATTTGTTTATGTTTTAAGCATAAACTCACTTTATTTTGTTAGATTCCTCAGAAAACTAAGACATCATATGAAACCCAGTCATAAGAGTACATTTTTTTAATTGAGATTTATACGTCATCTGAATAGGACAATATTTGCCTTTAAAGTTGTCTAAATTAAGTTCTTAGCAATGCATATTACTAATCAAAAATTAAGTTTTAATATATTTACGGTAGGAAATTTAGAAAATATCTTCATGGAACATGATCTTTACTTAATATGCTAATCAATAACTTTGACCCATACAATGTATTATTGTTGGCTATTGCTATAAATATACCAGTGCTACTTATGACTGCTTCTGTGGTCCAGGCTCACATATGATCAATTTGCATTTCAAGTAAATGTATTGTGATTAAAAATCTTTAGATATTTGTATTGGAAAACAAAATAAACATACTGTAGAAGTCTGTGCAAACAGCACATACTGTTTTGCTCTGTGTGCAACATTTAGTGTCATGACTTTATGAAATCAAGGCTTTCTGCTTTGATTTAAGACATTTTAGCCCTCAATGTATGAAAGGGTGAATCAAGACTTTTTAATTTTTCCCTTAGTTTCCCTTAGTTCATAGTTTCATGTTTTCACTGTTAATGTGGATAGGAAAATTGCCTGACCAATGCAATGGCAATACATTACTGATTGTTTTCACGCATTCATCCTGGTAATCAAACGCCTGTCACTGATGCCATCCATGGACATCAAGTTGAAAAGAACTCGATTTGATCTTTTGCAGTGAGACTGAGACTTCCCGGAGCTGCTGGATTTCCTCCTGGAGCTGCAGGTTTTGTGAGGACAGATGAATCGCGTCCTGAATGGCATCTAAGAGCAGATTCCTGTACCTTCTCTCAGACATCCACCTCTGTTCCTCCAGAACCTCACGAAATGCCCTGAACACCTACAAACACAACCGCACAAAACAAAACATCCAGACCAGTAGATGACAGTATAATGATATATCAAAAGAAATGCAGCTCCTGTACATAACTATTTATATTCATTATCAGGGGTTCTCAACTGTGGCCCTCGAGGTCAACTTCCCCTGAACTCTAATCAAACACACCTGAACAAGCTCATCAAGGTTTTTAGGATTACTAGAAAGTTACAGACAGTTGAGTTTGATCAGGGTTTGAGAGAAACACTGCTGGAAAGTGGATCTCGGGCCAGATTTCAGAAGCCCTGTTCTTTATATTACAGCGAAGGTTTATATGAGGAACAGTATGGTTTCTTATTAATATGATGCATGAGGAACTGATGTCGGTTTTCAATTAGGTTCAGAACTGGAAAAAGACACCGCTATAATGATTAGTTTAGTTTATTTATATAGCACATTTAATAATTTAATAAGCAAATCCAACCAAAGTGCTGCACAGGCAGGTAAATAAAAGAAAAATGTTAATATAAAGTTTAGCGAGTATTTCTTAAATATTCAGACAAATTTGTATTAAATACATTTGTAGTTCTATAAAAAATATTTAATGCATTGTCTAAATGCCTTGTTGAAAATGTATTGATTTGTATTTAGATTTTGTTATATAATATTTTGTTCATATATCTGTGATAAATCTGTACTCTTTGACATGCCTGTTTTTGTGTTTAGAATTTAGTATTTAATCTAATATTTTTTTTTATTTATGTAGGTATTTTTATTATATTTAATTGTTTTCCTTTTCTTCTTCTCGCTTTCTAATTCAATTTTGTGTCTAAGTCCTTGTTATAAAATAAAGGCTCCTTTTTAAAGAACCTTTAACATCCATGGGATATTTCCATTGATCAAAAGGATCTTTATAGCTGAAAAAAGTTCTTTAGATTGTTTAAATGTTCTTCACGTTAAGAGTAAGAATGAATCAAGAACTCTGAACGCTTCTTTGAGGAATTAAGATGGTTTTCTACTCAGAAATAAGAGTTTCTACTCTTTCTGAGAGTGTATGGCATCTTCCCAACGGAACCTTTATTTTTATAGCTGACTGTAATTGGAATATCATCTTGTAATATTTTTGCCTCTCCTAATAAAAAAAAACCTAAATGCATGACGCGTGTTGTTCCTCAGTATATATTCACCTGCAGACTCTCTTCTCTGAGGTTGTTGATGTCCTGCTGGTGTTGTCTGCTCTGGGTCTCCAGGTCTGCGTTCGCCTGCTGGTTCTCCCTGCGCAGCACCTCGATCTGAAGAACCAGGATGTTTCTCTCTCTGCGCAGGTATGACATCTCGCCCTCCACACCACCCATCTGCAGATGGGACAGAGTCAGTCACATGATCAGAACAGTCCGTTTGAGCTCTGCTTAACTCAGCCAGAATTCATCGCCACAATAATAACTGTTACAGGTCTAAAACACTGACAACAATTTATAAACTACATTTTATAAACGGTTTGACCAATCAGAAGCCAGGACTGGAAATGTGTTTTATTAAAGAGGTCATGAACTGAGAAATCAAAATTCCCTTGATCTTTTGACATATACACTCACTGGTCACTTTATTAGTTACACCTTGCTAGTGCCGGGTTGGACCCCCTTTTGTCTTCAGTACTGCCTTAATTCTTCATGGCATAGATTCAACAAGGTGTTGGAAACATTCCTCAGAGATTTTGGTCCATATTGACATGATAGCATCACACAGTTGCTGCAGATTTGTCGGCTGCACATCCATGACACGAATCTCCCGTTCCACCACATCCCAAAGGTGCTCTATTGAATTGAGATCTGGTGACTGTGGAGGCCATTTGAGTAAAGTGAACTCATTGTCATGTTCAAGAAACCAGTCTGAGATGATTTGAGCTTTGTGACATGGTGCTTTATCCTGCTGGAAGTAGCATCAGAAGATGGGTACACTGTAGTCATAAAGGGATGGACATGGTCAGCAACAATACTCAGGTAGACTGTGGTGTTTACACAATGCTCAATTGGTACTAAGATGCCCAAAGTGTGCCAAGAAAATATCCCCCACACCACTACACCACCACCACCAGCCTGAACCGTTGAGACAAGGCAGGATGGATCCATGCTTTCATGTTCTTTACGCCAAATTCTGACCCTACCATCTGAATGTCGCAGCAGAAATCGAGACTCATCAGACCAGGCAACGTTTTTCCAATCTTCTATCGTCCAATTTTGGTGATTCTGTGTGAATTGTATCCTCTGTGTCCTGTTCTTATCTGACAGGAGCAGCACCCGGTGTGGTCTTCTGCTGCTGTAGCACATCTTCTTCAGGGTTTGACGTGTTGTGTGTTCAGAGATGGTATTCTGCATACCTTGGTTGTAACGAGTGGTTATTTGAGTTACTGTTGCCTTTCTATCATCTCTAACCAGTCTGTCCATTCTCCTCTCACCTCTGACATCAACAAGGCATTTTCGAGAAAATAAAAAGACAGTTCATGACCACTTTAAAAACACAATAAGCTTAAGACACACACAAAGATGAATAGGGAAAGATTTTGATATAAGTACATGACTCCATATTTATATCTGATGATTTATTTGATTTCTCATGTGTCTGCTGCTCTCACCTGCTCCTCCTGTAATTCTTTCTCCATCTTCATCAGTTCATTCTCGATCAATCTCTCGTGAGTCTCTCTCAGTCTCGTTCTGCGCTCCAACAGTTTCTCATGATCCGCCTGAGAGATAAACACATTCACAAGTTCTTTTTTGCTTATTTATGAAGTCAATAATATTGTGTGCCCATTACAGTTCCCAAGGGGAGCGTGAATTTCATAACAAAGCTTGTCCAACATTGGAAAAGTTGCCACCTGGTCCACTCACTGCAGTCTGTACAAAAAGCAGGATACAAATAATGTAAATAAAATTGTAAATAGGCCTGTTTTTAAATGGTTTCAGAAGAACACCAAGACCACTTTTAAGGGTGTGATTCTGATGATTTACAGTATGCACTGTCTCAGTGCTCACTTTAGAAACTTAGCGACATGCATACTTGTAAGTATGACACCCTAATTACTTAAGACGACAGTGTGATTTTTATACTCCATTAGGAAATGAATGCATTGTTAATGCATGGATCGTAGATAACTTTTTTTGTTAGTTTGTTTTAGGAAGATCCTTAGTGTCGAGTTGCTCCTACCATCTTATGTTTATTTGATGTTTCAAATGAATTTATTCACAATAGCCTTTATTTTAATGTACATAAAATGTAATTTATGTACTGTCATTTAGAGAATGTGTTCCTTGAGTTGTGAATTGTCACATGAAAACGTTTTATGTGTTTTTCTGATTAAAGCGAAAGTTTAAAATTGCCATGGCCAAGGTAAATATGTTAATGGCCTCAAACAACAGGGATGAATACAAGCTCATGTTACAAAGCAAACAGCTATTGATATGCTTTTGTCATATATAAAACTGACTGTTTGGTATACTTTTCACTGTACGCTTATTGCTCAAGATCTGTCGCAAAGCAATTGTATTATTAAACAGTATAATACAACTTTTTTGGACAGATTTAATAGCTCTGTATTTATAATATATAAATATTACACCTGACCTGACATTGTCTACTAAAATAGCCATAATCTGGAGACCTCATTGAAATCTTCCGAGGCTTATACCAGCACTGGTCTGTTTATGTTGGTGAAGGTTATGTATGTGAATCACCTTGCACCCCCCTCTGAGTATTATACATAGGCCTATCTATTGAGCTTAACTTGCATTGAATCTGAACCATCCCAAAGTCACATGATTGCTTTTACTTTTCCATTTCTTTCTCAGCTGAACATGAGCTTGCTGGGGCCAACAGTCAGTACCACACAAGAGAGCCAACGAAAAACTTTGTGTAGTAGTCGGCAATAATGATTAAAGAAAGAAAGAAAGAAAATCTGAGTAGAAATATTTTAACAAGACAAAAACTAACAAAAAAGTGAAAAGCGCATACCAAACTACTAAAATAACTCAAATTAACCAAGTTAATTAAAATAAGTCTCTGAAATAAAATAACTATATGAAATAAAATTAAATATACAGTATTTAAGACTAAACACAAAAAACAAATAGAAATGTAACCTTAGAAACTAACTGAAACAAAAGGGCAAAAACTACAAAAAAACATAACAAAATAAAGCAGAATAGAAATGTAAAAGAGGCAAAAATAATAATAACAAGGAGAAAATTACATAACAATTTTACTAAAATTATTAAAATTATGTAAAATATTTTTTGTCATTTAAATAAAGCTTAAATAAAACAAAATACAAATATTAGATTATCAAGGACAAATAGAAATGTTGCCTCGGCAACTAACATATGTAAATATGGATCAAAATCTCTGAGGAATGTTTCCAACACCTTGTTGAATCTATGCCACGAAGAATTAAGGCAGTTCTGAAGACAAAAGGGGGTCAAACCCGGTACTAGCAAGGTGTACCTAATAAAGTGGCCAGTGAGTGTGTGTGTGTATATATATATATGTATGTGTGTGTGTGTGTGTGTGTGTGTGTTAACACACATTCGTATACATATAATAAAAAGGAAAAATGCAGAT
Organism: Gymnocypris eckloni scoliostomus; assembly: GCA_027564155.1. Taxonomy (NCBI): domain Eukaryota; kingdom Metazoa; phylum Chordata; class Actinopteri; order Cypriniformes; family Cyprinidae; genus Gymnocypris; species Gymnocypris eckloni. The sequence goes on from CM050426.1 coordinate 6,324,163, forward strand.
AGAATAGAAAAAGAATGAAGGCTTGTGTTAGAGCCCTTTTTTAATGAAAACATTCAGTTAGTAAATGATTACAGTGCAAGTCTAAAGGGGTACGTTTTTTTGTTGTTGTTGACTAGAATTAGAATAGTGATAATTAGAATTATTCTAATTAGAATAATTAGAAGTGCTAGAGTTAGAGATGTGTTTTTAGCCGTTTCTTGAAGATGGATTCAGCTGCTGGGATTGAGTTAGGCAGATCATTCCACCAGATGGGAACAGTTAATGAAAAAGTCATTAACTTTTTCGTTAAACTTTTAGAAAACTTTTTTTTATCGTGAAAGTGATTTTGTGTCTCTTTGGAAAAGCACAATAAAGTGACGTTCACTTGCAGAATGCAAGCTTCTAGGGGTCATATAAGTCTGAAGTAATGAATTTAGGTAAAGGGGTGCAGAGCCAGAGGTGGTTTTGTAGGCAAACATTAATGCCTTGAATTTTATGCGAGCAGCTATTGGTAGCATTGCAATAGTCCAGTCTGGACAGAACAAGAGCTGAGCGATGAGGAAGAACTCAGATGATTAACTGTTATCAGGTGTCAGCAGTGGATTGAGTTTCTCAGTAGTGTCTCCTGATTGGTCACTCACCGTGCTGGTGGCGTGTGATTGGCCAGAATCTCTGTGTGTCTCCTGTAATCTGATCTCCTCTTTCAGCTGTGTGATGCGGTTCACTCTCTCCTGATTCCTTTGGACACTGGCCCTGCCTTCTGACATCATCATCAACAACAACATCATCATCCTCATCATCATCATAATCATCATCTCACAGACTAATGTGAGTCGTCTCAAGCCTACCAGTAAGATGCATGTCCATTTCCTGTCTTAGGAGGTCCTGCAGGTCCCTCTTCCTATCTGCTGTCTCACACTCTTCCTCGGCTCTTCCTCCATCAACCACCTACAATACAGTCACACATACTAGAAATCAGCATTAAACTCATATTTCACACAAAACTCGAGCAGAAATGCATGAGATTGATGAGATTGGGAGTGTGTTGTTACTCACACACGAGTCCATGTTTGTGTGTCGAGCTGCTCTGAACTGAAGATTAGTGTGTGTGTGTGTGTGTGTGTGTGTGTGTGTGTGTGTGTGTGTGTGTGTGTGCGTGCTTATGTTTCACTCTCTTCAAATATTCATTAGTGTTCACTTTCACCTGTGTGTGTTTAAATGTGGTGCATTCAGGATTACTATATAACTATAAATTGTATATACACTATATAGACAAAAGTATTGGGTCACCCCCTTCTAATGAACAGGTATAATTTATCTAACAATGTCTAAAAATTGGTCCATTTAATTGAAATAAAAACAACACAAATCTACAAATAATCTACAAATAATATATATATATATATATATATATATATATATATATATTAATATTAAATACATTTTTAAATTAGAAAAAAACTATAATATGAATGGCAAAAACACACAACATAATGACAATACATTTTATATAAATAAAAATATAAAATTAACAGTAATTCAATATGTGTGATTTAAAAAAAATTAAGTTAAAATTAATAGAAAAATAATAAAAGCTGTTTCGAATAAAATAGAAATATATTGTCTCAATGATGGTAAAACACTGCTTGCATCTCATGATCATCCGCTCCGTCCTATAAATAAACCCTGTGGTCAGTTTATTCTGAACTCTTCCTGTGAGATTCATTTCCTGGATTGACCTCATGCCACACTTTCATATTCAAATGCATGATTTTCAGGAAATCGCTATTCTTTTAGTCAAGTTACCTTGAAATAAATAAGGAAGTGATACTGAACATATATCTGTTTTGAAAAAGAGAAGGAAGATTGAGATCATTTAGAGAAAAAATGATTAAGATGACAGATTACGATGTATGATTTATTCAAATATACATGTGTGAATGCAAAACTCTTTTTAGGGGACTATAGACATTATTAATTCTGTGAAAATGATCTGAAAGAAGAAGTGCATGAGTCAGACGGGACATGAGCTATATTTCTCAGAACTCTTAATATTTACATATGTATGTGCAGCTTTTCTGCTTTATTATGCTGATCAAAACTGTTTCCTAATGATGTATCTGATGTTTTCAGTCATGTTCAGTGTAATTTTTATAGCACTTGTATAATTTTCAATTATTGCCTTATTTTTTGTATTATAATAGTCTAGTATTTAATAATAATACAATAACACTGTTAGCTGCATAACATTTCAGTGCAGATTTACTCTTCAATTATTCTTTATCTTGTGAATTTTAATAAAAAACTTGAAATAAAAAAAAATAACAAATGGGAAAACATATCTAAAACAATATCAAATTATGATTATAAATGTTGCATTGGTATCTAAGTGAAATTAGGAAGTAAATAAAAATAAGCTAAATGGAAATATACACACAAACAATGTTTTGTTTAGCTTTTATTTTTTATATTTATATCTTATTTATCTATTTTGTTTATTTATATTTGTCTTGAATAGATAAAAATAACTATAAAATAAAACAAATAAATATGTAAAAAGTAAAGCTAATTAAAGCTAAACAGAAAATGAAAAAAATCTTAATTTTGAATCGAATCTAAATAAAAAATAACTATAAAATAATTAAAAAACACATTAAAAAAATCATACTCAGCTCAGAAATCAATCCTTATGCAATTAATTGCAACTTAATATGGATCAACAATCTTTTTTTATAATGTTTTGAATCATATTTATTGCAATATGAATAGCACTTATAATACCACTAGTGTTTTGTGCCTTATTTTATTGGCACTTCAACATGTTTATCTTTAACATGTCTACACAATAAATGTAATATTACATATCAAAACACACAGAGATCATTCAGACAGAATTGAAAATAGTCTTGTTTAATAAATAATATTTCTGCTGATTTTTATAGATAGTGTAAATCATTTTTTAAATAAGACAATGACAGTCGTATTTGGAAACAGCATGTGTTTATTTACAGTTATCATCACTGTGATATTCATGCTTCCTAACAACATGCTGTGAGTTCAAATTAAAAGAAAGAAATGGTGTCACACAGAGGACTTACTGTAGATATTATTAGAATAAGGGTTAGACCTATAGCGCTAATATGTTTATCTATTCTGAACACAGATCAGAAGAAGAGATCTTCAGTAGGAAGGTTATCTATATTGTCCATATGGACTGATTGATCGTCAGGAGCTGAAACTTATGACAGGTAATAGGACTGCAGTTATTCTCTTTATAGCTGGATGAGAAGATTCACTCTGGAGAAACAGAGACACACAAACATCAGTTATGAGTACATCAGAATACCATTTAAACAAAGATGATCAGAAAACACTATTTCAGCCTTTCGACTTCACAATTCTACGTTTAATTCATTTCATATGTTGAATTTTAATTTCCTTGCTCATTCTTTGTGAAGTTAACTATGAATATGTTTCAGTCTGTCTCATATCAGCTGATCAGATGCTCATATTAGCAGAATAATCTACAATAGACTGTAAATGATGCACTCACCGAGAAGATCAGCATCTGTGATTATCCATCAGCAGAGAAATGCATGAAACAAACAGAGAAAGACGTCAATGCTACTTTATTATACGAGTTATTTACTTAATAATTCATGTTTTTTGTAAAGGTGCATTTCTAGTTTGTTTGATTATGGTATGAATTTATACTGTATGTGATATTGCTCCACAATTTAATTCAACTTCTTCATTACAAATGATATTAGCGACTTGTTTTACTGAGTGTACATAAAAGTAAAACTATTAAAAACATTTTTGGTAATTGAAAAGAAGCTGGAAAAAATGATGATGTAAATATTAGATGAAAAACGTAAACTAAAACTTAAACGAACAGCCAGTGTCGTTGTGGTCAGCTACAACTGTCAAAAATAATTTAAATCTTGTCAATTAATTATTTATTTGACATGAATATTGAATGGAAAAATTCTGTTCAACTAACTGAAATAAATCAAGTTTAAGTACTAAAATTAAAATAAATAAAATAAGAATAAATTAAATGTTATTAGAAATATAGACCATATATATATATAAACAAATACCAGAAGTAATAAAATAACATTGTGAAATTAATGAAACTTAAAAAAAAAAAAAAACAAATCTAATTTAAAATATTAATAAATACCATAGCAGTATATAAATATTATTGAAAAACACTTTACATTTTAGGCACAAAATAAAATAACACCGAATGAGAGACCTGAACCTGTCTTGTAAAACTATAACTTTAAAAAAATGATTTTTGGTAATCAAAATACATCTGAAAAACAAAACAACTAGGCCTATTATGAAAACTAAAATGACTTTAATGGTTTTTCAATGTTGCTTTGGCAAATAACTAAAATAAATACGTTTAAGTACTAAAATTAAAATAAATAAAATGGTAAATTAAAGGTAAATAGAATTATGAAAACTAAAATGAAAACCAAAAATGTATATGAATAAAACTAAATGCTAATCCTAAAATAACAGTTTGCAGCATAACTTTGAGCGAGAGCACATTTAGATTCATTTATTGTGATGATTTCTCACACCTTAGCTGCACTGGGGGCGTTCGCCGCGTGTGCGTGTCTCTGGGACCTCGTTGCCGTCTTTATCCACACACCAGCAGTATCCGGTGCTGTGCCAGCACTGCATGGGCAGATAGTTGCCCTGCTCATCACACTCAGGCTTGAAGTACCCGGGCTTCACCTGCCTCTCAGAGTCCAGCTGACACTTACTCTGAACCTTGACATCTGCGGGAGACACGAGCATGTGTGTGTTATACAGAGCTCTGAACGGATGAGTGAGTGTGTGTGTGTGTGTGTGTGTGTGTGTGTGTGTGTGTGTGTGTGTGTGTGTGTGTGTGTGTGTGTGAGTGTCTGTGTGTGTGTGTGTGTGTGTGTGTGTGTGTGTGTGTGTGTGTGTGTGTGTGTGTGTGTGTGTCTCTCTCTCTCTCTGTGTGTGTGTGTGTGTGTGTGTGTCTCTCTCTGTGTGTGTGTGTGTGTGAGTGTGTGTGGTGTCTCTCTCTCTCTCTCTCTCTCTGTGTGTGTGTGTGTGTGTGTGTGTGTGTGTGTGTGTGTGTGTATGTGTGTGTCTATGTGTGTGTGTGTATGTGTGTGTGTGTGTGTGTGTGTGTGTGTGTGTGTGAGTGTGTGTGTCTCTCTCACCTGATTCAGGAGAGCTCTTCATCTCCTCATCCATGTTCAACAGCAGTGGCATGCTCCTCGCTGGCAGCTGCATCCTCTTCGGCATCATTCTGGCAGCTATTCACAGAACGTGGAGATTTAGATGATGTGACATATTCAGAATGTTTATGATATACAGAAGCTTATACTTTATACATAATGTATAGTTTGTTATAGTTACTCATATTTTACTTTTTTATTTATATTAATTTATATTCTATAATAATCTAGTGTATTTGTATGTTATATATGTATTTATATATAAACTATATGTAGTTTTATATCTGTAATATATGTATTACATATGTAAATATATGTACAGACACATTTTAAGTAATATTTTCAGTTTTCATTTTAGTTCAAGTTCATTGATTTTGTTATGTACATTTGCCATTTTTATTAGTTTTATTTAATTCAGTAGCTTTCATTTTTATTTATAAATGTTGTACTTTTTTATTTCAGCTAAACATTTGTAACAGTTTTCTTTTAAATATAAGATTTTCTTCCAAAATTTCAGTTTAACTTTTTATTTCAGACTCATTTCAATTACTTAAATTACCAATACATTTTTTGAATATAGTTTTAGTTTTATTAACAACACTGGCTGCTAATATAATTCATAATGAAAAACTTGAAAAAGAATACGAAAAACTAAAATAATTGAAAAAACTAAACAAAACAAAACAACTATTAGATGAAAAAATTAAATGACCCTGGTGATTTGTAAATGTTGCCTTGGCAACAAGTTAAAATAAATACAAATAAAAAGACAAATTAAAGGTAAATAGAATTATAAAAAATGATAAAAATAACAAAACACTTCAAAACCAAAATGATAAATTAAAGCTAATTCAAAACATGAATAAATATGTTTATGATTACTAATCATAAAATAGTATCTAAATAACAGCTTATTTCAAATAAATTAACATTTATTTCAATTACCAAATATTTTTTAATAGTTATAGTTTTATTAACACTGGCTGCTAATATCATTTTTAATGAAAACTTTGAATTATATATATATATATATATATATATACACACTATTTATTAATGTATTATTAATTATTAATATTTAGTTGTATATTATTACATGTGTTTTTTTATTATTTTTTTATTATATATAATTTGGTGATTTTACCATCCTGGTGTCCGCTGCCCTCTCTATGGTTTGTGAAAATTGGCTGCAGTTTCTAAAAATAAAAAAGAATTAGATATTCAAAAAAACATGCAGGACTATGGATGAAGATGATTATGAGCTGTTGAATCTCACAGTGAGAGGAACGCTGCTCTTCTTGCTGGAGGTCTGGTCCGAGGACTCGTCAGAGAATTCCTTCAGCAGCGGAAGGCTGTTCATGGGAAGATTCATCGCCTTTGGAGGAGAAGCTGTCAGACCAAACATAGACAAACGATATGAGCATGATTCATTTGGTTTTTAAACCATATATGCAGCAGCTGCAAGGAGAATTCAGTCTATTGTTCCTGAATTATATTCATGAATAATTTACTGTATTTCTGTAAATGAAGAGCGTGTAATGACTCCGTGTTTGATGTTTAGTTCACGAAATTCATTCGGCTGTGTTGCTCACCGGACATCTTTCTGGTGAGCTCCGTCTTCAGCTTCTCCTGACCGGTGGTCAGAGCACTGATGTGTTCCTTCTGTCCCCAGACGAGGTATGCGGTCAGCCCCTGTCCCGCCAGCAGAAGACAAGCCAGAACCGTCAGTCCGGTCACCTTCAGCGCCTTTCCATTGGGGCTCCTGCAGGAGACGCCACAGAACAACAACTGAGACCTGCTGCTCCTCAGGGGCCTTTCTCATCTTTGTTTGTGTGGGTGTTGATTATCTTTAAAACAAATGGTCCTCTATCTAACACAGAAAGTGTAATTCCCCTAAAAATGAACATCCCCAGTGATTCACGATGTGCTTGTTTTGAATTGAGATCCTGGGGATTTTTTGTAGTTGATTTGCTATTCGTTTGATTTAAAAAGGGAAATTCATTTAGGGAATTTTCATAATCCTGATTTGTAAGCTGATTTGTAAGTTGTATGAATAGTGTAAACTGTAAATTGAATGTTTTTATTATTAATTATGTTGGCTGGTTTGAGTTTTCAGGAGAACTGAGAATAACCAACAAAATGCCCAATACAGGGTTACAAGTAGGTTAGTTATAGTTAACTAAAATGAAAACTAAATGAGTTTCTTAAAATACAAGCCAACAAAATGTCAATATAAAAATGTTTATTTCATTCCAGATTGTTGTCAAGATAGCCTTTATTTGTATTTAGTTATTTAGTTAACTTGATGTAGCCTACTAAAATAACTAAAACTGAAACTGAAATAATAACAGTAATTATTAATATAGACATATTTTAAAATAAAAATAACAAAACAGCATTGGATAATACTAAACCTTTAGAATGAAAACAAAATATGAACAATTATTAAATATAGCATAAAAACAATCTTGGTAATGCCTGTTGTTTGTCAGTAACTCACTTCTTGTAGCCAATGTAAATTCTATTTGATTGTAAGGTATTGATATCTAAATAACTAATAACTGAATATATTCAAATCATTAAATATTTATTTAAAACTTCTCCAAAACAGTCTAGTCGCTCTGTCTATTTAATAAAAACATCCAATCAATAACGTCAGCGCGTGTGACGTCACCTGTAGCTAGGCAGAGTTTGATTCCTTGTTTCTGATTTTGCATTTTCATTGGAATTTCACACTAAATAAGCTATGCACTTAAATTTGGTTATTAAGGAATTATTCGTGATTCATTAACAGTGTTTTTATTCGCACAGAACTGTCTTTGAACAGGCTACCAAAAAAAAAAAATCCACAGATTATTTCAAAGCATGAATTCTTGCACATTTATGCTATATTATAATTACCACCACGCACTGCTGTAATGTAATAATATATGCAGTCATAATAATAATAATAAAAATTGTCTCACAAACTTTACATCGCAAACAAACAAACAAGTAAATAAATGAATGTATACCCTCCGCGGTTCACGACGGTCTCCTGGCTTGGCACGCGCTGAATCAGCGCCTCATTATGATGCTCATCCATCACTGGCGTGTCTGTGTCTGTGCTTATGTCTCTAACACTAAATGCAACTCTCTGTAACTCTCCAAAGGTTTTATGCGCCTCTGGAACTCGCTTTTCAGGACGTCTTTGGCGGAAAGTCCCAGATGTGAAGCTGAATCTGATTTGGTCCTCTTCACATCTCAAATGTGATTGGCTGATGAGAAGAGCGTCATTAGTTGACAGAGAGAAGAATAATTCAACCTGTATGTAAACATGAGAAATAATAGTGAAAACAAACATCCCCGTTCCTCTTTCAAATGTTCAAATGCAGAATAAATCCGTATTTCAGAGACGGATTTGACACCCATATAAGGTTATTCTTTCTAATAACTCTCATAATAGTCAATTAAATCATTATAGAGGTTAGTTTCGAAATGTGCAGTCATATATGTAAAATATATGAATCAGTCTGACATCTTGCATTTCTGAAGCCTGTTTAAATGTCGGCCTACATTAATAGTGCTTAAATTAGTTCTATGAGTGAAGTTTTAGCATTCAAACTTATTAAGTTTTATCTAACAGTCTTTACACTGCTGTAAAATTTTAAGTGGTATTATTGTGAAATAAAAACATAAAGATGATGAAATGTGAGAGAATTAGTGCAAGTTCTTCCAAGATACAAGTGATTCACGCATCCAGTTTCTCTGATTGGAGAACAGAGCTGCTTTCTTTCAGTAGCAATGTTTTGCGTTTTCCTGAAAAGCAGAACTGAGAAACAAAGAATCCACAAAGAAGAAATGAAGTTGTCCAAACTCGTCGTGATACGCCATCCTTTCCAAATGTCAAACATGAAGTGAAATCATAGACTATACATGATCTCTGATTTATGGCTTGCTTTTCGGAAACTAAATCTCTGACGTATTTATCAGAAATGATATTGAAGCCAGTTATTGTTTACAAAAAATGGCTTTTACTATAAAAACAACAAACTTTGCAAATCATTTTCTGTTGCTGCTGCAAAACCAATCGCTGAAGATGAGACAATTCAGTTGAATCTCAGTTTGAGCATCACTATGAAATCAGACCATATGAAGACTTACATGTATGGCAATATGTCATCAATTGTACCTGAAAAGAGATAAAAGATAACTAATGCACAAGACTAATCACAACGGGTTTGTGTTCTTGAAGTTGAAAAATGGAAAAACAGATCTTAACATCTCTGATCCTGTTAAAGAAATCAGCATAAATAGGGCTCAGTGTGCAGTACTGCAAGAGAATGTCCTCTATTTATTGTTGCATGTGTTTACCTGTATTTTGAACTTTACACTGCATTGCATTGTGCTTTAGGTTTAACAGAAATGTGCATCCTGTACATACCAGTACATTTTATGTGTAGTTTTTTCTTATTTTACAATGTAAGCTTTTTAGGTTACATAGAAAACTTTTTACATTTTTACAATATTTTTAAAGTATTTATATTTTTTATAAATATATTACCAACTATATTGATAAATATTACCTGGGGTAAACATGTAAGTAGCTTATACCCTGAAGCATCAGTAACACTTTATTTTAAGTTTCAATTCTCGCTATTAACAAAACATGAACTATGACTTTTGCCTCAATATACTCCACATTTTCTGTTTATTAATAGTTAGTAAGGTGGTTGTTAAGTTTAGGTTATTTGGTAGGATTAGGGATGTGGAATATCATGCAGAATATGTGCTTTATAAGTATAATAAACAGCCAATATGTTAATAACAGACATGCTAAGAAACTAGTGAGAATTGGTCCCTGTGTTACCAGCATATCTTTATATATTGATTCAGTCACATATTCAGTTGATTCATTGTCAGTCAGCTACATTTTACCCCCCCCCCCATTTCTTGTTTCTTTTTCTTCACTTTTTAGGTTTCATAAATAACTTTTTTATGTATATATTTTACATATAGTTATATAAATGCTTAAGTGTATTACCAACTGATGTTATTATAATGTATCATTATATAATGTTTATTTTATGACATTATTATATGATATTATACAAACAACTTATGTTTTTTCCATAATTGAGATCATATACAGGTCATATTTATATCTAAACAGATATTACATATATATTACTTCTTTTGTTTCTCTCAGATTTGCTGTTGTCACATGACAACTAGAGGCTGATTTCTGAAGAACTTGACAAGAAATACATTTCATAATTTTAAAGACAACTGAAAAACATGAAAGCATAAAAGCATAAACACAACATGTTGTGTTCTGTAACTGCAGCTAAACAAAGCAACAAATAAACACATTTATTTTCCATAATATAAGCAAATAATCTTTCCCTTATACAACATCAACATATATGCATATTTATATACTGGTGAGTCACATGTATTCATGTCTTTTACATTCACTGTCATCGACATTATCAGTGATGTTGAAGATATAAACAGAGTCCTTCACTTTCCACTTTCCCTCCACAGATCCTCATATCCAGACAGCAGACGCGTGAATCACAGAACTGTCTCTCATCGTTTCCTCTTCTCTTCTTCCTCATCACTTTCCAATGAATTACAGAAAAACTTTGACTTTATTTGATGGTGCCAAACAGAAGCATCAAATACGCATCAAGAACCTAATCTTAGAGTGAATTAAAATAAACTTTACAGATAGATGTGAAGATATGAATATTTGCAAAGCTGCCAAACCAAACTTGAGTGTATGAAAAAACAAACAAACAAAAAAAAAACTTCCCAAAATGGTTTTTGCTACTTGATTCCTTTAAAACTAAACCTTTTTTAAGTTCTTTACATTTTTGGTGCCTTAAAGGAGTGTTGAAATTTAGACAAATGATAATTTAAAATATATGTTGGCCAAAATAATTAATTGATAACTTTTTATGTTTCTTTTCATAGCCTATATGTTTGCTATGTCATCTACTGTGTTGCGCTTCATATCTTTTTCCTTAATACATTCGGAAATGTCTATAAAAAGATTTATAATGGCTGGTTTTCATTGTGACCCCCACTATAAAGACACTATATGGACATAATCAACAGCATCCCAAGGCATTAAACTTTGTGTCTACATGACTCAATAAATCCTATTGATAAACATAACTCAAGCAAAGACTACCAGCTTATAGCCTACATAAGAATATATGTATTGATCCAGTCACAAACAGTATTTAGTTGAACTCACTGTCAATCAGCGACATTTTATTTCGTTTTTAACCTTTTGTTTTGGTCACAAATATAGCATTATTGGAATGGTAATAAAACGGATTGATAACATTAAGCTTTCTGGCAAGGCTTTCCCAAAATTACGAATACATGTTTTGCAAGTAATGTTAATAGAAAGCTCCTTCATAGTTTTCTTACAAACTTTCTTCAGAATATCTTCCTTTGTGTTCAGCAGAACAAAGATATTCACACAGGTTTGGAACTTGAGGGTGAGTAAATAATTTTCATTTTTGGGTGAACTATCCCTTTAATCAAACGTCACTTTATTTTAATATGAATCGAATTGGACCGAGGAAAGAACACTCTGTTGTTGCTGTAGTAACGAAACTCATGCACATCTGATTGACAGATAAACTGCACGTTCTCATATCAGTGTTGTTTTTTATTTAGTGGATATTTCAGCCAACAGTTTGATTTGTACATTCATTGAACGACATTCATTTAAAGTTAAAGACTGTCTGCAGCTCTTCCAAATCCACCAGAGTGCCATGCACTCACATAGTTTACAAAGTAAACTAGTTACATAGTGCGACTACATTCCGCACGTTCTTGAGAGCGCGCAGTTTTCTAACCTTAGGTAGCCTAATATCAATGATATGCCATTTCAGATGCGTCTGAAATGACAAAAACATCCACATATGTTTAATTATTTGTTCAAATTATTGTTAGGGACAGTTTGGTATGGCTGGATATTGGTAAGGACACGTCCCTAGCGTCCCCCACTAATTCTATGCCCCCTGACACACACACACACACACACACACACACACACACACACACACACACACATTTATATATTATGGTTAGTAGGCACACACACATATATATATATATATATATATTATATATATATATATATTAGTGCTGTCAAACGATTATTCGCGATTACTCGCATTCAAAATAAAAGTTTTTGCGTACATTTGTGTGTGTGTGTGTGTGTGTGTGTGTGTACTGTGTATATTAATTTTTATAGGCCCAATATAAATACAAACACATTCATGAATATATTTGAGACAAATATTGTATGTTTATATATTAAATATGCTTATATAAGAAAAAATATAAGAATACATTTATATACATGTAAATATGTTCTAAATACATATATGCATGTGTTTGTATTTATACATAATAATCTCTTAATCGCTATTAATCGTTTGACAGCATATAACTTAATGAACACGTTAGCAATGTGTTCTGAGAAGACATTTCCGTTCAAGTCATGTTGGAAAGATATGTGCAAGTTAAACACACATGAAGGCCACCACAAAGTTATAATTACGACTGGGAACCTCGAACCTTATTTAAGCCGACCAAAGACCGCACATGACGTCGAACTGACCGCACCATATATTTATTATAGTTTGGCATGAGATTAAAAAAAAGAGTTTGGCATGATATTGTATTATCGTCCTCTGACCACTAGTCGCCGCCCTCTAACGCTTTAATAACACGCAGTGTGTTTGTGTGTGGAGTCTGTCGCCTTCTATCGCCGGGCGCGTGTAACTCGTCAGTTCAGCGCACGTGTGTTTCACAGCTTAGCTGGCGTCTCGGTTGGCTCGCGCGCACCGCACGAGACGCACACAGAACGGACCGGATTTACCGGAATACGGTTGGAACGGTGTCGCAGGATGAGCGCTGAAGGTATGACGCAGTCCGGTTCTGCTGTGAATCAGGTAAATGAATATCTATCATGCTGTGACACTAAACAACAGGCTTGAGTTCGTATTATTTTGTGTTTTTGACACGATACTGTAACGTTACCAGTGACTGTTGTTAGGGCATGATTATGTGTTTAGCATGTCCTGTGTCTACAGACGAATTAACCACGAGTTGTTGTTGTGTGTGTTTTGCACATTGTCTTTGCATTTAGTGATTTAGGCTATAGCGGATGTGTTTTGTGAAACTTTAGTGCACATATAGGCTACTTTCTGTGAAAATGTATGCGAGATGCAGTCACCTGAGGTAAATCCTAGTGACCCAAATGTGTGTAAATGTTTCATAAACGCAGAGCGTTGTAGAGTATGTGCGTCTACAGTTTAAGCAGAAGCCTGAGATCACATGGTTTTTAAGATCACGAGAAACATACATTTAATCAACTGTGTCTAAACTTAGATGTGAGACATAGAATTAGATAAAACGTGATTGAGTTCCAGTTCCTTTATTTTTCACAGATGTTGTGGATGAGATGCTAGTTTGCATGTGAGATTTCAGTAAAATTTTTTATTTTTTCCCAAATGTTCTGTAATTGCTTCATATGTTTGATTTGAGCTTTTGTAGTGTCATTGAGGTTGTTGTGAACCCTGAATGAATCTAATGAATCAACTTGAACCATGAGCAGTTTCAGACAGCAGTTTTTGCAAATCTATTTGACCGATTAGATCAAAACCCATTAATGGAGTATCCACTTTAATGTGACTGTGTGTGTTTGCACATGACCCATGAACTCCATCCACTTAACAGCTGTTATGTGTGCAAAGTTTATTTTTAGCTGAACTGACTTGTGTTTTCAGGGTCTTTAGAGCTGCAGTGAGGAGTTGATTGGTTGATTTGTCTCTTTAAGGGCTGATTGATTGATCAGCCGCAGAGTCAGAAAGATTCAGTCTGAATCAGATACTTTGGAGCTACACGATTAATTGAAATAAAATGTAAATTATTAGAAAATTAAGAAATAAAGGCTACATTTGAAATGTAATATTATTTTTATTTTTTAAACACTGGATTTTTTATTTTACAAATTAAATATTACAGTAGGAAAAAGTAATTTATTGTTTTGCTTTTCTTTAGTAATTTTATTTTTTTTATTTTAGTAGTAGTAGTAATAATAATAATAATTATTATTGTATATTTACTAGATTTTATTTTACAGTGAAATATTACAATAGTATTTTTTTTTAGATTTTTAATAATCTTTTTTTGTTTGTTTTAGTGAAAACCATGATGATGAAGGTTATTATTATTATTAATATTAGTAATTTAAATATTGTCATGTTCCAGTGAAATATTACAATAGTTAAAACGATTTGTTATTTTGATTTTATTTAGTAATTTTTAATGTTATTATTTTTATTTGAGTAATAATCAATAGTATGATTATAATGCTTATTATCATTTGAAATACTAGATTTTATTTTAAAGTAAAATATTACAATAGTAAACTATTTCTTGTTTTTGTTTTTTTAGCAATATAATAATAATTATTATTTATTATAAATTTGTTTTGGTAATATTTACATGTTTATTTTAGTAATGATAGTAATAATTAGTCGTTTTTATTATTATTATTGTTGTTTTTGTTTTTTGCAACACAAAATTATGGGGACAAAATTTTATATATTTTTTTAATTACCAGAAAAAAATTATTAATAATCTACTTTTCTTTATTAAAATACACACAAAAACCCAATAAACTGACTTTATTGTGCAAATTAGGCATAATTTTAGTCAGTTTAATAATTTTGACTTTTGGTATTTTAATGAATAACAGTACATGAAAAATCAAAATCCTCATTGTTTTGCCTCTTTTTAAGATAAAGCGGCCCGTAATAAACCGTGTTTATTACTGAAACACTTTCTCTAGGTCTGCTCTGTCTGTGAATTCATGTCTTTATATCACTGAGCTGTTCAGTATAGGGGTGTTCTGATTGATCGGTTACCGATCACAATCGGCCGATAATCGCTTGTGGATGTTTGATCGGCGGTCTCTAAAAAGGCTGATCTCAAGCTGATGACGCCTTAAAATATCTGTCAGAGCAACTACAGATTTTTAGTTTTGCACTTAATGCTAATCTTTTTTAACAATCCTCTTTCTTTTGTATTTGTTTATTTTCAAAGCTTTCTACATAATATGGGTAGTATTTGCCTCTTAAATCTAAAGGCAAATAGTTATGCTAATAGACAAATATTTTAAACAAGTTGCAATGAGATGCACATATACAGTACCTCAGCACACTATTCTCAAACATGGTGAGGATCATCACATTTTAAATCAGTGAAGATCTGAACCCTGACCCACATGACATCTGAGAGTGACAACAGCAGCAGCAGAAATTAAGCCAGTACAATTTAAAACAATTATAGTATATTAATAATAAATAACATTCAATGTTTTCAAGCTGCAATGCATGCTGGGAACTTGTGTAATATTGTTCAATGTAAAATTGTTTGTTCAGATTATTTAATTTGAAAAGTAGGGAGAATATTTGGATATGTTGTGAACAAATACTTGAGTAAGTAAAGTAAACAAAACAACTTTTACTCATGTTTAGTGTATTTTTGTTCAGATCACGTAAAATATTTAACCAACTTCTAAAAAATTATTTGTTCAGGCTCCTTTTTACATTGGTTAGTAGAATTTTTCTAAAGTTAGATTTGTTACAGTGCAGTCAGCACACATTGACGGCATACGCACTGCAAACGGAGTCTGTGTGAACCTGCTGTAAAAGACCCATCTCACATACAGCTCATGAAATCAGGCTTGAGCTGTGTGTAAGCTATTGTGCAACAACTGCAAACATGCAGTGCATGATCAAACATTTAGGTGAGAGAAATATGTATTTTTGAAAAATGTCTAAAAAATGCCTCCCTTCAAATAAAAAATCCTCTCACAAGACTTAACCTAAGAGGGGAATTCATTTAAAAAAAACAACAACATTCAGTTTCTGAATAAATGTCTAAGAATCTTGATTGGATCATCACTACAAATAATTCTACATGATAAAGACATGGCTTTAAAAAGATCGGTATCGGTGATCGGATTGGCAGATACTGCTTTCTGTGATCGGCGATTGGTGCTCGGCCTCAAAAATCCTGATCGGAGCACCCCTAATCAGAGACTTGTCCCGATAGACCGTGAGACTCGTCCCGATTGACCGTGAGCTGTGTAACGCTTAATATCACTGCTGCATAATGATGAGCCACCGTCTGCAGAGAAACACAAACACTGGCGTTTGTTAGGAAACTACAATCCTTTATTTATTCTGTCCTGAGGAGAGGCAGGTTAGCAGCTGTCGTTTGGCAGAGAGTGATGGATTGTGGGTAATTTGACTCTGAACATCTGTTCAGTGGGGTCTGATTTTGGATGATGTCATCACTCAAATCGTTTGCCCTCAAGGTGAACAGAAGGAACCACGACACACACACATAAACAGACAAAAACAATGGTGTATATTTTACTTTGAAACTAATTTCATTTAGAAACTGATAGTAAATTTCACCAATAAAAAGTGGCGAATAACACATTGAATTACATAGTATTTTACTGTAAAATGTACTCCAATAATCAGATTTTTTTTTTTTACTGTGTATTAGAGGCTGACATTTTTTCGGGAATCCCACGGGTCACGGGAATCCCGCGGAATGGGAAACAAAATCGCTACGAATCACGTGATTGGGACGGGAGAGGAAAATATTTAATCGGGAGTGGGCGGGACCGGGAATAGTAATAATACCCAACTTTACACACAAATATACCTTTTATATAAATCAACTATAAACTGTATATTTTAATTCTGAACTCAACTGTCTCTTTATGCTCTCCTCCTGTTTGCTTTGGTGTGGCTGGTTAAGTGAATGACGCAGTCCGTGATGGACAGATAGTTAACGGCTGGTCTATGTGGTAATACACTCGGGCACGACATCCAAACGCTCACCTATCATTCATCAACCTCAAATATGGCTTTTCGTCTGAAAGATGTATGTAGTAGCAACTTTACATGGCCGCTCAATATGATGTTAACCTAGAGAAATGTGCGCTATTGAAGTGTTTGTGTGGAAGCGCGTTTGCTGCAGGACAGGCTCCGGTGCGCTCACTTGCTCTTAAAATCTCCGTCATTTTTAGTCATACAGATAAAAGTAGCCTAATACATCTTTCGAATCTGTAAAGACTCTACGTTTATTTGTGTGCACTCAGAATAACAACGAAACGTTGCGCTTTTAAGCAAACAGGATGCGCTTTAGGTCTCATGTGAACTTGAGCGAGAAACTTAGAAACTCCGTCTTTGAAATATATATCTATATGTAACACCCCCTCCCAGTTCCACACCACCACAACTCGTTCTTGCTCCGAGCGGGTCGCGAACCCGGGATTCTGGTGCGGGAGGCGGGCACTCTAACAAGGAACGCCAAAGGTTACAGCCGCTAGTGCGCCTCTTTTTGAGGTCAGGGGAGTGAGGTTTACACACAGCCCTTACTGGCATACATCCGTTACATATAGAGATTGAAATGTATAAAAAGAAAAAAAACAAAATAGAAGACGTGTGTGTTAGCATGGATGATTTACATGAAATTTAATCTGTGCAACTCTGTGCATAAGATGGCTTTCAGTTCAATATAATAACAAAAAACGACATTTTGGGTTTTTATTCAACTAATAAGGTGGGCACGCTGTGATCTGTACTATATTTTTACTGTAACTGACAGATTTCGGCAAAAAAAAACAACAACACGGGAGTGGGAGGGAATGGGAGTCATTCTTCCGGGAGTGGAACGGGACGGGATTTTCCCCCAGTTTTTTCGTGGGATTGGGAAGGGAAGAGATTCATTTTTGTGGGAGTGGGACGGGAGAGGTTTGAGAATTCACTCCCGTGTCACCCTCTACTGTGTATCTATGTGCAAAGTGCTCTGAGGTTGCCGATTTATTATTTAATATTAGTGAAGGGCACTGCACACACACACACACATTTTCCTAGAAATATCTGCTAATAGACTAGAAAACGTCTGACCCCATTAGTAGATATTTTTCTTGTTTTAAGCTTAAACTCTCTTCATTTTGATTAATTTCTCAGAAACAAGACTTATAATCTTAAATAGTTTTCCTTCCCAAATAAATGAATTCATTTCTGAATGTTTTGATGTTTTCACTGGAAAAGAAGATGGAGCTCTGAGTGGGGTCTTAGCAGCACAGAACAGACATTAATCACTCTGTCGGGCAGGTGGAGAGAGAGGAAGTGAAGCAGGGAGGATCATGGGAGGTGTGTGTTGGAGGACAGCAGCCTGTGTGGTGCTCATTCATCATGCAGTGCGTTGTGGGATGTGTGAGGTCAGCGTGTGTTGAGCAGGACATTACGCGCTCGCTTACACGCGGAGGGCTGATGTCTTTCTCTCCCTCTGATAGATTTCCACCGGCGTCACAATGAATATGTTGTTTTCTTGTTATTGATGTTAATTTTTTTGAAAACTTGGTTAAAGGCTTTTGCCTTTAAATTCCACTCAAATTAGCTTGATAAGCGCAGTTCTCCAACCCGTTTGAACATATTTCCTCTTTAGACAGGAAGTTGGAATGGGACACATCCGAGATGTCCTTTTTAAAATTTATTTTGTTTACAAATTTACTAAATACTAGGGCTGCACAATTAATCAAATGTGATTAATCGCGATTATCATGCACATTTTGTTAGCAAAGACGGTTCTGTGATAAGTACTAAATCTCCATCACCTGCTTTCAGGTGGAGCAGCATTTGATACACAGAGCCGTAGTCCTCTGACAAGCTACGCGAAATCGTTGGCGATAATGACTGCCGTTTGCGTAGCTTCTCAGTGAACTACAGCTCTGTGAAGTAGGCTAAATGCTGCTCCATCTGAGAGCACGTGCAAATACCACATTTAATAACATGTTTTTAGTTCAAACTCACTTCCAACGTCAGTCGAGTGGTTTGAAATAAATTATGTGGCTTCTTAGAATAATTAAGGCACACAATATTTCAATGTGTTCTAAGCAGTGATAAAGGCTATGTCGATTAGCATTTCATAATTGCTATACACTCACTGGCCACTTTATTAGGAACACCTGTTCAATTTCTTGGTAACACAAATTGCTAATCAGCCAATCACATGGCAGCAACTCAATGCATTTAGGCATCTAAATGTGGTGAAGACGACTTGAAGTTCAAACCGAGCATCAGAATGGGGAAGAAAGGGGATTTAAGTGACTTTGAACGTGGAATGGATGTTGGTGAAAGACGGGCTGGTCTGAGTATTTCAAAAACTGCTGATCTACTGGGATTTACACACACAACTATCTCTAGGGTTTACAGAGAATGGTCAGAAAAAGAGAAAATATCCAGTGAGCAACAGTTGTGTGGATGAAAATGCCTTGTTGATGTTAGAGGAGAAAGGGCAGACTGGTTAGAGATGATAGAAAGGCAACAGTAACTCAGATAATCACTCGTTATAACCAAGATATGCAGAATACCATCTCTGAACGCACAACACATCGAACCCTGAAGAAGATGAGCTACAGCAGCAGAAGACCACACTGGGTGCCGCTACTGTCAGATAAGAACAGGAAACAGAGGCTACAATTCACACAGAATCACCAAAATTGGACGATAGAAGATTGTAAAAACTTTACCTGATCTGATGAGTCTCGATTTCTGCTGCAACATTCAGATGTAGGGTCAGAATTTGGCGTAAAGAACATGAAAGCATGGATCATCCTGCCTTGTTTCAACGGTTCAGGCTGGTGGTGGTGGTGGTGTAATGGTGTGGGGGATATTTTCTTGGCACACTTTGGGTCCCTTAGTACCAATTGAGCATCGTTTAAACGCCACAGCCCACCTGAGTATTGTTGCTGACCATATCCATCCCTTTATGACTACAGTGTACCCATCTTCTGATGAATACTTCCAGCAGGATAACGCACCATGTCACAAAGCTCAAATCATCTCAGACTGGTTTCTTGAACATGACAATGAGTTCACTTTACTCAAATGGCCTCCACAGTCACCAGATCTCAATACAATGGAGTACCTTTGGGATGTAGTGGAACGGGAGATTCACATCATGGATGTGCAGCCGACAAATCTGCAGCAACTGCGTGATGATATCATCTCAATATGAACCAAAATCTCTGAGGAATGTATCTGGTTATACAGCTTTATGTACAACTAGCCCGGTATGAATTGATACAAATATTTTATGATGTGCTTCACCATATATAGAGTCTGGCGAGTAAACACATAAAATATATAATTTTTGGTAAATGGCACAGCTTTTTGCATGTTTAAAAGTACACTCTTAATATCAGTCAGTCAAGCATTATAAATATTATGATAATCAAGTATTATTTAATGATGAATCTTTAATAATTAGAATTTAACTTGCTAACTATGTTTGAATGCACATTAGTCATTTTAACTGAATTTAGGACTGGTGGTGGTGCTTTTTTGTTCATTCAGTGTTTCTGTAAAAAATGGGGAAAAACTCAATCAATAATACTGATAATAATTATACTATGAATTCTACTAAGAACAATATAAAATGCGCTAAGGATTAACAAGCTGCTGGATTCATGAATATTAATCAGGTTATTTTCATTCGCTCGAACTGATTTGCTGAAATCAAAACAGGGAAGATAATAGGTGAGCGCCAGCCAATGAGATTTCCGTTTGCGCATTAGCTCCGCCTACTATCGGTGAAACGGGCAGTTCTTAAAAGCTGAAGATTTCCAAACAAACTCCGTTATTTTGACAGGAAAATACAGCAAATAATATTGTTTACATACCATACAGAACTGACGCTACAAAGTGACGGCGAGTCGTGTGCCTCAAACTAGAGCTTACGGTACGTCAAATACAGGTGCATCCATTCAGATTAACTGAATAATAGCACAGATCGCTTGACAGAGAGTAAAACTCTGACGTGGTCAGAGTCGATGGAAATATATCTGTGCTAAACTTATACACAGCCTCCAACTCACACACTGGCAAGTAAAATCTGAGCACTTATTAGCCAGTGGCTAATATTAGACCTCATTTAGTCGCCAAGGGTGAAGATTTCGCCACATATACGAGTGATTTACTGGCAATGTCAGGGCTCTAGAGTGCGACCAATTTCTCTCGGGTGCGACTAACAAAAATCCCAGGGCACACTGGTGCGTCCAGCCATTCGAGAAAAGAAAAAAAGTATCCGCGACTCAGAAACTCAACAAAAGACACTCCCGTTAGGCTTATATCGTGGTCTAAACCAATCAGAGATAGTGAAGGGCGGACCCCCCTCTGATTGGCCGTGGTCCAGATATTCCTGTATGTGTGTGTGCGCGTTGACAAATGCGTCACGTGTGCTGCTGCAGTCAGACAGAGAGAAAGAGGTGAGTAGTAGAGATGTGTGCAGTGTTGCCAACTTAGCGACATTTAGCGCCTTTGTAGACCCCCATAGCAACTTTTTGTTTTCCAAAAAAAGCAACTAGTGACAAATCGAGTCTCTCAGAGTGTCTCTGTGATCGCCGCAACGGCGCGAGATCAGCGCACTTTCTCTGCATCTGCTCTGTTCAGCGAGCGTCTGAGAGGAGCCCGTTCAGTTAAAACAGAAATTATTGCTTCTCTAAATGTACATGCAAATATAGAAGAAATCACAGCACTGGAATTGTCTTGTCTTATATTGTGTCTTATTTGATTTCATCAGACAACGGCTCAATACAATTATAAATTAGTATTTTTGTGCAGACTAGCTTCTTGGAAGGGAGAGCTGGTTATGAATTCTTAAAGGGACGTGTTTCGGTCATTATTTCATATTTGTCCTGTTGACTGACAACATAAACAGTCAAATATATAAAGTAAAACAGTTTTATTGAGAATTTGGTTGCATTAAAATACAGTATGAGTACAGAGAGACGATTAGACAGAACAGAACAGTTATTTTTTTCTTTACTTTACTTTGTCATTTAGCAGACGCTTTTATCCAAAGCGGCTTACAAATAAGAAGTAACTACAATTAAAAGTTAAAACTATACATAATATATACACACATTTAAGAAGATAAAGACATGAAATAAACATGACAAATGCATACAACATTACAAAACTAAACATTTAAATGAAAATCAAAATATTAAAATATTAAATCAAGAAGAGGTATGAGTATAAAAATGCTTCTAACATAACACTAAAGGCCTAAGTATACTTCTTTTTTGCATAGTAAGAATTGGTTATAAAAACTGTAAATACTTATTTTTTTCATTATGTTTAGTGCAATTATTTGGTAGTCTGTGGTGGGATGGGGCGCAGGATTGTTTTATGGGTTTAAGGGGGGGGGGGTGTTGAGAAGCACTGCACTAGAGCATCCCTTCGTTCAGACACAGTGGAAGATCTGATAAGACTCAGTGTAGAAGGGCCAAGTCTGGAAGATGTTGATGCTAGAGAGTGTGGTCAGCTGGTTTAGCCGAGGACAAAGATCAAGAAAGACAAACTACAGGAGTTGGCCATTCGAGGGGCATGTGACTGCAATGGAGGATAGTCCATAATACATTGAGCCATGAGATGTTCAGTTTGACGCCCTTAAAACACTTAATTTAGATTTTATTTATCTTGAGATGTTTTAAGTTTAAATCTCTGCTCAGTGAAGCACTTTAAGCACCAACACTTTTTCAGTAAGTTACCTTTCTTGTAGAATTGTGCTTCAAATAAAGAACTTTATGTTGACCAGATTGTTAGTTAGTCGTTTTACTAGTCAATATTGCCTATATAAAAATTTGGGTGCACCTAACTTTTGTGCTGGTGCACCTAAGAAAAAAAGTTAGGTGCACCCAGTGCAAAAAGTTAGTCTAGAGCCCTGAATGTACCAGTGCGTTTGTATTTTGTATTTCTTCTTCGCTGCTCTAAATAGTGGTTGCTTGTGGCAACACAGCGCAGCCTCCTGTGTTTGCCTTCTGAGCAGCAAAGAAGAGTTGATTTCCGATTTGCAGCATTAAGCAAAGCTAGCGGGCATAACTATAGGTCTCGCGTAAGAACATGGTATCAGATTGGAACGTGAGTTCAAGTATTTGCCGATACCGATGCC
Organism: Gymnocypris eckloni scoliostomus; assembly: GCA_027564155.1. Classification (NCBI taxonomy): domain Eukaryota; kingdom Metazoa; phylum Chordata; class Actinopteri; order Cypriniformes; family Cyprinidae; genus Gymnocypris; species Gymnocypris eckloni. The sequence continues at coordinate 6,347,430 of CM050426.1, forward strand.
AGAATTTTTTGTGGTATCGGAGGAATTTCCAATGCTAGAATCGGAACAACCCTAATTGTAACTTACTGTAATGCTGCATCGCTGATGTTGTCTAGTCAGTGATATTACAGCCGTAACGAAATTTAAACCCTACAGGTCAGAGGTCACCAAACGTGAACTTTAGTGCTCAGCAGAAGACCAAGATACTTTGCTTGTGTGTAGTCAGTGAATGCTAGAAGGGAACATGAAGTGCAGTGTGAGTGCACTCTCACATGTGTGGTTGTCCCAGTCTCAGAGGTGTCAGACGACACTGTCGTTTTCAAGATCATGTTACATCATCTGACCCGTTACCAGCTCTCGGCCAATCTGAACGCAGGTCTGGACTCATATTTAGGTGAGAGGTCACAGGGCATGGCTCAAATCAGTGTCCGGCATGTGTGAGGCGATCTCATTACCCACGTGTCCCTGTAACTCATCTCTCTATCTGCAGTATGTTTAAAAAGCAGTCACCGTAGCTTCTCCTCATTGTATCATCTTGAATTTTAGTACTTTAATAATAATTGTATTGTTTTTGTCATTTTTCTGTACTTTTAAAAAATAATCAGTATAGTTTTATTACTTTCATATTATATATTTTTTAATTGTGTATATAACATTTTTATTTTACTTATTAGTTTTAATTATTTTAGTATTTCAACAATGAAACATTTCATACAATGAAACTGAGAAGCCTCAGCAACTAGCTGAAACTAAAAGTGTTTTAAATATTTTAAAATAAATAATTAACAAATTCTTGATTTTATATATAATATTTCTGTTAACTTGTATTTCAATTGACATTATTTTTTTGGAAAAGCTAGAAAGGATTTGCTCTTGGATGCATTTATTGAGAAACATTTGAGTTCACATTGAGACTTTTGAATGCAGAGAAACATGAGAAACAGGACACTTAAATGTTTCGGTGGACAGAAGTTGAACGGCTGTAGTTGCTCTTTTAGACTTTCATGTATAATTGATCTCTTTAAATAATGGAGCACCTAATGGAGCTATGTTTTAGGAAAGATTTGCTCCGTAATGGTTTGAAATTAAAGAGTCTTTCACTTTTAGGTCATTTTCCATCTCAGTGATTGAGTTTTCAACACTAAATTGTGGCTACGAAGCTGTTCTACAGCAGAAACGCAGAGTGCTTCGGCTCTTAACGAGGGAGAAATTAATCACATACAGTCAACACGTGTAATTAAGCGCAGCGTTCGTCTCAGCGGGGCTCATTATCTCATATTAAGATGCACGTCTCTGCTGAGGTCATTACTGGCATTACTGCAGGCCGAGATGAGGTCAGGCCTTGCTATTTATTGCATACAAATACCTTGAAAAAGTTTGAGGTCTGTAGGATTTTTTTTACTTTTATTTAATTTTTTATGTAGGCTATACTTTTATAGTATAGTACTTTTATGTATTATAATAATTAGATAAAAATACAGTAGAATTGTGAACATATTATTAACATTTAAATGAACTGTTTTCTATGTGAATATGTTTTGAAATGTAATTTATTCCTATGATATAAAGCTGAATTTTCTGCATCATTACTCCAGACTTCAGTGTCACAGGATCCTGCAGAAATCATTCTTATATACTGATACGCTGTTCAAGAAACATGTCTGATTATTAGCAATTCTTATTACTGTGATATTAACAACTACATTATTATATTGGTTTTTAGAAAGCATTTATTGGAAATAGAAAACATTATAAATGTTTTTACTGTTACTTTTGATCAGTTTAATGCAGTTTTTATGCAAAAATGTGGATTCTGTATTTTGTTAAAACGCGCATGATTTCATACACAATCAAGAAAAATCTCGATTCCAAGAAAAAAACAAGATTTTTGACCGTTTAGTTATTTTCTGTGGTGACTGACAGCCATAGATGTACATTTATGTTTAATATATTGGTTCAAATAAAATTAATTTAAAATGTAATAAAGAAATGATGATTTTAGTGACAAGGACATCAGTAAATTGTTCTAATTGGTTTTCATGTGATGTTGATAATGTTAGGGCTGCCACTAATGACTATTTTTATTTCGATTAATCTAAACGATTCATTTTCCACAAAAAATTTACAATTTTAACTTAAGAATATTTTATTAATCCAAATGAAATCCAAATTTCGATAATCATTTTTTAAAGCAAAAGTAAAGAGCAGCATAGTGTCTACCTCATAGTCCAAATCACTGAAATAAAGATCAGTATTATAGTGTAAGAATTAGTGATCGATCGATATAGATTTTTTAGAACTGATACCGATTATTTGTATGTTTATGTACCCGATAACCGATATTCAGATCCGATTTTTATTTACGGTTATAAAGTAAATATATAACAGTGAAGTAAGTCCATTCTTCACTTTGGTTTTTCCTCCTTTCAGTCATCTTAACAACAACAAAAAATCTTCTTGTAATCTTGTATCTTCAAATTACAACAATAAAAACATTTTATTTATAAAAAGCATCATCAGCAACACTGATATTAACAATAAGCAAAATAATGTCTAATGTTTTCAAATGGAGAAAATAAAGAACAGAAGTCATATTTTAAACTACAGTTTTAGTAGGTTTATAAACTGTTTAATAGACTAAAGAGTGAATAATAATTCACTGGATAATGTTAATTCACTGAAAAATATTCTCTGAAATATTGAAATAATCTATAACAAACAAAACATCTTATTTTATTGCATTTCTTAACTGACACGTTTTATCAGAAGTATTAAAATGTTTTTGTCATTCTAGATTATGAAAACTGCTGACAGCACAGTTTATCTATGCATTTACACAGAACTATACTCAAACTGCAATCGCTTGTGGAGAAAATAAATAATTAATTTCGATAGAGATGTATTTATTTAGATGTTTATTGGTGAAATAATGGTTCTATAGTAAATGTTAATATAATTCAGCTTGTTTCAAACAAGTGAATCTTGTATAAAGTTACACGCGGTGGTCGTGCTGGAGCTTCTCCTGAGTGAACAGTGTCCACTGCTCCAAGTGTGTGTGTGTCCACTGCTCCAAGTGTGTGTGTGTGTGTGTGTGTGTACTGTGTGTGTGTCCACTGCTCCAGGTGTGTGTGTGTGTGTCCACTGCTCCAGGTGTGTGTGTGTGTGTGTGTCCACTGCTCCAGGTGTGTGTGTGTGTCCACTGCTCCAGGTGTGTGTGTGTGTGTGTGTGTGTGTGTCCACTGCTCCAGGTGTCTGTGTGTGTGTCCACTGCTCCAGGTGTGTGTGTGTGTACGGTGTGTGTGTGTGTGCTCTTAGATGGGTTAAATGCAGAGAACACATTTCACTGCTGGTTATACTCTGTATAATTTTGTATGTGAAAAAAACACACACAAAAAACATATCGGTTATCTTTTTTTTTTTAAACCGATATCCGATTATGGTAAAATGCTTAAATATCAGAAAAAATATTGGTAAACCGATATATCGGTCGATCTCTAGTAAGAATGACAACATATTCACGTGTTCTAGTCTACTAATAATACAATTATATTCAAAAAACACTTTTTAAAGGAGTATTTACCAGAAATAGTATTTACCAGAATTTATTTATGTGAAAAAATGTAAATGTGCAGTATTTCTAAAAAAAAACAACAACTTTTATTTAGTATAAAATCAATTCATTGGAGATGCTTGTTTTGATTATTAAAATTTAATGGAACCAGTAAAATGGAATCCAGAAAATAATGGAAAACTGAATTTGATACAGGTAAAACTGTAAAACTCAATTATTTAGACAGGCTTTTTTATTTAAATTTTTTTTATTTTCATGTATATAAAAAGTCAATGTTAGCATTTTTTAAGTTAAATTTTAAATTATTATATTTGTAATTAATACTCCCTTTTTATTTAAAAAATATAATACTATTATCACACTTAATTGTTTTCATTAATTTATTTAAAAATAAAAATCTATCTAAATAAACTAAATGTGTTGTGTATAGCTACACTAAATAATTATATTTATAACTCAATTAAATGTTGTATTTTCTCTCCGGGCAAGTAACTTTTATACTCTGAGAAGTAAATGACACATTTACTTGTCCGAAGGACAACCACGAGTACTTAATGTCAAGCCCTGGATAGAGTGATTAGATGTAGTTAGAGATGATAGATTGTATACAAGCTGTTGTATTGACGTCTTTCCGTGGCTGAAACACTGATTGAGTGATACACGAGACAGGATAAGGATTGTAAAGTTTCTATTAACTTGTTTAATGTTTATTTTGTGCTAAAACTGGTATTACAGTGGAGGAGATGATCAGGTAATGTGCTCCTTGTGTTACCGCGTCTGTTGATCAAGGCGCTCTAGCGATCTGTTACTACATTGAACAATGCCAAAACGGCATTTGTTTAAATACTGCAATAAAATGGACAGAATTGGAAATCTGAGACTTCATATTAAAGTACAAAATCACAGTGCTTATTGAGATTTATGGGATGGGAGATGACCTTCAAACTTCAGTCCATTGACTGAAAACAGGCTAGACTAATCGATTCCTGGGATTCAAGAATCAATATAGTTTCGTAAAGTCAAGAATGTTTTATTTTTTTAACCCAGCCCTGGTACATAGTTACAGATGTAGTTAGAGATAGATCTTAGTTAGTTAGATTCATTTCATGGAACATGTTGAATTCTTTTTTTTTTATTTGAAGTTCATTAAATTAATTTTCCTGTATTTTGTAGCCAATTCAGTTCCGAATTTTATATACAAACTCTGCATCTGTTATATAGACTGTCATGTTTTTTCCACCATCAAATCATATTTCGATCTGAAAGCAGCATGGCCAAAGCAAGAACTCCGTATAGAAGAATCAAATTCTAGCATCATCGCCAGCGGTGTCACACCTGCACAGACAGGGCTCGAAATTAACTTTTTTACTTGGTAGCACTGGTGCTCCCAACTTCAAGAAGTTAGGAGCACCACAATTATTTTAGGAGCACCCACTGAATATTAAGGAGCAACACAACCGCCAATTGAGCGGAAGGGCGGGCAACATCCTTCCTGATGATTAAAAGCTTCGTCAATTGAACCTGATCCTTAAGCTGCAGTGCTTTGTTTTTTATACATGCAAGATGAGAAGAAAATGTCATTTAAACTTTTCTCAAAACAGTTCCCCTCAGAAATACATTCATATAGACCCCCACTCCCAATTCAATATTTAGGATTTCCTTACTATATTTTGCATAGTGGACGTTGAGCTTGCTCAGGCTGCTACAGTATTTGATGTTCTTTGTGTCCGTCTTCAGCGTCTCTGGCTTCTGTTAATGGCTGTTTACAGACTTGGTAATATTTCCACACAAATTACATTTTGGAAAATGATTTCAATGCAGTTTGTGCAAGTGCGGTCACAAAACCGGTCAGTTCCAAGTAGGGGTGGGCGATATGGCAAAAATATCATATCAATTTTTATTTTTTAGACATTTCACGATTTTATCACAGTTCTTTGTCATGTTAGTTTTACCAGTTTGTCTGAGCAGTACTGCCAAACTAATTTCCCTATTATAAAGACAAAGCCTTTCAAAGAAACACAATATAAATCAGAATGGTGGATATTTAGGCCAAAGTGGGCGAAGATAAAAAATCTTTGTCATTATTTTATCTTTGTTATGAAAAAATAAGAACAAAGATACACATTACAACTACACATAATATACAAACAGTGTTTAATTATCAGGTACAATAGGCATATTTAGTAGGAGCATTCAAGAAATTGAATGAACAATTAATACAAATAAAATACTATAGATTGATTCCTATTAAAGTAACTGTATTGTTTTTTTTCAGTCAAGAGTAGCGAGTTATGTTTTTCTCTATGGTTTTGTTGTTTTAACATTAAAGAATAAATTCGGTCATCTGTCTGTCGATTCTGTCATAGTGTTTTATATTAATACCATCATTTATTCACTCAAAATTAGTTTTAAACCTGAGTGAGTTTCTTTCTTCTGCTGAACATACATGCTATTTTGAAGAATGTGGAAAACCAAACAGTTACTGGTCCCCAGTGAGTTCCATAGTATTTTTTTATATCCTACAATCAAGTGGACCAGCAACTGTTTGGTTACCCACATTCTTTGAAATATCTTCTTTTGTTTTCACCACAAGAAATAAATTAATACAGGTTTGGGACAACATGTCAGTGAGTAAATAGTGACAGAAATAAAATTGTAGGGTGAACTATCCCTTTAATGACAGTCGGCTGCATGTTTAATACTGTCCCTTTAAGAGCTGCACATCTAATATACAGGCACGGTTCCACTCACCGGTTTAATTTCTTTTTAAACATAACCAACTGAGTCTATATGTAAACCTTGTGTGTTTTGACAGTATTGGCTCAAAAGATAACTTAGTTGAGTAATCAGGCGCTGTTAGGGCCGCTCACATATCGCGTCTTTGCGCGTTCAAGTTCGTTATTTCAAATGTAGACGCGCGCGGTATGCGCTCATAATAGAGCGGCAGCGGTCGGCGGTGCGCGCTCGTTTTTCAAGCGGCGTCGCGCCGCATCGAGATAAAAACATCTCAACTTTTCAGAATGCCGTGGGTGTAACGGAGGCGCAGCTGATGGTTGCTTAGCAGCACGCCTCGGGCGCAACCGCCCGAGCACTTTGGAAAAAGGAGAAAGCAGCGCCTAGCGTTTTCCATGCGTTTTTAGGCGCGATATGAGCGACCCTAAGACAGGCTTTTTAGTTGGCGTTTGGTGCATGGGCTCTGAAAAGCACACTTTAGACGAGCGCGCGAATGAAAAGCTTAACCTGCTTTAGCTCCCGGTCACGTGGCACATGCTGTGCAGTAATTCTTGAACGTTTAGCAGAGAACTGTAACGTTAGAGGTCGCACCACAGCAATTATTTGCACTCGCACAAATGCTCCCAAATATATTTTGGAGTCGCACAGATTACATTTCGGGAGCATATGCGACCAAAATGGTCGCAATTTCGAGCCCTGTGCACAGAGCAACTGAAGTGATTATTGACTTTGTCTTTGAGTTTTGATTGCAATTAAAGTGTTTTTTTGCAATTGCTGCTAAACGCTCCGCTGAATGAGCCTCTCGCTCCCGTGTGTCATTGTGTTCAGCACAAACACCAGAGCTGCCAAAAGTGATAAATGAGCGGCCGCTCTGCCCTTCAGGTCTCTATTGGACGTCTCAAGGGAATCTGCGCGGTTTGTTCCTCTACCGTATCCAATAGCATAAACACGCTTGTATTGGTTGGTTCGTGTGGGTCGATGGGGTTGAGTTAACCGTGTGAGGTGTGTCGTACATGGCCTGAGGTGTTGCTGTTAATTTTCTCATCATGGATCTGTCACTCATGATTGTGTTTCCCGCTGATGTCTGGTAACCTCGTCCTCTTGAGCTGCTCTCTGGGGTTCTGCTTCAATCATTTACCCACTTCTGACTTCGTCATAAAAGTCTTTTATGTTCTGAATCCGTCACAGTCAGAATGAGGTTATGAGGCAGAATATGGGCCACAGAAATGTTTGGGTGTTTGCAGAAGAAAAGATTGATCTATTTCATATTTAATGGGAAAAAAGAATTGAGATGTTGCAGGGTAAAAGGAATTGAAAACACACGTTAATGAAATTGGCTTGTGTGGATCGAGTTTTAGAATCTACTGAGTGAATTCTAGTTCTCAAGAGATCTATCATTTAAGAGTTTTTGACTTCTTATCAGAAGATTTTTGAAGATTAAGTAAATTTTATTCAATTTTGTATGTATAATTTACATTTTCTCCATCCTGTAATTTGGCTCCAAATCTCAGGTGAAAATTGTCATTTTGATCCCCCTCAACAAAATAGTGAATTACTCTGTAAATATTCATCTATGACATTTAATATTTTGGATTTCTTCTTCATTTATGATTCTAGAATTCTTAGAAGTGGATGCTGCGTACTGGTGGTGGCTGAGGAGAGACCCCCACATTATTGTAAAGTGCTTTGGGTGTACAGCAATACACAAAGTGCTATATAAATCATTCATTCATTCATTCAACAGAATAAATAATTGTAAATCAATTTTAGATATGAACCTCTGGTTGAGTTGAGATGAAACAATCCATTCCAAGTTTGTAATCTGACTTTTTGGTCTAAAATTACTTTATTTTATGACTTAAATTTAAGACAATTCTAAAATTCTTCAAATGAGTATTTCCATTGTGAGTTTTTGAAAGGAGTTCTAGAATTTCTCCTCAGGTTTCCAGGCTGATTGAGTCTCCATTCTTTCTCTCTGTTTCCATGGAGAGCGAGTGGTTGCTACAGTGTGTGGTGTCAGCGCAGGGCTTCTTGAGGATTCGCTGTGACCCCGAGGGTTTGGCTGGCCCCTTTCACAATGGGCCGGCCCGTTCCAGAGTCCCAGTACTGCTTTTGTTGCCACACTCATATATCAAACGCATTCTCCTGCTAGCGGCTCCAACAATGCTTCTCGAAGGTCCGTTTCTGTCCTCAAACACTCACACGCCTGCATCAAAGACCCAGTGGGGACGTTCTGTGATTTCGACACATGCAAGTGCTGCAAAATGAAAACAAACCCCCAACTGAGTGTCACCAAACAACTTCTGCGCTCGTTCTTTTTCCTTCTGTCTGTCTGTATGTGCAGCAGGGCTGACAAAAATATCAATTTAACTATATAATTTACTTTAAAATGCTTATTTAATTTTTAAATATATAATTGTTGTGCACAGAAACATGTTTGTAATTGGTCACAATGCTAAACCAAAAACCCATTGATGCAAAAGAAGTCAAAACCTAATGGACACTCTTCATAATCAGTTAATCCTGGAGAAGGCGGGATATGTATATATATATTTCTTGAAATAAAATGAATGCTAACTAAAAAAATATATATATATATATATATGTATGTAGGACTTAATTTAAACTAGTTTCCAGAGCAACATTTATCATTTTAATTAACTGATTAACTACGATTAATAGATATGTAAATTCAACCACATTTCTGAAGCTTCCCTGGCTAGTTTTATGTTTTAAAGATGTTTTCTTTTTTTTGTGAAGAAAAATATAAATACTGATACAATCCAAAATATTAATTCTCATGACAATAATGTTATTTTTAAATGCCACTTTTTATACCGTCAAATATTACAAGAGTAATCATTATTTTTAAATATTTATTCAATGATAATAATGATAATGTTATAGCAATATTACAATATTTATGATTATAATAATAATAGTTATGTTTTTTCTAAAATATATTTTTGCAGTGAAATATCACAATTTATTTTATAAATGTTATTCAATAATAACAATAATAATGATTATGATAATGTTTTGATACTGATTTTTCTTAAATAGTAATTTTGACAGTGAAATTACAGTCGTTATATTTTATTATATTATATATAAATTTTTCTTAATATTTTTACAGTCAAATATTACAAAAGTAATTTGTTTTTAATATTTTATTTAACAATAATAATGTTATTTTTATAAATGCCTTTTTTAGTTTACAATATATTTACTGAATAACTAAGTATTTTGCATATATTTTGGAGACTGTTTGTGCATAGTGACCCAGATTCAGTTTTTGACCACTGAAAATGGGACCACAGCATTTGTCTTCATCATCTGTCTGCAGTTTTACCTTCTCTGTGAATTTATGGATGAGTCTGATGTGTATTTTTACACCGGCAGAGAATCAGGACACAATTTCACGGCTCTGTTGCAGCACGTCTCATCCAAAGACGCTGTGAAATATATGCAAATTCAGCCCAAATAGTTCCTGAAACCCTCTGAGAACAAACCCATCGGCCCACAGCGACCCGCCAGCATCCAGAGCGACTGCTCTCCTGCTGTGTGTCTGAACGCACCGCGGCTCTAATCTCACTTTGATATTCCTCTTCATGCCCTGAGCGCTGTGTCTTCATCACATACACACAAAGACTGCTCTGTGTGTGTGTGTGTGTGTGTGTGTGTGTGTTTCTCTCTCAACTACACACACACCTTTTATTTATTGTCTTGCAAGAAATGTGAGGACACGAAAGAAAATCAGTTATTTTATTGGTCTGACTGTTTGGTTTATTGATAATCAGTTTGTCATTATAAAACCAAAGCGTGTCATTTAATATTTGTCATACTATAATATTAATAAATTATTCAGTTTGGTGTCATTTATAGACTTATATCAGAACACAGAATGCTGCAATGGACCAATTACAATTAAGTATTTCAGGGAAATGTGTAATAAATATAAATTGTATTTTAAAATGATGTAAAGCATTATTATTATTATCAAAAAGATTCAACACGTTGTTGTTGTTTTAAAATGATTTAGAAATACATTAAACTATATTATTATTAATTAAATGTTATTGTTATTATAAAGTACTAAACCAAATAAGAAATATTACTGTTGTAATAGTCACTTTAAAAACAAGTATTTAACAACAACAACAATATTAATAAATATTTCACAGTAATTTTTTTTTTCATTATCATAAAATAAAACAAAATAAAAATACTATTGTAATCTGCACTGTAAAAACAAGTTTTTGAAATTATCTCAGTTTTGATTCTTCCTTGTACATTTTTTTTCTGACTTTCATATTCATGTTTTTCAGGTGTGCTGGTGTCCACTGGGATAGTGTAGCGATGATTATCTGTCAATCACAGCAGAGTCGGCCTCCCGCAGCAGTTCGTGACCAATCAGAAGTGGACAAAAAGGCTGAACTGGTTCGTTGACTGCCAGGCGAGATATCTACTCAAATTCTGAGCCCCGCCTCCTCACTTCAGCTCAGCGATGGTCACATAGAAGCTCAGACACATTTCTGTTGCACTCGTTTTACATCCCAATCATGTGGATTGAACTTTATCCTTAGGTTTTCCTTCCTTCAGCTGTTTGTTTGTATTTGTTTGTGTGATGCTCGGCGTGCTCCGCCTGCGCCGTCTCGTTCGCCAGGTGCCGCTACAGACCAGCTTCATCTTCCTCTTCCTCCTGTGCGTTCTCAGCGTCTTCCTCTCTTCCTACTTCCTGTTCGTCGTCAAACGAGAGCTGGAACCGTCGCTCGCTGCAGAACGCGTGGCCGATGACCTCCATGTGACCCCGTCTCGGCCCCTCCCCTTCCTGTCTGGAGCGGGTGGGGCACTGTCGTCCGATGGCTCTCGGACGGATTCGGTCGTGCTGGTGTTTGTGGAGAGTCCGTATTCGCAGCTCGGACAGGAGATCGTGGCCATCCTGGAGTCGGCGAGGTTCCACTACCGGATGGAAATCTCTCCCGGAAAAGGAGACATGCCCACATTAATGGACGGACAGCGGGGCCGCTTTGTGCTTATTGTTTACGAAAACATCCTGAAGTACGTGAACATGGACGCCTGGAACAGGGAGTTACTGGACAGATACTGTATCGAGTTTGGAGTGGGAATGATCGGCTTCTTTAAGGTGAGCGACTCTATATCACTCCTTCAGTCTAATTTACCAACTTGCTGCAGGGAAAAGTACACTGCTGTAAGCAGTGAGGTTTGTAAAACCTGGAGATAGCGATCCAGTAGTTTCAAAGCTTCTTGACTATCTTGAGCTAGAGATTATGCTGACATTACAGACAGCAGACAGGGCAAATATGCCGCCTCAGTCACCCAGTCGCCCTGCTGTGGAGGCTCTGCAACCGGAACCGAACAATGTACAGGACTCCCCGAGCTAGTCGCATCCAAAGCTGTATCTAAGGCCCTCACATTCTTACTATCCTCACTAGGGCTGTAGCTATCGAATATTTTAGTAATCGAGTATTCTACAGATAATTCCATCGATTAATCGGATAAGAACAACTTTTTCTTTATTAAAGAGCAATACTAAATATACAAGAGAAAATAAACGGGCTCTTAAAATGAAGAGGTATTTGTTTCCTTTTTATAAAAGGAATTTTAAATTTTTATTGCTGAAATTGCATATATTGATAACTGTGAAAACTAAACATTTAATTGCCATATTACATTCAAAATGCAAATATAAATATATAAAAATCGAATTACTTTAAAAAAGGTAAACATATTACAACCTAAAACTAAGACATAAATCAAAATAATAGTAATAAAAAATTATAATATAACCTAAACATTGTGCAACTTAACTTTCAAGTTTCAGCTACAGCTCAGGCATGACATAAGCCTTTACTGTCATCTTAGAAGGCTTTGTGGCTTATTTAATATAGTAATTTTGTAAGGCTTCTTAATTTAACTCAATTTTAATGTTATTGAATTAAAAAAAAAACAGAAGCCAATAAAATAACCACACTTTTATTGAAATACATTTTTTTTCTCAAAATGAGGTTGAGGTGGTACCATCCTGATTATATGCACACAATATACCCACCCTTCAGCTTGCAGAAACAAACACTTTTTACACAACGTATTTTAGGTGTTATTATAATTATTGCTAGGATTAAAGAAAATTACAATTATAAAGTTGTTTCACACAGAATTTTATGAGACTTGTGGTGGCAGGTGACGGCACATATTAGTTTGCATATTTATGACGTCATTGCATTAAGTTTGCGTACAGACGAGTTTTGGCACTTCAGATCTGTTCTTCTCTATGAACAGTCTCATACTGTAATACAACTGAATGCCCAATAAAGCTGTTCACATTATATTTTCTGTAGTCATACATAAAAGTATAAATAGTAAAAATGACCCATCAATACTGCATGTTAACCAGCAATCACTCTCACTATACTCCTTAAATCCTGATTTATAAGGTTCAAGGTTCTTTATTATTCATCACATACACAATCATACAGGGTATAATCAGTAGTGAAATGTAAGTCAGGACAGGTCCGCTCAATGGAAAGTGCAAAAAAACCTAAAAAAACAATGAAACATATAACACAAGAGAATATATATAAATATAGGTGAGAATGAAAATAGGAACAAATAATAAAATAAAATAAGGAGTAAGATGTGCAATGAGATAAAATGTGCAATACAGTATACTGTGGATTAGTAAATATTAATATAAACACAGATGTGCAAGAGGAATGTGCAAATAGGTTGTACCGGGTATGTACACACAGCAGCAGTGTGGATGATGGAGAATAATGAATGTGTTTACAGTTTATTAAATTGAGTCCTGTAGATGTTATGATGTTATGAGACTGAGTTTAGGAGCCTGATGGCCTGGGGGAAGAAGCTCCTCCTCAGTCTCTCAGTTTTTGCCATCATGCTCCTGAAGCGCTTGCCAGATGGCAGTAAACAGAAAAGATGGTTACCGGGGTGATTCGAGTCTTTGATGATTTTAGCAGCTCTGCTTTTGCAGCGTTTGAGGTAGATGTCCTGCAGAGAGGGGAGAGCAGACCCTGAGATGCGCTCAGCTAAGCGCACGTCTAATCGCAACATCATCTGATAAAATCAATATACATCTAACTTACACTAAAAAGTGACTATATGCGGTGGTTTTGGCTACTGTTTTGTGTCATTCAGTGCACTGCCTGCGTCTGAGTGACAAACTGAGCATATTAACAGACGAACTATGTTCATATTTAAAAGTCCTAACAGTCAGTAAACGACAGGTGCTTGGAAACGCTGTTTTTTGTAAATGATTTATTGATGAGTCTGTTGCGTTATGGTTAACTGAAAGTGCTGTTTCTCTGCCGCTCACTGCTCAGAGCAGACACAGAGAGAGGCAACACTGCCTGAAATCAGACCTCAAACTCGCGGCCCGGGGCAGTACTGGCGACATCTTCCAAATGAATGAAAGCTAAGGTTTTTTCAAAACATTCGCTGGTGTTGTCAGTATGTACCTATTATGGAAAAAAGCCAAAAGGGTCTGAAAGTTGTTAAATATAGTGCTAAAGTTATGCTCGTCACATGGGAGCTGATGGCAGAGGGCGGTTGATATTCAGGAAACACAATGTGGGATGGGAAACACTGGAGATTGTGCGGCCCGCCCAGGTAAAGTTTATGTGTGGGAAAAACTGGTTTTATTTTCTGTCACCTAATGTTTTATTGTTGTTTATTCTTAAAATAGCCTTGTGAAATGTTTTCTTTTTCTTCAGAAATTCTGTGTTGTGTATCTGGTTGCGCCTGTCGCCATTCATCATACAGAGATATGATCGCGTATTATGAATTAATGCTCATCAGATCGCATAAATCAGTGGAAAATGAATAGAAATTATTCTACGATTCTGTGTAAAGAAACATCAAGTAAACTTATAAAGATAAATAAACACTTGCTAAGCTATATTATTAGCGCATGTGAGCAGAGCGTAGCGGGGAGTAGATGAGTGAAGGAGATTTTACCAGCGTTGCCCAGATCAACTGTACCACAGCATGTGACCGCACAGCAGCGCTACTGCAAACAGAAACAAGTATACTACACAGAAATTCCTTGTCGGCGTTATTTGAGCGGACTGCTTTTCCGGTGATCATGAGCGGTAAATGAGCAGAATGCACACTGATAGAGCGGAATATTGAACGGAGCATCACACAGCACACTGATGACGGCTGGATGAAAGTTAAACCAGAACACTGCTGAGCGGTGCGGTGTGGCGCGGCATATATTTTCGGTGGCCAAAAATTCAGTGCATCCCTAGTAAATGGACTAAACGATTCTTCGAGGCACATCAGTTACCTTGATGATTTTTTGTATTCGAGTTACTCGAGGAATTGTTTGAGCCCTAATCATCAATTAAAGTTTGGATGAGTGTCTTTTTCTAAAATCCTCTCTGTCAGCCTAACTATTTCCCTGCATTTATTACATGTGAATCCCTCGTCGCCGACAGAGAGAAATAAACTACATGTGGCAAGCGGAGCAAACAACAACAATAGCAGGAGGAAAAGCCATTACTCACCGTGATTGATGAATGATTCACTTACCACTGTTGTTTGATGAACTCGTGAAAAACAGAGCGAGAGAGAAAAGAAAACAGTTATAGACGTGAACGGAAACGCGAATGGAACAGGCGCGCTACAGTCACGGTTCTAGATTAAATGCGAATGATCAAATGAGTTTGATAGATAATATCAGAAATATGGTGGGAATTAAGTTCTATTTGATCACTTTAAACAACAGAGTGATAGTAAGATAGAGATTCAACAGAAAAGAGAAGAGACACGGAGCTACAACTGCAAACCACTCAGCAGCACGGCAGATAGGAATTCTTGTGACCTTTTGTTTTTGAGAGATTTCAATTTTAACATTTATTATACTTTAACAACTTCTAATTTAAGTGAACATAAAACAATCTTTACATAAACCCATTATAATCAATGTCATATTTACCTATGCCGGGTAAATTCTGAAATATACAGAAATTTAATAAAGTTATCAAACACTAAATTCTAAATTAAATATTGATAACCTTATAGCTATAAAAGTTATTGATTTTCCTTGTTTTCTTTTTCTTTGATGAACAGACATCACAGCAGCTGGTTGTTAGGTTATTTTTTTTTCAAGGAAATTCAAATAATAAATGCCATTTTGACAGTCTTTGATGTGGTGCAACAGATCGCTGTATAAACGTCTTGGTGAGCTGCTTCTGGGACGGCTGGTATAAACCCAACACAAGCATTGACTCGAGCGGCCGCGATCAGCTCCGGTTCCCACCGTGACGCGCCGCAGACGGCAGAGCGTAGCATGAGTGAACGTTCATTCCTTCCTCTGTACTAGTAGTTTTAACGTGAGTAAACATGACTGAAAGTCTCATGCCTCATGTAATTGCT
The DNA here is from genome assembly GCA_027564155.1 of Gymnocypris eckloni scoliostomus. Taxonomy (NCBI): domain Eukaryota; kingdom Metazoa; phylum Chordata; class Actinopteri; order Cypriniformes; family Cyprinidae; genus Gymnocypris; species Gymnocypris eckloni. The sequence goes on from CM050426.1 coordinate 6,363,133, forward strand.
CAATTAGTGTTTCAACCGTGGAAAGACATCAATAAAACAGTGTGGAAATAAAACCAAATAGCATTTAATTTACCTCAGCAAGTCATCAGTGTCCACAGCACAACTCGAGAAATGAAACCTAGAGAGGAGCATTTCATGAAATATTACACCATATAATCATTCGATTTTACTAAACCTGTTAGTCCTAATTATTTAATGTATGTTTAAATTAATCTGTTATGAAACAGGCTATGACAGCCAGTCTGTAATTTAATCTATTTTAACAAATAGCTTAGAATTATTTTATATAAAAATATAAAATGTATATATATTTGATATAATGTTCCATCAAGCCTGCTTGATCAATTACCAAAGAAGAATGTCAAAATTCAGCAAAATAAGATTTTCTTATAAAAGTGATAAAGTGTTGTTGCAAAAATGACTAAACCCTCCTGAAAGTTACACAAAAAACATTGTATAGGTTTAAGGCAATTTTTTTGATCAACAGGTAAGTATATTGAACCAAAACTTTTAGAGACAGACAAGTCATTTCCTGACAATTAAAAGTGTTATAGAGTACTAAATCATACTCCGACTTAATGCTGGCTGCAGTGGAACCACTTGGGAGAGAACTGCCAGGTGACTTATTTCTTAGCATAAAAGAGGAGAATGTTACAAGAGGAATACCAATTATTGTTTGAAGTGTGAAAATATAGCAGAAGTAGCCGACATTCAAAAACAATGGACTTTGGGCTCCTGAAATAATCAGGTCTTCACTTTAAGTTTTCATCCAGTGATCACTGATGAGTGAATTTTTGCTAGAAAAAGAGCAGGAGAAATAACATGCAAGTGTCTCAGAGCCGGCAAAAGCTATGAAAAGAGTGACTCTTTATCTCACGGGAGTTGTGCTTTATCAACGCTGTCATGAATTCACACACTACTGTGTGATGGAAGACAAACACCTGAAACTGAAGACGCTATCCTCTCCTCATTGCAGGCATTATTGGGCATTTTTTCAGCATGACAATGTAGATATTCATTCTCCCAAGATGAAAATCCTTCAGTGGACATGTTTTAACTCAATCTTATCGCTCTTGAGCAGCTGTGGGGGATTCAGTATAGACAAGCTGAGCAAACCCACACATTAAAGACTAGAGCATTCAAGGAGGTCGTCCTCCAGGAGTTAAACAGTAACAGATGTGAAAATGTGTCATTAATTTATACACTCAGTGCTAAGGGTCAGAGCAGTATACTTACATTTCTGGAGGACAGACGAAGTACTAGAATATTATACATTTGCTGAATTCAATCTAGGTTGTACTCATTTCTTCAGTCCTTCATTTAAACAAAATTGGCTAATTTACTTATCTTACAGAAAATATTTGCATGTGTTTTGTTGTTTTTATTAAGTATATGTTTATTAATACATTTCAATTTTACCATCTTTCCATTAATTATATTAGTGATCATTAAGAAAATACATATTTTTATATTTATTCAGAGGGAGTGTACTCATGTATGCTGTGCACTGCGCACACACATTATGATGCAAGTTTTAATAAAAAAAAAAAGTCAAAATAAAGGAAATATTTCTGGCATTTCTTTCTATTTGCTGTTTTGAAAACGTACAGAACCGTGACACCATGTGTGTGTGTGTATATTTATGTATACGTGTATGTATGTGTGTGTATTTTATATGTATTTATTCCTATTTAATTTTTATACATGTATTGTTCATTTTATTGACACATGCTCATTAATTGAGAAAGATGTGTCAGAATGCTGTAGTTATGATATTGACAAGTAGAGACTACCCAGTTAACCAGAAAAATGCATTATTTCTTGATAGCATTGATATTTTATTTCAACTTAATTTTTTAGCATGTGTAGCTTTATGATATGTGGTCTGAGATATCGAGTGTGAACTATGAATATCCTGCATCAGACTCTGGCTGAAGTGCAGATTGCATGTCAGATTTTGTGATGTCACTTCCTGTCTGTCCCATCAGGCCAATGAGAACAGTCTGCTGAGTGCGCAGCTGAAAGGATTCCCGCTGTTCCTGCACTCCAACCTGGGCCTGAAGGACTGTACGGTCAACCCCAAATCCCCTCTGCTGCACGTCACACGAGCGCGACAGGTCAGCTCATACTTCAATGCTCATCTGGTCAAACTTTCCAAAGACTTCAGGAGCCCAAGTCCTATAATTAGTTTTCTCGCTCACAGAAAGTTTTACTCTCCAAAAACAGTTTTATCTTCAGAAACTTTTTTCTTTCCGCAAAAACTGCTTTGGGTGTGTGTTCACTACTGTGTGTGTACTTGGGTGGGTTAAATGCAGAGCACAAATTCCGAGTATGGGTCACCACACTTGGCCACACGCCACTTCACTTTCACTTTTATTCAAAAACGTTTTCTCTCTTCAATTTGTTTCATCAAAAGTTCCCTTTTCCCAAAAATGATTTTCAAAAACTTTTTCTCACTTCAATTTTTTTTAACACTTTTTTTCATCTCTTCCAAAACTTATCTTTTCAAAACATTACCTTTTCAAAGCTTTTTTTACATTTACATTTATGCATTTAGCAGATGCTTTTATCCAAAGCGACTTACAATTGCATTCAGGTTATACATTTTCATTAGTATGTGTGTTCCCTGGGAATCGAACCCACAACCTTTTGCGCTGCTGACGGAATGCTCTAACCACTGAGCCACACAGGAACACTTTTTTAAACTTTTTTGTTTTCAAAAACGTTTTTCTCTTTTCAAAACTTTTCCCTCTTTTAAAAAATGTTTCTCTTCTGAAACTTTTTTTCTGTTTTTGGATAGAAATAAAAAAAATGAAGAGTGAAGAAAAATTATTTGGAAGGTAAAAAAATCAGAGAGAGAAAAAAATCTGCTATAATTCAATTGTTTTTTTTTGTTTATATTGTGGTTAATGGCTTCTGGTTTGGCTTCAAGAAACTTGACTCCCAAATAAAGCATTTCTCTGTATGTCTCAGGTGTTTAGCGGTCCTCTCCCCGGGGATGACTGGACCGTCTTCCAGTCCAATCACTCCACCTACGAGCCGGTTCTGCTGGCTAAAGCCCGTTCGGCCGAGAGCACTGGACTCATGCACACATCCGTGGTTCAGGATCTCGGGCTTCATGACGGGATCCAGAGGGTTTTGTTTGGACACAACCTCTCCTTCTGGCTTCACAAGCTGGTGTTTGTGGACGCGCTGTCCTTCCTCACCGCTAAGAGACTGTCTCTGTCCCTCGAGCGCTTCATACTGGTGGACATCGATGATATATTTGTGGGAAAGGAAGGGACCAGGATGAAGGTGGCAGATGTGAAGGTGTGTTAAAGAGATACATTGATGATTTTTGCCACTGTTATTTAAAGAAACTGGAAAGTAAATGAACTATGGGAAAAGAGATAATGTGATTGGGAAATCACAAGAGTTTTATTTATGTTTTGAATGCAACATAAAATATATGTGGGAAAATCTCATGAAAGTGCATCCAGATTATATTTCACATCAAATGGGAAAATATTAAGAAATTCTATGATGTATAAAGTGAATTAAGCTTGTTTTTAGGGCCATTTTGTTTGTCATTATTATGATGCGTCCAGCTACAGTAATTGGAGTCTAATGAGAATCATCACTGAGAATCATTAGTCTTTTTCACTGTTTAAAGTTTACTGTCCCAAAATTTGTGTCAGCAGAAACCCTTTGAATAACGATAATTTCTTGAAATCCCCGAGTTAATATTTCAAAATAATTTTTAACAATATATTTGCATGTTCACAATTCTCTGATGTCGGTTAATAGTCACATGGCATGCAGGATAACCAATAAAATATTTCATTATTTTGATTAATAAAATTCAAATGTATTTTATATTAAATAATATAAATGATAAATTAATCAAAAATATTTGTATATTTTTTTTCTTTGTTTTGTGCCACACTAATTCAAGATTATTTGTATAGCGCTTTTTACGGTACAGTTGTTGCAAGCAGCTTTACAGGAAATTAAGTCTCTACATTATATTTATTTATTGTAAAAATGTAATATATTTAACTTATGACAACATTTGGTTAATTCAGTATAATCACTGATGGTTGGCTTCCTCTGATGTCCTCCGAGGGGTTGTCAAGTTTGGGAGTCAAGTTTCTTGTTGTCTCCATCAGTACAAGATTGTGAGATGCATTATATGAATGCTTGGCTAAAGAGATGTCTTTAATCTAGATTTAAACAGAGAGAGTGTGTCTGAACCCCGAGCGTTATCAGGAAGGCTATTCCAGAGTTTAGGAGCCAGATATGAAAAAGTTCTACCTCCTTTAGTGGACTTTGCTATCCTAGGTACTACCAAGAGTCCAGAGTTTTGTGACCTTAGGGAGCGGGTTGGATTGTAGCATGATAGAAGATTAGTTAGGTACGCAAGAGCTAAATCGTTTAGGGCCTTATAGGTAAGTAATAATAATTTGTAACTGATACGAAACTTAATAGGTAACCAGAGCAGAGACCATAAAATGCATATTAGTGATGGAACTACCAAGAAAATAATGCCACAATGCCAGAAAAAATCATAAAAATTCTCAATTTTCTTTGTCCTAAACATAATTTTTATGTTTCCCACCTTTAGATGTATTCACTTTTGAGGTGAAATGTAACCTGCACATGTTTATGACAGATTTTATGAGATGTGAGAATCAGACCCAACTTTAAAATATTTTTCTGAACTTTCCCTTTAATTTCTCATGCAACATTTTTCATTTGTGTCTGTTCAGATGGAAGCAGAAACTGCTGTAAAACTCCATCTGAAGCTCCGTGACATGTTTGTGTCTGTTTGTGTGCGTGTGCTTGTTTAACTATACAGGTGCTGGTCATATAATTAGAATATCATCAAAAAGTTGATTTATTTCACTAATTCCATTCAAAGAGTGAAACTTGTATAATGTATACATTCATTCCACACAGACTGATATATTTCAAGTGTTTATTTCTTTTAATTTTGATGATTATAACTGACAACTAATGAAAACCCCACATTCAGTATCTCAGAAAATTATAATATTGTGAAAAGGTTCAATATTGAAGACACCTGGTGCCACACTCTAATCAGCTAATTAACTCAAAACACCTGCAAAGGCCTTTAAATGGTCTCTCAGTCTAGTTCTGTAGGCTACACAATCATGGGGAAGACTGCTGACTTGACAGTTGTCCAAAAGACGACCATTGACACCTTGCACAAGGAGGGCAAGACACAAAAGATCATTGCAAAAGAGGCTGGCTGTTCACAGAGCTCTGTGTCCAAGCACATTAATAGAGAGGCGAAGGGAAGGAAAAGATGTGGTAGAAAAAAGTGTACAAGCAATAGGGATAACCGCACCCTGGAGAGGATTGTGAAACAAAACCCATTCAAAAATGTGGGGGAGATTCACAAAGAGTGGACTGCAGCTGGAGTCAGTGCTTCAAGAACCACTACGCACAGACGTATGCAAGACATGGGTTTCAGCTGTCGCATTCCTTCTGTCAAGCCACTCTTGAACAACAGACAGCGTCAGAAGCGTCTCGCCTGGGCTAAAGACAAAAAGGACTGGACTGCTGCTCAGTGGTCCAAAGTTATGTTCTCTGATGAAAGTAAATTTTGCATTTCCTTTGGAAATCAGGGTCCCAGAGTCTGGAGGAAGAGGCACAGAATCCACGTTGCTTGAGGTCCAGTGTAAAGTTTCCACAGTCAGTGATGGTTTGGGGTGCCATGTCATCTGCTGGTGTTGGTCCACTGTGTTTTCTGAGGTCCAAGGTCAACACAGCCGTATACCAGGAAGTTTTAGAGCACTTCATGCTTCCTGCTGCTGACCAACTTTATGGAGATGCAGATTTCATTTTCCAACAGGACTTGGCACCTGCACACAGTGCCAAAGCTACCAGTACCTGGTTTAAGGACCATGGTATCCCTGTTCTTAATTGGCCATAGAAAATCTATGGGGTATTGTGAAGAGGAAGATGCGATATGCCAGACCCAACAATGCAGAAGAGCTGAAGGCCACTATCAGAGCAACCTGGGCTCTCATAACACCTGAGCAGTGCCACAGACTGATCGACTCCATGCCACGCCGCATTGCTGCAGTAATTCAGGCAAAAGGAGCCCCAACTAAGTATTGAGTGCTGTACATGCTCATACTTTTCATGTTCATACTTTTCAGTTGGCCAAGATTTCTAAAAATCCTTTCTTTGTATTGGTCTTAAGTAATATTCTAATTTTCTGAGATACTGAATTTGGGGTTTTCATTAGTTGTCAGTTATAATCATCAAAATTAAAAGAAATAAACACTTGAAATATATCAGTCTGTGTGGAATGAATGTATACATTATACAAGTTTCACTTTTTGAATGGAATTGGTGAAATCAACTTTTTGATGATATTCTAATTATATGACCAACACCTGTACTTGTGGTGGCCAAACATCCTTACTTGTATTTTGAAATAATATGACAACCCACTAGTGAGGAGATTTTTTGTGGTTCTCACTAGTTGAAAAGGCTTATAAATGGGCCAGACATGTTTTTTTTACTTGATTTAGAATCAATGAAAGTCTATGCAATAATATAGTGAAACAAGCTTTAGAAAAGAAGAGTGTAATTACACCTTTTTATTCATTTGCCACATAAATATGCTGTTTGTAGATGTGAGTGTGTGTAGATGAGTATGATGAAGCTCAGAGCAAATACACACAATCATTTGAATCATGTAAACAAGCATCTGATGATGAACACAAACCACAGAAAAAAATGAAGACTTCAGACTGAGAGAAGAGATGTCTCATCTGATGAAATGATGGATTCTACTCTGTGTGTGTGTGTGTGTGTGTGCTGTAGTTTATCTACAGAAGTGAGAGAAATCTAACAAGCTTTCCTTCACAGACACTTCCAGATGTCTTCATATGGAAATCACCATTTCATGTGTTCATGAATTATGTTTAGATGTGTGAATATCATGAATAATGTGTGTATCTTCTCAGGCGTTGGCTGAAACTCAGAATGAGCTGCGCAGGTCGATTCCAGATTTCACTTTTAACCTGGGCTTCTCAGGGAAGTTCTTCCACGCAGGTGAGTGAAAACCACAAGAGCAGCTTTTGAGGAGTCTTGAATTTATGTCTTTTTAAGTATATAAACCCATTTTATTTGAATTAAATATGTATATATCAGTAAGTAAATCCATAATTACAAAATTAATACTAAAACATTTGTGTGTGTGTGTGTGTGTGTGTGTGTATGTGTGTAAACCTACCTGCAAAGATACAGTACTGTTAACCGTTCAGGCACTTGTGTAAAAATGCAGTAAAATGAGGATGCTGTCAAAAATAATGTCATAAAAATAATTTTTTTCAATTAACTTCTATTAACTAAATTAAATCAACATTTGGTGTGAGCATCCTGTGTGATTAAAGCAGATTTTGCCCTCGGTGCACTTGTGCATAGTTGTTCAGGTCTCTTTGCAGGAGGTTTCTTGAAGCATCTTGAAGACGTTACCACAGTTCTTCTTGATTTAGTCTGTCTCAGTTTGTTCTGTTTCTTCATGTCATTCCAGACAGACTGATGATAATCAGATCAGATCTCTGGCTGTTGTCAGACTCCTTGTGCAAACAAAAATCTCCCTGGATTATTACTATTATTGGCAAAATTATTAAAATAATTTTTATATGAAGAGTTGAGAAGCAAAAGCATTTTCAATTTTCTTCTAAAATGAGCGTTTTTATCAGGCTCCTGTGTTTATGTTCAGTTATTTTACTTCAATGGCGATGAAAATAACCAATTCATTGCCGTTAAAGTGAAATTACTGAACCTACACATAGGAACCTGATATTATATCCTATTATTCTATAATGTGATAATTTATATATATATATATATATATATATATATATATTAGTGGTGGGCATAGATTATTTTTTTTAATCTATATTAATCTAGATTAAAAAGGCTCATTTGAATTCTGCTGAAGGCATTCAGAATATGTGTGCTACCCAAATAATGACTAAAAGTAAGTCTTTGAGAACGGGTTTCTCAAGCCAGGTGGCGACAGACCAGGGGCTCATCTCCTGTTTCCAAAATGCATCACAAACTTTAATCTCTTCCGTCCCAATCCCACGAAAAACTGGAGGAAAATCCCGTTCCACTCCCGGAAGAATGACTCCCATTCCCTCCCACTCCCGTGTTGTTGTTGTTTTGTTTTTTGCCGATAACTGTCAATTACAGTAAAAATATAGTACAGATCACAGCGTGCCCACCTTATTAGTTGAATAAAAACCCAAAATGTCGTTTTTTGTTATTATATTGAACTGAAAGCCATCTTATGCACAGTTTTCATGTAATTCATCCATGCTAACACACACGTCTTCTATTTCTATTTTTTAGACATTTCACTCTCTATAGATATATTTTTCAAAGACGGAGTTTCGAAGTTTCTCGCTCAAGTTCACATGAGACCTAAAGCGCATCCTGTTTGCTTAAAAGCGCAACGTTTCGTTGTTATTCTGAGTGCACACAACAAACGAGAGTCTTTACAGATTCGAAAGATGTATTAGGCTACTTTTATCTGTATGACCAAAATGACGGAGATTTTAAGAGCAAGTGAGCGCAGCGGAGCCTGTCTTGCAGCAAACGCTTCCACACAAACACTTCAATAGCGCACATTTCTCTAGGTTAACATCATATTGAGCGGCCATGTAAAGTTGCTACTACATACATCTTTCAGATGAAAAGCCATATTTGAGGTTGATGAATGATAGGTGAGCGTTTGGATGTCCTGCCCGATTGTATTACCACATAGACCAGCCGTTAACAATCTGTCCATCACGGACTGCGAGCCTCTAGTTCGAAGACTCGTTCTCGCCCCCTACAGTGCAATTCGGCTAGGTATACATCCGCGCTAAAATATCAGGGTGAAAGTCATCATAGCTTGTGTAGTATAGACCCAGCTCCCAACCCAACTTTGAGAATAGATTAACGGCGATATTTTTTTTATCGCCCGATAAGAGTCTCACGTTAACGCAGCACGTTAACGCCGATAACGGCCCACCACTAATATATATATATATATATATATATATATATATATATATATATATATATATATATATATATATATATATATATATATATATATATATATTTTTAATAATGCAGGCAGGCATTTAATTTTTTCAGATTAACGTGTTGAAAATATTTAACGCAGGGGCGGGGCTAGTGTTGGCCACCCATTTACAACCGCTGCCTCTGTCTCTTTTTTCTTAAAAAGGATTGTATTTATTTAGATGCAGAACGTCTTTATGACCACATCTAATGGGAAACGATTCAGACGTGTGCTCTAATATTGCCTCCGCACCAGGACTGAGTCTGGTGACCCCTGATTTAAGACCTGAAGTGGGTCAGAAAATGTAAAGAAAGTTGTGAGAAAATAAGATGCGTGTCAGATCCGCGTCATGTTCAACAGCAGCTTTTAAAGAAATAGCAGGTAAATAAGCTAATAACCAGCTGCTGTGATGTCTATTAATGAAAGAACAAAAGAAAAAAGAGGAAATCAAGAACTTTTATAGCTTTAAGGGGTTCATCTATATTTAATTTAGTGTTTGGTAACTATTCATTTTCTGTATATTTCTGCTGAAGGGCACAGGTAGCTTAATATGTAATTTTATTATAATGGGTGCATTATAATAAAATGTTGTTTTAAGTTAACTTAAATTAGAAGTTAAGTCTAATAAATGTTAAAATTGATATCTCTCAATTATACTGTAATGCTGAACATTCATTTGTTAAATATTAAGGGGAAAAACTATTTTATAGAGACATCATTAGTATTAATATCAGTGATGCTGGCCTTCAAAAATATCATTAAAAAATATACCATTAAAGAAATATTAAAAATATACTGTCTTTATGTTGTTTGAACATTGTATATTTGAAGATTGAATGTGAAATTACAAATATAAAAACTTTAATGCTAAGTGGGATTAATCACGATTAATTTTAGAAAATGTTGTGATTTTAATTAGTTAATTATTTGTAATCGATTGACAGCATTAAAATATATAGATTATACCACCTCCAATACCAAAACCACCTCTGACTCTGCACCCCTTTACCTAAATTCATTATATCAGAATTATATGCCCTCTAGAAGCTTGCATTCTGCAAGTGAACAACGCATTACTGTACCATCCCAAAGAGACACAAACTCACTTTCATGGACTTTTTCATTAAATGTTCCCATCTGGTGGAATGACCTGCCCTACTCAACCTGAGCAGCTGAATCCTTAGCTATCTTCAAGAAACAGCTAAAAACACATCTCTTCCATCTTTATTTTACCCTCTAACTCTAGCACATTCTATTCTAATTCTAGTCTTAACTACAACAACAAAAACTTGCCCCTTTAGACTTGCACTCTAATCATTTACTAACAGCTTGTTTTCTTAAAAAACTAACTCTAGCATCTCTATTTTTTGTATTCTATCTATTGGTTTTATTTTTATTTATTATGCAATTCATGCATTCTAATCACTAGCTTCTCTTCTTTTTGTATTCGGTCTATTTTTCTTTTTATATATATATATATATAAAAGAAAAATAGACCAATACAAAAAGAAGAGAAGCTAGTGATTAGTTTTTTTTTAAGAAAACGAACAGTTAGTAAATGAATAGAGTAAACTAATAGAAAATAAAAATAGAACTAAAAGAAAAAGAATATAATTATCAAAAATAAAAAGGCCTAGCTAACACTAGCTTGCTCTATTTTTCTATTCTATCTGTTTTCTTTTTATTTATTATATAATTAAAACCAATATTGCTAAGTGTACTGCGGTAGGCTAACTGAGACTTGTTACAGCACTTATTGTTTCTCGTTTGTTGATTTTAATTTCTTCCATTTTCCTCATTTGTAAGTCGCTTTGGATAAGTGTCTGCTAAATGACTAAATGTAATGTAAATGTATATAAAGTATATACAGATAAGTTTGGAGTGACTTTTAAAGGACCAGCATCACGTCCTCTTTTACCACTGTTTGAAGAATTTATCTTGTAGAATCTGACAGTAAGTTTTGGGAGTTCACGTTTAGTCTCCTATCCTGAAAAGACTGTCTTGCTCCCAAATCTTACTGTCAGATTCTAGAAGATAAATTCTTCAAACGGTGGTAAAAGAGGACATGATGCTGGACCTTTAAAAGTCAGTCTGAACATATGTCTATAAAGCCTATACAAATCAGTCTTCATGTATTTCACAACTCTTCAGCATGTTATTCTTATTAAGTGAAGGTAATTTTTTTGGATTTTTAACCCAAGCAAAGTCTCTGAGAATCTGGCACATTGCACTTCTGGAGACTCCAGGAAGGTTGCAGCTCTGAAAAATGGTGGCGCTGGAGACTAAATAGTTCCTGATGGTTTCACACCTAATTCTTCACATTAATTCTTTTGCAGTTAACATGTTTTTCTGACCGTGCTGACCAATGAGCATTTCGCTGCCCAATGGTCATGTCTTAACTTTGCAAACTCTACTATTGCATTAGTATTGCATTCTTCTCATGTGCACTTAATGATTTTTGACTTTTATTCAGAGTTAAATCTCTTTTTTGGATCATTTTATCTGTAAAAGAAAACATGCCTAATAATTATGCACACCTGAATATGAGAAGTTTTTCACTTTCAGCCTTCATGGACATATATAATTTATAAATGATTAAATACAAAATTAATAGTAATTATTAAGATTGATGAGGTTTGGAATTGGTCAAAAAAATATCAGAATATCACCTTGCCTACTAATTTTGAACGCACTGTATATTTATTAGTGGTGGGCCGTTATCGGCGTTAACGTGCTGCGTTAACGTGAGACTCTTATCGGGCGATAAAAAAAATATCGCCGTTAATCTATTCTCAAAGTTGGGTTGGGAGCTGGGTCTATACTACGCAAGCTATGATGACTTTCACCCTGATATTTTAGCGGATGTATACCTAGCCGAATTGCACTGTAGGGGGCGAACGAGTCTTGAACTAGAGGCTCGCAGTCCGTGATGGACAGATTGTTAACGGCTGGTCTATGTGGTAATACAATCGGGCAGGACATCCAAACGCTCACCTATCATTCATCAACCTCAAATATGGCTTTTCATCTGAAAGATGTATGTAGTAGCAACTTTACATGGCCGCTCAATATGATGTTAACCTAGAGAAATGTGCGCTATTGAAGTGTTTGTGTGGAAGCGTTTGCTGCAGGACAGGCTCCGTGCGCTCACTTGCTCTTAAAATCTCCGTCATTTTGGTCATACAGATAAAAGTAGCCTAATACATCTTTCGAATCTGTAAAGACTCTACGTTATTTGTGCACTCAGAATAACAACGAAACGTTGCGCTTTTAAGCAAACAGGATGCGCTTTAGGTCTCATGTGAACTTGAGCGAGAAACTTGAAACTCCGTCTTTGAAAAATATATCTATAGAGAGTGAAATGTCTAAAAATAAAAATAGAAGGCGTGTGTGTTAGCATGGATGATTTACATGAAATTTAATCTGTGCAACACTGTGCATAATAAGATGGCTTTCAGTTCAATATAATAACAAAAACGACATTTTGGGTTTTTATTCAACTAATAAGGTGGGCACGCTGTGATCTGTACTATATTTTTACTGTAATTGACAGTTATCGGCAAAACCAAAAAACAACAACACGGGAGTGAGAGGGAATGGGAGTCATTCTTCCGGGAGTGGAGCAGGATTTTCCTCCAGTTTTTCGTGGGATTGGGACGGGAAGAGATTAAAGTTTGTGATGCATTTTGCAAACAGGAGATGAGCCCCTGGTCTAATGCGCCACCTGGCTTGAGAAACCCGTTCTCAAAGACTTACTTTTAGTCATTATTTGGGTAGCACACATATTCTGAATGCCTTCGGCAGAATTCAAATGAGCCATTTTAATCTAGATTAATTCCAAAATTAATCTAGATTAAAAAAAATAATCTATGCCCACCACTAATATTTATATTAATATGTATAAGATTATATATAATTGAATTTAGAAATATTACAAATGAAACGCCTTTTTTAAATGATATATATGAATAAATGTGTCAGGTACTGATGAGGAGGATCGGGGTGATGATCTGCTGCTGTCGTATGTTGATGAGTTCTGGTGGTTTCCTCACATGTGGAGTCACATGCAGCCGCACCGCTTCCATAACCAGAGTGTGTTAGCAGAGCAGATGATGCTGAACCGACGCTTCGCTGAGGTCAGACGTGCGCACACACACACACACACGCACGCACGCAGGCCTGGAGTGATGTTTCATCGGTGTTTCTCCTGTAGGATCACTCCATCCCGACTCGCCTGGGTTACGCGGTGGCTCCTCATCACTCCGGCGTGTATCCCGTCCACATCCAGCTGTACGAGGCCTGGAAGCGCGTGTGGGACATCAGAGTGACCAGCACTGAGGAGTATCCACACCTCAAACCCGCTCGATTCAGACGCGGATTCATCCACCGCGGCATCAGAGTGAGTGTTTGGTTGAATAGCTTTTAAAATGATACTGTACCGTAAGCCGCTTTTACACAGACTCGCAATTGCATAAAAAGTCACATTTTGTCCCCTAATGACAGTCTGATCTCTTAAATCTGGCATGAAGCACAACAGCAAGAGAATTTATACTCTATTAATCACTCATTCAACTGTGGTGAACAAGCAAAAAAATATTTATCCATTATCCACACAGGACAAATGACCTGCAAAACATATAAAGGAAAAGAATTATGGGTTTTCCAGTGATCATCAATATAAATATTTGTTTTTGTAAAATAATTATGATATAATTGTTTTAATCATTATTATAGTTAACAATTAGTTTATTGAACATTTTATGAAACATTATTGCATGTATTTTATAATTATTATACAAAATATGAAATAATAATGAATAGTGAAATAACTAACATAATTACTTCATTTTTATTTTATGGAAATTATTAAAATAATTAAATATAGAATAACTAAAAGTTATGAAATAATATTACATGAAAAAATATTGTTTTGTAGTGCTAACCAGTGTAAATAGTTATTTTGTAATAAAAAATGATAGTTGTTATATTTCATAATATTGCATACAAATATTATTTTGTGATTTCTTTTAAATTATTGTTGAATAATATTAACATCCAAAATTTAAATAATGTATTTCCGCTCTATTCATAACCAGTTATTCTACATAAATACTGCTTAAAGCAATACATTTTATTGGAATAATATGATCATCACTTCACACTCATAGTTTTGATTGAAATATAATAAAGTAAATACACCACACCAGATTGGACGGCTGCATCTGACCAACCAGCTGAAATATTTTGAATGCATTATTTAGTTATTGTAATGCATTCAGAGTTCAAATCAGATCCGCAGCTCCCTTGCAACTCTCCGATGGAAATCAATGACTTTCAGTCCATTCCCTCTCATTTGTGAGACAGTGAAACGACAGCTTTTGAAGCACTGTAAGAACAGACATTCGACCCGTAAAAGTCAAAGCTATTCATCTCATGCACACACCAACAATTAACTATACAACCCCTGAATTAAGAGTGAAAACTGTCCCTCCGTCTCATTCCCTGTTTGATTTGTCCATCATTTCAGGAGCAGATTAATATTCCGCTCGCTCTTTTATCGATTCCCTAAGAAATTGAGCTCTTGAGTTCAGTGTGAGATGTTATGAATATTACATTAGCTCACATCTATTTATTTCCAGAGAGACAGGCGCTGTCCTGGAGCCCATGAGAAGAGAGTGTGTGTGTGTGGGTGTGTGTCAGGCACTGTGAAGGGAGAACTGATTGTGTGTGTGTGTGTTTCTCTCAGGTTTTACCCAGGCAGACGTGCGGTCTGTTCACACACACAATGTTTCATAAGGAGTACCCCGGCGGGCCGCAGGAGCTGGAGCGAATCATTGACGGAGGGGAGCTGTTCCTCACTGTCTTGCTCAATCCAGTCAGTCCCTCTTTTCATACTCTATACATCAACTTACTGGGCTGTGCTTATGATCGTACTGTCCGTAGTGCTGGGAGATATAGGTTCATCATTTTCAGCCTTTTGATGATGTTCTGTAAACATCTTAATTTGTATATATTTGGTTTATATATATCATATTGATTTATCATATATATCACCGACAGCCAGTTTAGAGATAAGATGTTCACCATCATAAATCTTGCACTAAATTTGCATGTGTGCAAACCCTGGTACAAACGCATGCTTGTGTGATATCCATTGGCTTGCCTTCATGGTTTTAAACCGAAATATTTCCAGCATTGCTATGTAACCAATTGGCTGAAGTGTGGTTGTTTCTCAGATTAGCATCTTCATGACGCACCTGTCGAACTACGGGAACGACCGTCTGGGTTTGTTCACCTTCAAACGGCTGCTCGACTTCCTGCTCACCTGGACGCACCTGAAACTACAGACGCTTCCTCCGCTGCAGCTGGCCGACAAATACTTCCAGATGTTCCCGTCTGACGCCGAGCCGCTCTGGCAGGTCTGTGACGACGGCAGTTTACTCACCGTGTTTTAAAACAACAGAAAGTTGAACGTACAGGAGCAAAATATAAATCTGCATTTGAGATCAGAACGAAATGTGTCATGATGTGATTAAAAGCACTGAATCCAGCAAAACCTCCAGCAACTTCACTGTGATTGGCTGCTGCTTACCACTCATTTGCATAAAGTCCAGCATTTCCGGACTCTTTTCAGCTCTGCTTTCCGTCTGCTTGTGATGCTTTCTCTCCGTCTCAGTGAAATCTCTCAGCTTTGTGATCCTGTGTTTAGGACCCCTGTGAGGATAAAAGACACAAGGACATTTGGTCGAAAGAAAAAACCTGTGACCGTTTCCCAAAACTGCTGCTCATTGGCCCTCAGAAGACCGGTGAGGAGCAACAGCGCCACCTGACAGACACGTGCAGTACTGCACACACTCTTTACACTGCCAGACAGTCATGTGTTCTTGTAATATCACTTATAATCAAACCTGTTTACACTGCAAGCATAGTGTCAATTTAAAGTACTTCATTGGCATGATTGTGTTAAAATATTGTTAAAGCGTACACCAAACAAGTAATGTAAAGAAAAAGCTATTAAATTAACCCCTTTGCATTCCTAAGGTCTGTTTTTGAATGGGATTTGCACCTCAGGAGGGACATTGGGGTTAATTAAAATTATCAGTTAAAAACGGCATTAAAATAAAGTGCTAATTAATGAATTAGAAAACAAATGTATTTATTATAACAATATTATTATCCTTTTTTTTTGTTTAAACTTATTTAATTTCAGGAAGTTTCCAAGGCAAAATTTTTCATTTAGTTTAACTTTTAATTTTAGAAAGTTTGTGAACCCCTTGCAGAATTTGGAAAATGTGAGTAATTTTAACAAAATAAGAGAGATCATACAAAATGCATGTTATTTTTTTATTTAATACTGTCCTGAGTAAGATCATTTACATAAAAGATTTTACATAATTATAGTCCACAAGACAAAAAATAAAAATAGCTGAAATGATTAAAATAACCCCCTTCAAAAGTTTAGGAACCCTTGGTTCTTAATACCGTGTGTGGTTACCTGGATGATCTACTGCTGTGTTTTTGTTCTGAACGGTTAAACTGAAGTGTTCTTCAGAAAAATCCTCCATGTCCGGCAGATTCTTCAGGTTTCCAGCATCTTTCGCATTTTTCCAGCAGTGACTATTGTTTTGAGATCCATTTTTACACACTGAGGACAATTCAGGGACTCAAACACAACTATTAAAAAAGTTTCAAACATCAGTGTTTGGGGATGATTAGGAGGCCATGATGGTCAGAGGCCAGTGGGTGAATTTGGCCAGGATGCCGGGGTTACACCCCTACTCTTTATCGAAATACATCCTGGGATTTTTAATGACCACAGAGAGTCAGGACCTCGGTTTAACGTCTCATCCGAACGACGGTGCTTTTTACAATATAGTGTCCCCGTCACTACACTGGGGCGTTAGGACCCACACAGACCACAGGGTGAGCACCCCCTGCTGGCCTCTCTAACACCTCTTTGTACTATATGTAAACATCTTTTATGTAAAATATCTTACTCAGGACAGTACTAAATAAAAAATAACATGCATTTTGTATGATATCTCTTATTTTGTTAAAAGTATTCACATTTTCACAGATTCTTCGAGGGGTTCCCAAACTTCCGCATGCCACTGTATATGGATGATACTGTAATAACACATTTTGATCAGATCAATGGTACATTTTCTCCATGTTACTCTCGTGGTTTATCTCAGGAGCGACGGCTCTCTATCTGTTTCTGGGGATGCATCCTGATCTGAGCAGTAATTACCCCAGTAAAGAGACGTTTGAGGAGATTCAGTTCTTCAGCGGTCACAATTATCACCGGGGCATCGACTGGTGAGTGTCAGTGGTGCTGCAAACATCATAACGCTGCTCGTTTGCATTTATGTCTCAGTTTTCTCCATCTCTCCTGCAGGTATATAGAGTATTTCCCCCTCCCGTCCAACAGCAGCTCTGATTATTATTTTGAGAAAGGTGCCAGTTATTTTGATTCAGATGTAGCTGCGGTCCGAGCCGCAGCGCTGCTGCCCCGAGCGAAAATCATCACGGTTCTGAGTGACCCTGTGGACCGAGCCTACGCCTGGTACCAGGTACATACTACACCGTTTGCATCGGACTAACTTACTTTATTAACAAAGCATTCAAGAGAGTAAGAGAAAGAGACTTTGTAAAGAAAGCTTTTGAAAAGACAAAATCATTTACAAATTTACATGACCATGGCTTTACCACGGTAATCATCCTTTTAGCAGTGGTATTTGTGGAAAAGCTGCAGTAATCACAATTACAATATATTTTTTGAAAATGTATTTTTTATTTCTTCATATTTTTGTGTGGTATCAGTGCTATCAGTAATATTTTTAACCGTACTGATTACATTTATTAATTTAGCTGACGCTTTTATCCAAAGCGACTTACAATTGAGGAATACGATAAGCGGTACATTATAAAGAGGTAAACAGTCACAGGAAGTGCTTGTGATACAAATTTATAGGCAGACTTTTTTCTCTTTTTTCAGAGCAAATTCTAGCCAGACAGTGTATTATATAGTATTTGATCTACATTCCTGTGCTAAACATGCTTTGTAATTGAGTTTGTTTGTATTTTCGCTATAAAATAAAAAATTAAAATTACCTTTTAAACCATCAATGTAATCTAAGAATGTAATTAATTCATTATTTTTAAAAGAACAAATTAATAAAAAAAGAAATAAATATAAAAATGGTCTATATTTATTTATTTATTTAAAAACATGTATTGTTTACTATAAAAGTTGGTAATGTTGATTAATAAAAAAATGTTATTGTCCTTTATCAATAAAATTATTAAAATTAATTATTCCTTGCTAAAACTATTCGTTATAATATAGTTATTGTTTTATGATTATCCTGGTATTTTGTTTACATTTCTATGCTAAATGTGGTTTGTTATATGTACATTTATTTATAGTATTTTGGCTATAAAATAAAAAATTACAGTTTGAATCATCAATGTAGTTGTATGTAATTACAATGTAATTAATTAATTATTATTTAAAAAATAAATAAATGTTATAAAATAAATGTGCATTTTTAATGTTGCATTGGTCTATATCAATAAAATGATTAAAGATTCTTCCTTGAGTTCGTCTTGATTATTTTCAACTATATTTTTCTGTATTATAGGGTTTCTATTAAATATTTGGTTGAAATAATGTTTATCTTTCAAGGCATATCAGGTCAAATATATACATATTGACGTTTACTTAATTAATTTATATACTTTAATATTTAATTGTAATTGTTTTCTCTTCAGCATCAGAGAGCACATTCTGACCCTGTGGCTCTGAAATACTCTTTCCATGATGTCATTACGGCTTCCCACAAAGCACCTGTAAAGCTGCAGGTCCTGCAGAGGCGTTGTCTGGCTCCAGGATGGTACGCCACACACCTCTCCCGCTGGCTCAAACACTACCACCACGACCAGGTCTGTGCGTTTAGCAGCATATATGACGTATGTTCTAATACAGCAGCGTTATTTATCATATTCCTATCATATAAACCTTACAGATTCTGGTTGTGGATGGTCAGACATTGAAAACAGATCCAGCGTCAGTCATGGAGAAGATCCAGACATTTCTGGGTTTGGAGAATCGAGTGGACTACCGCAAGATTCTAGCGTGAGTTTGAGCATCAGTACACACATTCACATTATCTGTTTTAACTGTGACATTTCAGTCTAGTGACTTTCTTCAGGCATACATGAACATTGTTTGAATTAAAAACACTCAAATCAAGGTTCATTTAGGTCTGTACATCTAACATTATAAGATAAATTAGTTGGTGTTCTATTAATACACTTCTGGTTAAGAGTCTGAAATAATTCAGATTTAAAAAAATATATATATGTTTTTGAAAGAAGTCTCTTCTGCTCACCAAAGCTGCATTTATTTGATCAGAAATACAATAAAAACAGTAATATTGTGAAATGTGACCCTGGACCACAAAACCAGTCGTAAGTCACATGAGTATATTTGTAGCAGTAGCCAATAATACACTGTATGGGTCAAAATTATACATTTTTCTTTTATGCCAAAAATCATTAGGACATTAATTAAAGAACTTAATTTTTGATTAGTAATATTCATTGCTAAGAATGTCTTTTGAACAACTTTAGAGGCAATTTTCTCAATATTTAGTTTTTCTTTTGCTCCCTCAGATTCCAGATTTTCAAATAGTTGCATCTCGGCCAAATATTGTCATATCCTCACAAATATCAATGGAAAGCTTATTTATTCAGCTTTGAGAAAATGTACCCTAATGACTGGTTTTGTGGTCCAGGGTCACACATATTTTATTTGTGTACTTTAACTAATTTAGTTTTCTATGTGAGTACATTGTAAAATGTAACTTATTCCAGTGATGCAAAGCTGAATGGTCAGCATTATTACTCCAGAATATCAGAATAATTTCTGAAGGATCGTGTGACACTGAAAACTAAAGTAATGATGCTGAAAACTCAGCTTTGCATCAAAGGAGTAAATTACATTTTACAACATATTCAAGTTGAAAACAGCTATTTTAAATAGTAATGAGATTTCACAATATTATTATATATTTTTGATTATACAATATTATTATTATTTTTCACAATATAACTATTTTCTATCAAATAAATGCAGCCTTGATGAGCAGAACAGACTTTTTTCAAAAACATATAATCTTGATTTAATAGTGACATGCAAGCTACGGTTAATAGTCGGCCTCTATCAGCATGCAGAACCTTTTATAGCAGATATCAGGAATTGATTGTGTTTTGCAGGTTTGACCCAAAGAAAGGGTTCTGGTGTCAACTGCTGGACGGAGGAAAGACCAAGTGTTTAGGGAAGAGTAAAGGACAGAGATACGCAGACATGGACATACAAGTAACTCTTTCCACTCAGTGAACTTATTGAGTTTATTGTAAGAAGTAGAAGAAATTCCTATTCACAGTCTGTCTTTCTTCATCAGTCTCGGGTGTTTTTGAGGAAGTACTACAGAGATGCTAATATCCAGCTCTCTAAACTGCTGTATAAAACGGCTCAGGTTCTGCCCGGCTGGTTCAGAGAGGATCTGCTCAACATCAGGTAACAGAGGCTCTCGTTTGGTCAGCGCCACAAACATCTGGAGTGCCATGAGACTCTCAGAGTCGAGTCCACCGATGGAACAAGCCACCTCTGACTGAAGACTGCTCTAACCTAGAAGAGTTTGAACTAAAACCAAGTTAAAGAACTGACGTAGTGCTTTAAAACTCACCGATACTCATTTTGTAATTATTTAAAAGCCAGTATTTATGAACTGACTCATATCTGTCCTGTTATTGACAGTCTGCTGAACTAGTATGAAGATCCTCAGACAAATTGCTGCAGAAGCAGAGACACAAACATTTTTTTACTCAAATTTTGATACTGACTCTATGACTTTATAGTCAAAAATCATGCCAACGAACTGTGACGTCTGATATGGACTTTTACATTTTTTAACACTTTGTTTTTACATTTTTAGCTAGTTTTTGTGTGCTCGGGGCAGTTTGACATTTTCTAACGTGGAGTCGATTTACTCACACTTCAAACAAAGGACTTTCTTACTTCTGTGAAACCGTTGAGCTCCAACAATGACAGTAAAGTCCCATCAAACAGTAGTCACTATAGTCCATCTCTTCACAGAATACATGTGATGCTCTAAATGACTCACAGATTTGTTGAATTTTATTCATGATCATTATATAAAATATCTTTTGTGTTTTGCAGAAGAATATCATAGAGGTTTGAACAAAAAGTGAGAAAATCATTGTTTTTGGGTGAATTATCCATTTAACGTTGTATCACATAAGCTAAATAATACGTAGTTAAATACTAGAGCTGAATAATAATACATTTCTACTCCGAAAATGAATTTACAATTTAAAGTGCCATTTAAGTGTGTTTTTTTTGGGTGAGAACCGCCTGTTAATGTCAGTTTATTTTCTCATTAAAAACGGAAACCTCGTGGTTTTATTCAAGGTAAATGTTCTGTTCACCCAAAAACTCTCAATGCTGTTCAAAACCTGTATAACTTAAGAGGAACACAAAATGTTTACATCCTTTCAAATGCTTCATCGGGTTTAATGTTAGTGAAATCAAACACACCACAGGCTCTCATAACTGCAGTTTTATTTATGTTTTCATAAAGGTCACCTGTCATTTGTGTTCACTAGAGCTGGTGTGATTTTCTGTCATGCATGAAGGTGAAATTATAATATATATTGAATATTGGGTAGATGCTGAAAAAAAAAACTTGTGACCTTTGGAAAAACACATTACTATTTGTAGTGTCCAAAAACCGTGATGTCAACACAGTTTCTATGGATTATTGATATGGTAATATGAATACATGCAGGCAGATTGAAGCATCGCTCACTACATGATTCAGAAATGAATTCTCATGTTTTCCTCTGTCTGAGATCTGACCTGGTCAAACACATGCAGATTAGAGCAAAATAAACCACACTGTTACTAATGCTGGAGGTGTGTTTGTGAGATTGATATTCTTCGATGTCGTGGTGTTGTTGCTATGGTTACACGTTCCTCATCTCCTAAGTGTTTTTATGAGTTTAATTGCATTCATATTGTGTTTTGGTCTGAAAATCTCCAGAGAGTTTAGGTTATTAATGTGAGTTTATCGTGTAAGAAGCTTTTCTAGCTGACTTCTTGAAAGCATTTTGTACAAGGACTTTATTTGTTGGTTTTTGAAAATACATTTCATGACACATTAGTTATGTATAAATACACTCACTGGCCACTTTATTAGGTACACCTTGCTAGTACCGGGTTTGACCCTCTTTTGCCTTCAGAACTGCCTTAATTCTTCGTGGCATAGATTCAACAAGGTGTTGGAAACATTCCTCAGAGATTTTGGTTCATATTGATATGATATCATCACACAGTTGCTGCAGATTTGTCGACTGCACATCCATGATGCGAATCTCCCGTTCCATCACATCCCAAAGGTGCTCTATTGGATTGAGATCTGGTGACTGGAGGCCATTTGAGTAAAGTGAACTCATTATCATGTTCAAGAAACCAGTCTGAGATGATTTGAGCTTTGTGACATGGTGCATTATCCTGCTGGAAGTAGTCATCAGAAGATGGATACACTGTAGTCATAAAGGGATGGATATGATCAGCAACATTACTCAGGTAGGCTGTGGTGTTAAAACGTTGCTCAGTTGGTATTAAGTGTGCCAAGAAAATATCCCCCACACCATTACACCACCACCAGCCTGAACCGTTGAGACAAGGCGGGATGGATCCATGCTTTCATGTTCTTTACGCCAAATTCTGACCCTACCATCTGAACATCGCAGCAGAATTCAAGACTCATCAGACCAGGCAACGTTTTTCCAATCTTCTATCGGCCAATTTTGGTGATTCTGTGTGAATTGTATCCTTTGTCTCCTGTTCTTAGCTGACAGGAGCGGCACCCGGTGTGGTCTTCTGCTGCTGTAGCTCATCTTCTTCAGGGTTTGACGTGTTGTGCGTTCAGAGATGGTATTCTGCATACCTTGGTTGTAACGAGTGGTTATTTGAGTTACTGTTGCCATTCTATCATCTCTAACCAGTCTGTCCATTCTCCTCTGACATCATCAAGGCATTTTTGTTCACACAACTGCCACTCACTGGATATTTTCTCTTTTTCTGACCATTCTCTGTAAACCCTAGAGATGGTTGTGTGTGTAAATCCCAGTAGATCAGCAGTTTTTGAAATACTCAGATCAGCCCCGTCTGGCACCAACAACCATTCCACGTTCAAAGTCACTTAAATCCCCTTTCTTCCCCATTCTGATGCTCGGTTTGAACTTCAACAAGTCGTCTTCACCACATCTAGATGCCTAAATGCATTGAGTAGCTGCCATGTGATTGGCTGATTAGCAATTTGTGTAACCAAGCAATTGAACAGGTGTACCTAATAAAGTGGCCGGTGAGTGAATGTTGTAGTGCATTTGTTCAAACACACGGTGGCAGCAGAAGATTTCAATATTATGAGTTTTAGAGCTGAAACAATCCCGTATCTCAACATGATTTCCTGGTGGAAAACCTGTTTACAAATAAAGTCATAATTATAATGATAAAATGTACTAATTATTATAGTTCCACGACTCGCACCACAACTGAAATTATATTGTTGGAATTACTCACAACGATTATTTCCAGCTGATAAACGATATAAACATTGCCCGTCAACCAGAATCCACCTGACTGCAAAGAGTGCACAAATTTAAGCGGGAAATGACCTTTGCAGGTTTGTTTGGATCATACTAGTTTGCTGCTGGTCCTACACGGCCTTCAGTCTCAGGTAACGTTACAGTGACTGTACTAGTCAGAAGATTGTTCAGTAGTTGTACAATTCAGTTGTACTTCACTGTAGACACTGGCTGAAATCAGCATCACTTGATCTCCAAGACGAGGCTTCTAATGGATGACTGAATGACACCACTTTAACAGCTTAATGTTCAGGTAATACATGTTGTAATCCAATGCTCCAATATAAACATGTTGTTAAAATGTATTTTAACCTAGAAATGTTATGAAATTAAGTTTAAAAACAGGAAAGGTTTTGGAGAGACATGTTCATTGCCATCAGCCAGTCAGATGTTAGTATTGAGCTCACAAAATAACCAATCATCATCTATGGTTTAGGGGCTGAGATGGTTAAATTTGATTGACGGGTATTTTTCCTCGCAGTAAATGCTGATCCAACATATTTGTCTTTAAAAAAATCTTGGTCCTCATTTACAAAACATAGAGTAAGCTTTATATTAAATCATTCCTTCATGCATGATCCACACAGAAGTTCATATTTATTCTTTGGAGTCTCCAAGTATCAGATACACACAAACATTGATAAACTAACAAACATAAAAAAGTTTTCAAGGCAAATGCAGAATGGTGGCTAGACAGCCTATACAAGTTTGAAGGTTATGTATCTCTTATGTGATTTGGTTCTTGAGCAGAGAGAGCGAGTGAGCTGAGCAGACGTTTGAAGGACAGACAGATGTCAAGCAACATTAAATGCTTTATTAGATGTTTTATGACCACAAAATATAAACTTTCTTTTTCTCATTCACCTTACTCAACTTATAACTGCAGTTTAGTGGTATAACCAAATTAGCGGAGTCATTTGAACAAAAAAAAATCAATAAGTGAATAGTTCAACCAAACATGAAAATGTACTCTCCTTCAAGCCATTAAGATGGAAATTATTTCATCAGATTTAGCTACATTTAGTATTAAATCACTTGCTCACCAATGGATCCTCTGCAGTGAATGGGTGCCGTCAGAGCTACATTTAGTATTAAATCACTTGCTCACCAATGGATTCTCTACAGTGAATGGGTGCCGTCAGAGCTACATTTAGTATTAAATCACTTGCTCACCAATGGATCGTCTGCAGTGAATGGGTGCCGTCAGAGCTACATTTAGTATTAAATCACTTGCTCACCAATGGATCCTCTGCAGTGAATGGGTGCCGTCAGAGCTACATTTAGTATTAAATCACTTGCTCACCAATGGATTCTCTACAGTGAATGGGTGCCGTCAGAGCTACATTTAGTATTAAATCACTTGCTCACCAATGGATCCTCTGCAGTGAATGGGTGCCGTCAGAATGAGAGTCCAAACTGCTGATAAAACATCACAATAATCCACAAGTAATCCTCAATTCATCAGTTAACTTGTGAAGTGAAAAGCTGCATGTTTGTAAAAAATCAAATGCATTACGATGTTTTTAACTTCAAACTGTTCCATCTAAAATAAGTCAATAATCCATAATAACGTTTCCTCCAGTAACAAAGTCTTATCTGAATCAGGAGAGAAATATACACAGATCAAACAATGTTTACAAGCCAAAACCGTTAACCGTTAAACAAATATGTGGTTGGATTTTGCGAGGGCAAGAGGGGATGGACTTTAGTTGCTTGAAAGAATGATATTATGGTTTATGGATTTATATTTTAGTCAGAAGCAGCAGTTTGAAATCAAAAACATCTTTCTAAAAGACTTCTATTTCTTACAAACATGCATCTTTCGCTTCACCAGAAGTTAACTGATGGACTGGAGTGGTGTGGATTACTTATGTTTTTATCAGCTGTTTGAACTCTCATTCTGACGGCACCCATTCACTGCAGAGGATCCATTGGTGAGCAAGTGATGGAATACTACATTTCTCCAACATTTCTTTACAGTGTTCTTTAGCTCTTGATTTCATCTTTTATCTGCCTGCTTGTCTGTAAACAAACGTGTTGCTAGGCAGTTGTGCTGGTGGTGGTGGTGGTTGTTAATGGAGGGTCTCGGGGCAGTATTGTTCCTGAAACACTCCCCTCCCCCTGAACCAGGAGTCTGAAACACTCTTCTCCAGCGGGAGGAGGAGACGGCTTTATGAAGGCCACAGCACTTACGGGAACGAATAAAGAACACATTCCTACAGTCCATCCTGGAGGAGTGTTTACAACATTCCCATTAGAATTATTTACAATCTTGAAACACTCCATACAATAAATTCTGTAAGAATCAGAAGTGATCCTGGTGATGCTTGTTGGTTTTTATATTTCGAACGTCTTATAAACTTCTATTTTCTTATCTGGCTCTCGTCATGATCGTCCAATAGAGAACTTTTGTTCTAAAAGAATGTTTCTCAACAACAACAAAAAAATGATCTTTAATATCTCCGCTGCCTCTCCTACATAGTAGTGATATTAAATGCTGGCTTTTGTTCAGATATATCTCCTGAGGAAAGAATACTCTCTTGAGTTTCAGGAGAATCTCATTGTCTCAAATCTCAGTATGAACATTTCTCATCAAATCATCAGAGCTGCTATTCAAATTCATTTTCAACTTCCCTGCTAATAAAAATATGTTTTGCTAATGTTCCATTAAGTTATTCAAAATGTCCATATGGTCATGCAGAATATGAAGAAATCCCAGAAGAGAAGATATCATTGAATAAACTTATTTTTGTTGTCTTTGCGAACAAAAAGTATTTCGTAGCTTAACAACATTTAGGTTGAACCACTGATGTCACATGGACTATTTTATGGATGTCCTTACTACCTTTCTGTACTTTGATCGTGGTAGTTCCATTGCTGTCTATGGAGAGCTCTCGGATTTCAGCAAAAATACATTCATTTGTGTTCCAAAGACGAACAAAGTTCTTACGAGTTTGGAACAACATGAGGGTGAGTAATTAATGACAACATTTTCTATTTTTTTATAACACTGAGCAAACATTTTAGTAACGTTGCTGTTCATAACTTTGAGAAAACAGTCTCTGTTAGCTGGGTTGTGACTCATTTGAGCCTCTTTTATTATGAAACAATAGTGATACAAAAGTTCTCAGCTGTGTCTCATTGAGATTGTCCTGTGGTCATGTGATCTTTAGAGGGGTGTGATGTGCTATATTGCTCTGTTCTGACTGTGTGTGTGTGTGTGTCTCAGGGCCCCTCTCTTTCTTGTTTCCTTGGTCACACTGACGGACACACACACACACACACACTATGGCGGCCTCAGAGACGTGCAGCTCTGTTCCTGAGTCTCCTGAACCAGAGACCTGTGACGGACCACAGCTGGACCAGAAACAGGAGCAAGACCGGACCCTGCAAAACCAGAACAAGAAGGAGGATGATGAGGATGAAGATGATGAAGGCTCTGAACTTCAGGACCCGGAGCCTTCAGACCCGGAGTGTGTGGAGGAGAGATTCCGGATCGACCGGAAGAAGCTGGAGCTCATGCTGTACGGTGAGTGTTTGATCGATGATGGTAATCTGTCATGGTTTTCTGTAGAATTATTCCTGAAGCTTCATTAATCTGTGCATGCAAATGAAACCCGTTTAGAAAGCCACCTGTCATGGTTTTCCAGCAAAATGTCCTTCTGAATGCACTGAGATGTGATGTTAGGGAGCATTAGATGGATGTGTGTGCCGGTTCTGCCATGATGAACAGGTTTAATGGTCTGTTATCATGAGCTGTCCAGGAAGATTCTAGAGTTGAGTCGAGTTTAACCGCCTGCGATTCATAAACACGAGCTGGAGTTGACATTCAAATCCCTCAGAGATGAGAGCGAGCGACAGATTGAGCTTGTCAGAGAGGAAAGTGAAGAAATGCCAATGTTTTTGTGCTGATCTGGAATAGAAGTTCTCCATCAGAGCTCATCAGACTTCATGGAGGATGAACTTCACATCAGATCTTTCACCTAAGAATGAGAAATATTAGGATTGTTTTTTTTTTTTTAAGTTGCCTCTGATTACTTGGCAAGCACAGCTCTCCTCATAAACACATGATTTGAGGAATCGCTTGTCTGGATCTCAAACGCTGGACTTGCACTCTCCCCTTTAACAGTGATCCTTGCTTCAGTCGTCTGTGTTTCTGCTCATTGTGTCTTTAGTTTGCAGTGTTTGCTTCTTTCACAGGGAGGGGCATTAGTTTTGCGTCAGCATCGGTAGCTCTAACATAACTTTGCTGTTTGACGCCGTTTCTCAGAAGCAACTTGGGGACTTTTTTTCTTTTACACGCACTCCCACACACACACGCGCGCTGGTTGTTCAGTCATTCTTGCTTGCAGAGCTGTGTAACCCGTAGCGATGGGCAGTAGTTAATGAAAGGAGGGATGTTCACCCTAACCCTGTAAATGTCTCTCTGGGGCAAATGTGTTTAACTTTACCACCCCACAGACACTCTTCATAAGCGTAATGATTTTCAAACTGTACAACTGTATTGTCTGTCTCCTCACCCAAACCCTACCCCTCTCGGAGGTACTAGGGAGACAAAAAAACACACACCCTGTAACTTTTATTTATTTATTTATTTCGGTGACATTTGCATTTTTCGTAAAGAAAGCATATGAAGTATCATATGGTCTAAATATTGTCTACAAATTGTTTAGAAATAGATGATGTGGAAACAGAGTTCAATATGAACAAAATATGCAATATAATTTTTTACAAAAACACAGCTGTTTATTTAACTACCATTTACGTTGTTGGTAAAATTATATCTTGTGTGTGTGTGTGTGTGTGTGTGTGTGTGTAAATGTGTATATATATTTGTCTACAAATAGTGTAGTTTAGAAACGGACTATAGAAAATCTGTAAACGGAGCACATCAACAAAATATGATTGTACAAATGCAAATTGTTAAATTCAATATTTAAATTCCATTAATAATCATATTTTGTATCATGTATAATTAAATATTTGTTAAAATATATATATATATATATTTTTTTTAAATCATGTTTCAAAATGAAATATGGTGTACGAATGTCTTTAGCTCCTGCGGAAGGTTCTGGACTGTCAGGCGAGGAGTTCTTCCAGAAGGTAAGAAACTGAGTTCATATACACATCTCATCATAACCAGAGTTGTTTGAATGTCATTCATATCTTATTGTAGTTTTAGTTAATGTTTAGAATTTTAATTTCTTACTTCAAGTAATGAAAATGTGTTTTATGGTTTTGGTAGATGCTATAATACACCTGATATTAACCCATCTTTGATCAGTTCCTGATATGAGCCACATTCACATTTCCATATTTAAACATTCATAATCCTGTCAAAGCAGCTGCCATCTGCAGACATCAACAAACGTGTGCATGTGTTTGTTGAGATCCTCTGGTGTTTTTTCTTTGCGGTTTTATGGTTCTTTTGTTAATTAAGGAGAAGGAAAAGTCACTGAAGTGATTTTGTCCCAAACACACAGAACAGATTCACTGTTATGACGGCAAAACTAAGAGCTTTGAGATGCTAATGAGCCATTGTCTCTGTTGAATGGAGGATGTGAAGATGCAAATTGAGTGTCTTTTGAACACTAGTTTCTCTTCCTCACACACTCATTGTCTCAGGTGATGAGAGAAACACACACGCAGGTGAAATGGCCATCTAAGCTGAAGATCGGTGCCAAATCAAAGAAAGGTAAGTGCTGTCACACTCCTGTCTTCATTCATTCACCCTCATGTTGGTCCAAACCTAAAAAGAGTTGTTTAGTTGAATGTCCAGGCTGCTGTTTTACATACAATGACCAAAATTCCCAAAGCACCATAAAGGTGTCCTAAAACTATTCGGCATGACCCATGCACTGTATTCCTGCTGTCTGGTCACATGCCTTTGCCATGATTGACATCTGACCTGACGTGATGCATTTTAATGCACCAAGTTTGAATATGCAGATGAGGTTTAAGCTAAAGTCATACGGGTTAAACCCCAAACTATGCTTTGGGTTTTATGCATAAACAAGATTGTATAATTTTAGGTTTGGAGGTCAAAAGAAAATGCTCCCTTTTAGGGTTTAGGTCAGTTGTTATAAACTAAATATAAAACATTTATGTTAACTGAAATAAAATAAACCACCTGAAATAAAATCTAAAAAACCTTAATCATATTTTATTTCAAGTTGCCAAAGTTTCATTTTTGTTTAGTTTAAGTTTAATTTCTAAAATGACTAAACATAAAATAATAAAAACTTAACAGACATGTTTAGAAAAATACTATAAAAAAAAAAAAAAAAAAAATTGTATTTTATCGTCTAGTTTTTATCAATCCTTATTTCAGTTTTAGTGTAAGTAGTTTTATTACTTCAAGTTAAATTAAATGAAAATTTGAAGTGTTGTTTTGCCAACTAACTGTAATAAAGCTAATTTAAGCTTTTTATTTCAGTTAATAATTTTAGTTTTTAATGAAAATGTTTGTGAATAGTCTTAGCTATAGTTAATTATAAACCATGTTGAGATAAACATGACAAAACCAACTGAAGATATTATTTATGTATGTATGGTTTTATTTTCAGCAAAATGTATTTTTTTTAGGGTTTTGGTTGGTCCAGTGTTGAAATAAACATGAAGTAAAACTAAACTGATTTATATTAAAAAAGGGGCAAAACACCCCAAAATTGCTAAAACTTAAAACCCAGATATGTTTAGGAGCGTTCACTCAAACATAAACAAAAATATTAAAGACGTATTCTTTTATTTAATTTTTATTTCATTTGATTTTAGTATAATTTGAATTTTATTTCAGTTAGTTTGAATATTTTTAAAGCAACTATTTACTTTCTCAACAAATGTCTTAGTGTAATAACATGCACCGATGAATTGTTAACGATAAGATCAAAGGAAGAAAATGTATTTTCACAATATTTTGAAATGTAATGACTATCTCTTCTTTACTGCTGACAAAAATAAAGGGTTGTTTTCATGATCCCAATCCACATGTTTTCCACTGAATATTGGTGTTATGGAAGTAAAATGCACTGTGATGATTTGTGTATTTCTGGTCAGATCCTCATGTGAAAGTGGAGGGGAAGAGAGCAAACGTTCTGGAGGCCAAACACAAGATTTTGGAGCTTCTAGAGACTAAGGTGAGGTTTGATCTCCTTTGATTTCTCTGTTCATCTTCCCTGTGGCGATCTCACAGCAGCCCACCTGTGCACAGGTGAATAAAGTCACGCTGAAGATGGAGCACTCTCACGTGATCGGGAAAGGGGGCGGGAACATTAAGAAAGTCATGGAGGACACTTCCTGTCACATTCACTTCCCCGATTCCAACCGGAACAACAGCGCAGGAGAAAAGAGCAACCAGGTACTCCCTTCCCTCGCTGTTGGAGCTTACTGCTGCACACACTACATACTGCATGATTCATTGGAGTTTTATGTGATAATGTAAGTATATACCTGCAGGTGTCAATCGCTGGGCCGGTTCAGGGGGCGGAGTCTGCCAGGAGACAGATCCGGGTCAGTGACTCATTAATATTCAAACATGTGAATCAGTGTTCATGTATTAAGATTGATTTATTTGAAAAGATTTGTATGTTTAAGATGTGTCTTGGTTGCAGTATATTTCACCTCATAATCAGAAAGATCAAGACCATAAAAGGACCATAAAATATGTTTTATGCTGATTTAAATAAAAAACAAATATTGACCTATAGTCAGAATCACCGTTACGAATAATAATATGTGACTG
Source organism: Gymnocypris eckloni scoliostomus (assembly GCA_027564155.1). Lineage (NCBI taxonomy): Eukaryota > Metazoa > Chordata > Actinopteri > Cypriniformes > Cyprinidae > Gymnocypris > Gymnocypris eckloni. Next base: position 6,394,713 of record CM050426.1, read on the forward strand.
TCATTCTAATAAATATTCATTATATTCAAATATTTTACTTTATATTCAACTTCCATAGATTTAGATTCAAATATGTGTTTAACGGGTGTGTTCACGTGAATCTGGTTTGCAGGACCTACAGCCCCTGGTGCTGACCTTTGACCTGCCTGTGACCCTTGTGGGGGGTGTGGTGTGTGACACGGGCTCGCCGGTGATTCAGCACGTGGCTCAGGCGTTCGGAGTGAGCGTCAGCTTCAGGACGCAGCCCAAACTCTTCTGCAGCACCTGCAGCGTGAGAGGAACGCAGGGAAACGCCGCTGCCGTCAAGGTGAGGCACACTTTCACACGCGTATACAGAATCAATAACTGACCTTTGACCTCTGCAGAAGGCCACCTGCGTTCTGATGGAGCTGCTGCTGGGTGCGGAGGCGCTGGCCGGGGTAACGGGGGTGATGGTGAGCACACAGCTGGACGTGACCTCACAGCAGCACCTGTTCCTGTTGGGTCAGAACGGAGCCAACTTCCTGACCGTCATGCATCAGACGCACACGCAGATCATCCTGCCCGACCTCAGCGCTCCGCAGCACACCCCCTCGCTGCTGATCCAGGGCACGGCCGACGGAGTGTGTGTCGCTCGACAGCAGCTCATGGTGTGTGTGTGTGTGTCGAGCTCAGTTTGGGGATATAATGGTCACAAGAAGTGAGATACAGTGTTAAAATTCTACAATAGGTTTTATTAATATTTTGAATTTCTTTTTTTTTTTATTACATTTTTTAGTATTTGTCATTTTATTTTATTTTTTTAAGTTTTTATAAATGATTACATTTGAATGTTAGATTTAGTACGTTTCTTTACTTCAAACTAAACTAAATGAAAATTAGAAATGTTGCTTTGTCAACTAACTACTAATAAATTGGAAAATAAATACTCATTATTTAAATAAAAAGGTTTTAGGGTTTGGTTTAATCCAGTGTTTTTGTCATAATCAAGAACTATTAAAAATAGATCGGAATAGAATATAAAAAAATACATGTTAATTTAAATAAAATAAAATTTAAGTGAAATAAATGAAAGTACAACAAACTATTTTTTTGTGCTGGGCAACAATTAATCGCATCCAAACTAAAAGTTTTTGTATACGTAATATATGTGTGTACTGTGTATATTTATTATGCATGTATAGATACGCACATAAATGTTCTACTTATGAAATAGATTTATAAATATATACATGTAAATATTTTCAAAATATATACTGTATGTGTGTGTCTTTACAGTGTGTATATATAATGTATGTATATATATATAATATAATAAATATACACTGTACATACACTTATTATATAAACAAAAACATTAATTTTGGATGTGATTTAATTGTGAATCATTGCACTAATTTCTTATAATAAAAAAATCAAAAACACACAAACAAACAAAACATGAACCGCAGAGATTTTTAGGGACATTCATACTAAAAGATAAAAAAACTGAAATAATCTAAACTTAAGATAAACTTTTAGTTTAGTTTAAGTACTAACATTACTAAAACTGAAAGAAAAATAGAACAAAAAGAGAGAATGTATAATATATATATAAATCAGTGGTTCTCAACCTGCGGCCCGTCACTTATCCAAATGTGGCCCACCATGCTGAATGTTACGGTCTATATGCTGAACACAGTTAAAAAATAACTTTTAGTTTTACAATTCATTTTACTTTTACATTAATTACAAAAATTACTAAACACAACTGCCGCTCTCTGGATATCTTCTCTTTTTCTGACCATTCTCTGTAAACCCTAGAGATGGTTGTGTGTGAAAATCCCAGTAGATCAGCAGTTTCTGAAATACTCAGACCAGCCCCGTCTGACACCAACAACCATTACACGTTCAAAGTCACTTAAATTCCCTTTCGTCCCCGTTCTGATGCTCGGTTTGAACTTCAGCAAGTCGTCTTCACCACATCTAGATGCCTAAATGCATTGAGTTGCTGACATGTGATTGGCTGATTAGCAATTTGTGTTACCAAGCAATTGAACAGGTGTACCTAATAAAGTAGCCGGTGAGTGTGTGTGTGTGTGTGTGTGTGTGTCTATATATATATATAAATAAAAGAATGTATATTACTAATACTGAAATAACACTGATTCCACCTGAACTCATTATAATTAACAGGTAATTTCTCCCAAAGTGCTTCTTTCACATTCATTAGTTTTATTGTTTTCAATGCAATTACATTTTAAATGGTATTAGACAATACAAAATGACTACATCACTATCACCACATCAGCGTTTATGCATGTCTAATGGTGTGTGAAGACGTTTCTATCATTCAGTCATTATATACTGTGGCCCCAGACAGCATGTACAGTGTGTCCCAGTTAAAAAAGTGATTGCATTAGGAAATATCAAAGCAACTGTCATTTAATGTGAACATAGAACACAAACACACAGTTCTGACAGGATTACAACATACAGGATGCTTAGTATACAATAAACAATAGACATTTGTCATGAAGTCCATTTCCTCTGAGGTGAATGAATGTGACACATCCGGATGAGACTATATCATGTGTTGATCTCCTGCTGCTGTGATGTGTGTTTTCTTGCTCAGGACTGTCTGCCCGTCTGCCTGATGTTTGATTCGAAGGACGAGGGAGAGTCTGACCCTCGGAAACTCGCTCAGATGATGCAGAACCTGGGTGTTTATATCAGCGTCAAACCCAAGGTCAAGCAGACAGCGAAGGTACTGCAGCACAGCTCCCACAATGCACCTGTCACCAAACACTCAGGAGAAAAGGCATGCATACAAATTCATAGACTACAATTAAGGTTTCATACTTTTATTTCCTGATACTGCAGTCATCATCTTTAGGGCGTTCACACCGACAGCAGTAAACTCACTGCATTCATTATACTCACGTTTCAATATTTCACTTTTTGGTTCAAATGGGGTTATCGGTCATATTAGAGCAAAAGCCATGCACCGTTCATTATTCACCAAAAATATGACACCATTCAGACACTGCTGATGTACTGTTTTTAATGTACTATTCTATGAGTTAAGATGCACTAAACACAATGTTTAGTAGTATATATATATAGTATGGTGAGGTAGTTTTTAAACTTACTTAATCTTATTGCACAGCCAACATTTCAATATTTATTCACAAGTGAATCAATGTTATGGTTCATGGTTCAATGCTTTCTTTCTCCTGGTAAATTTAGTTTTGAGTTTGCATCATTTTTGCAACACTTTAAGCATGTCTTGGTCACATTACACCCAGTAATTATAAAAACAACACTGTAAGGTTGTATAATAAAAATGTATAAAATGTAAAATATAATATTTTGCTCATAATAATTATAACTGATGTCATATACAAATACATAAAACAATATTCAAATATATTATACTATTTTCTTAATCTAAAATTAAACAAATTATAGTATTATGTAAAAGTATATACTTTTTAAATGTACAGTGTTTATACAATTTGTATTCTGATGTAAATAAAAGGGGCTACAGTGATGAAAATGTTTCTCACCAATTAAAAAAAAAATAAAACTCTTTAAAAATGTTGTAATAGTGCATAGAATGGGTATATTTTAGTTTTTGACAGCATATTTTATTGTTTATTTTTTATAGATCTTGTTAAAATTTAAATTATGATTTATTTTGTATTTTTTGTAAACCATATTTTCTTTTTATTTTGTAATTCAGTGTTTTTTTGCGTTTGAGGTGTTACATGGTAACTCTTTTAGCTGCTCATATTCTTTAAACCATATTTTCATTGATTACTATACTGTTTGTTTTTTATAATTCAGTTTTATTTTTCATATGAGGTTGTTAAAGGGATAAAGGGTTCACCAAAAATGAAAATGACCGTTCATCTTTGGAACACAAATGATGATATTTCTGATGGAATCTGAGCGCTCTCAGACCCTCCATAGACAGCAATGTAATTAACACAATCAATGTCCAGAAACGTAGCGAGGAGATCGGTAAAATAATCCACGTGACATCAGGGGTTCAACCGTAATTTTATGAAGCTACGAGAATATCTTTGTGTGCAAAGAAAACTAAAATATCACATTTATTCAAATAATTCGTCTCCGCGTCACCCTATAGCATCATTTTGGAGAGTATCCACTGAACGTAAACAGCGTATTCGTTCTGTCAGCTGGGCCACGTGGCACCGATCTCCTTGCTATGTTTCTGGACCTTGATTGTGTAAGGACACTTGCTATCTGTTGGAGGGTCAGAGAGCTCTCGCAATGCATCAAAAATATCTTCATTTGTGTTCCGAAGATGAACGAATGTCTTACGGGTTTTGAACGACTTGAGGGCGAGTAATTGATGACAGAATTTTCATTTTTGGGTGAACTATTCCTTTAAATGGTAACTCTTTAAAGTGTCTGTTTCCAGTCGGTGGTCATTAAAGGTTTGGAGAGGAACATTGGTAGTCTTTACGAGGCCAGACGTCTGCTGCTGGGCCTGGACTCCACTGAGGTTTCCATGACAACCAAGAATGTGTCTGAGGTGACGACCAAGACCCCTGTGGACCCTCTGGTGACTCATAATGGAATCACAAGCTACTGGATCAATGTACTAATGCAGCAGCTGCGCCTCACTGAGACAGGTGTGTGTGTGTGTGTGTTGTTCACTTCATCTTCTTTAGTTTCACCAACGCTTGTTTGTTATGATAAATGAATGGTATGTTTTGTGTCAATCTTCAGGTGCTGTGCCCTCTCCTGATGCCATGATTGGCTCTCTCTCTGGAAAGCCCCGCCCCTTGCCTCCTCCTGGATTGGCTGTTTCCTCAGAAGATGGACGGATAGGAATCAAAGGAGTGGAATCCAAATTAGAGAAGGTTTGGATGACCATGATGTTTATGATGGACATAATAGTGTACTGTATGTATATGACCTGTCTAGAACATGTGTTTGACCCCGTAATTAAAATAAATAATAAAATAGTAAAATTAAATAAATAATAATTAGAAGAATGTTTTATTTATAAAATTATAATTACAAAACAATTATATATAAATGATGACATTTTTATTTATTCAATTATTCAAATATTTATTATAATAATTTTAATATTCAAATAAATAAAACAGCATTTAAAATAGTAAAGTATTAATTCATCATATATAAATTCTGATTTAAATAATACTTATGAAATAATACTATAAATATGAATATTCTTATTAATATTTATTGCTCAAATGTAATGAGAATTATAAATAATTGAAATTACCAACAAAACTTTAAAACTCAAATTTTTAGGTTCATTATGATCAGTAGAATTGAGAGAAATATTAGCTTGATTACTAATTTCACAATATTAAAACAAATTGTCATTTTAAATAAGGTAATTCTGCATTTTTACATGCAGATTTGTGTAAGTTTGGTAGTCCAATCAAATAATGAGTTAAATGAGATTGAATAAATCATGGTTGATGTCATTTCCAGTTCCTTTGACATTTATGGAAATGGAAGAAATGGAAAGTCTCGTTGAAAGCATTGTATTGTGATGTACAGTACAGTATCTCAAACAGTGTAGAAAGTTGTAGTTGTATAGGAATCTATAGGATCATACTAATTGATCAGCTGATTGTACGAATGTATATGCTACTTGTATATCTTCAATTTAAACAAATTAAAACAAGTAAATTGCATTGATTGCCTGTAAAGAATCAACTTTGATCATGTAATTGTATCAGATTCCAGAGACTGAGGATCAGCTGACAGAAGCAGAGACGGAGCCCTGCGTCATGCCACATGCAGAGTTCACAGAGGTCAGAGAGGTCATCGTCAAGCCGACGGTCTCAGCGAGGAGAGGCAGCCAATCAGAGGCCTCGAGGGAGCCGAAGCCACCGCTCAGCTCGGAGAGGTAAAAGCCTCTGTCCTGAACAGAGCCAGAATATGATTTACAGCACTGAATGAAGGTGTGTGTGTGTGTGTGTGTGTGTGTGCAGGTCCGTGAGAGTGGAGGTGGATGGTGTTTATCTGAACAGAGACAGACGCTGTAGTTTGAGAATATTCCCATCTGTGGATGCTAATAATGAGGTTAAGCACTTTCACATTTTTAAATGAAAACAAAACTGCTTGCTGTAAATGTATTGCATCTACTGTATGAATATTTTTTCAGAAAGACAGTCTTGTCAGATTTAACTCTGTTACAGTTTACAAATAAAATCATTTATCTTACTGGTTTATTGAAACAGTTTTTGTTTAATGCATATTTTAACAGGATCATGAATATGAGAGAAAGAAGCTTCTGGCAACTCAAGGTTTGTACGTTTTTTATTGTAGGACTTAAAATATTAGACGTGCGAAAAGACGATTGATTACTTATATTATATTATAGAAAAAATATTTTGCACATGAAGCCAATTTTAAAACATTTTTTTTTTTGCAGTGTGGCATTATTTTATGATAATTAAACACATTTTATTAGTTAATAGTACTACTAAACAGCCATCTAGAAATATATACAATTGTATAAAATATTGTATTATTATAATATACTGTATTTTTGTCTTTATGATAATTTTTAGATATTATATCATATTTATATATTATAAGAATTATATAATATAATAATAATAATATAATATTTGTTCAGTTTTATATACTTGATATGAACTATATATATATGACTATAATATACCGTTTTGAAAATAGTAAATATTAAAATGAATATACATTTTTACTTAGTATTTATACATCATGGGTGCATTTATTATATATTATATAAAATAAGCATCTGGCAACTTGAGGTTGTTTTTTATTCAGGACAAAACATTCAGGAAACATTAGTGCAAAATGACATTTGATAACTTCTATTCTAAATAATAATAATTGTAAATCTCATATTTACTCCAGAGTTTTACTGATCAAGATCAGCTCGACGTGTTACAGACTGATTTTCTGCATCATTTTCAGTGTCTCATATTAAAGTATAATCTTTGAGTGATCTGATGTGACGATGAAGCCCTAAAGTTGAGTGATTTAAGTTCAGATTGTTATTGTGGGCCGCGGCTGTATGGACTCGTGCCACCGCAGGCTCCATCTATTTGGCATTCATCATGCTGTATAAAGCTCAAAATGGATTAAAGAGCTTGTGCCAGAGAGGTGATATAGGGGAGCCACTTAAGCGTTACGCGGTGCCAGAGAGGGTGATAGAGGGACCCATTTCAGAGTAACACGCTGCCAGATTTATAATGGAGTGCAGCCACTCCAACCACTGAATATGCAGACAGATGAACAATCACACACACACACACACACACACACACACACACACACACACGGAGAAACCTGACATCAGATCATTCTGGCTATAGATGACATGAGACGTGCGATGACTTCCACTACTTTCATCTCTTCTGCATCTCTTGTTAATTGGGAGACAAGGAATAAATGTACTTTAATTCTACTATAGTTTAATAAATGAATTACACTATAAGAAAATTGGGTATAGGATTTACTTTGAAACAGTTTTCACATGTAGAAAATGCGAGTGAATTTCACCAAAACTAAGAAAATACGAATAACTTATTGAATTAAATATGAGATTTTGAAGTAGAAAAACTTAAATGGAAATTCCTTTTAAAACGTACTTCAATAATCTTTGTTTTATACTAATATATATATATATATATATGTGTGTGTGTGTGTGTGTGTGTGTGTGTGTGCATAATATATTTGGCTAATAGAAAAAATATTATCTAAATTATTGTTATTAATGCATAATGTAATAAAAAATTATATATCTATATTAAAATATATAACAAATATTATTTACATTTGTAAAGCATTTATACATCATAAGTGTTCTAATGTTGCTTTTTTGTTTTAAAAAAAAGAGAGAAATGTGCTTCAGAAATTAGCATAAAAATATTTTTCTGTTTACATTTTAACTTGTTTCATTTTGTTGTGTTGTTTGTTTTTTATTATTTTATAATGTCTTTTATATTTCTTATTCATTTTTATTACAGTTTTTAGTTTTTAGCTATTTAGCACTTCAGGTAAAAAAAAAAAGTAATGATTCTTTGCCAACTAATTGTTATGAAATAAGTTACATTTAATATTTGTTATTTATGTTAACATTTATTTGAATGTTTCTTTTATTTATATTTTTTAATGGTCTTAGATTTTAATGTTAGTTAGTAATACACTCCAGAAACTGATACAGTGACTTTTAATAAACTTCCATTTAAACCAAATAATTCACACTCACACACACACACACACACACACACACAGAGAGAGAGATGTGGAAAGGTAGCAGCACTTTCTTCTGCATGACGGCTCTTGATTAAGTTGCTTAATTAGGTGGCAGGTGTTTAATAATGCAGGGGGTTACACACACACACACACACACACACACACTTTAATCAGAGCTGCTGTTGTTTGCCAGTGTAAATCTGGATGTGGTTCTGAGCGTGTAATATTTCCAGGCATTCACGATTTTGTGTGGGTTTCATAATGCCTGTGATTTAATCTGTGAAAACCTGTGTGTGTGTGTGATAGCCATGCAGCAGAAGCCCGTGGTGACTGAGGTTCGAACCCCTACAGACACCTGGAGCGGCATGGGCTTCTCAAAATCAATGCCCACTGACGCTGTGAAAGATCTGAGAGCCGTGAGCCGCCGCTGCTACAGACCCTACCACAACCAGCAGGTACACACATCAATATTTCATTCACATTTATGCATTTAGCAGCCACATTAATCCAAACTAATGTAAGAGCATAAGCACTTTGTTAACGAGCTAACAATGTCCAGAGAGGGATCAGAGAGGGTGAAGGTTCTGGAAAGTCACTTCTTGCTCCGTTATGAAAGAACAAGGTGCTGTGACCATAGCTGGCGGGAGAGACTTTTAGCTTTTATATGAGGACAGATTATAAACGTTTTTTCTTTCGGTTTCAACACTGATAATAATCAGAAATGTTTATTGAGCAGCAAATCAGCATATTAGAAGGATTTTTGAAGGATCATGTGACACTGAAGACTGCAGCAATGATGCTGACAATTCAGCAATTGTACAATATTTACATAAAAACACATTTTAAGTTGTAATAATATTTCACAACTTTTGCTTTTTGAATAAATAAATGCAGCCTTGGTGAGCAGAAGAGACTTCTTTCAGAAACATGAAAATTATTCCATTTTATTTCTTTTGGGATTTTGACATCTCCTTCTAACATAGAAAAGAGCAGCACAACATCTGCTTTTTGTTCCACAGCAGACATAAAGTCATACAGGTTTGAAAGAACTTAGACTTCTGTCTAAACATTTAAAAATCTGAACCGTAATCTTAGCCTTCCCATAGCAATAATGGAATGAAGTTCATCAAAGTTACATTTACATGAGCAACTTCAAATTTCCTGACTGTAAACATCAAACGCAAGGGTGTGTGTGTGTGTGTGTGTACTAAATGACAGACTGCACAATTACCCACCTGTGTTTTTACCACACACACACACACACACATTCAGAGCAGTGTAATCATGGAGAAAAGTCTCTAAACTCCAATCACAGACATGTATGAGCACACGGTGAGCAGCACATCCCCGTTCCCCTCACTTCCACCCTCATTTCCTCTCCGCTGGGATAATGACTCTCTCAATTAAAGATCTCAATGGAAGCGGTTTAGCACCGCACTGCAGCGCTGATTGAATCTGTTTTTGATTGTTACTGCTGTTTGAATCACATTATTTCTGAGAGTAAGTGAAGCCTTGTGAAGGATTCAAATGGAAAAGTTATTGAAATCTGTGTTTTGTTTGCTTTCTTTCCATTGTGCTTTGTAAGTTCGTAAAGGGTTGTGCAATCAAAGATGAACCTTTTGTCATCATTTACTCAAACCTATGACTCTTTGTCTGCTGTGGAACACAAGAGCAGATGTTTTGCTGCTTTTTTCTACGTAATCAAAGCAGACAGTGATCAGGAGAGGAATAATTAAGATTTTCAAAGTCTCACCAAAGCTGCATTTATTTGATTAGAAATACAGAGAAAATACGTAATATTGTGAAATATTATTACAATAATAAAAAAAATGTAAATAATTGTAAAACACAATTTATTCCTGAGATGCAAATCTGAATTTTCAGCATAATTACTCCAGTCTTCAGTGTCACATGATCTTCAGAAATCATTCTAATATACTGATTTGCTGCTCAAGAAACATTTCTGATTATTACCATTGTTAATAACAGATGTGCTGCTTCATATTTTTGTAAAAACTGATACATTTTATTTTTCAGGATTTCTTAATAAATAGAAAGTTCAAAAGAACAGCATTTATTTGAAACGGAAATCTTATGTAACATTATCAATGTCTTTACTGTCACTTTTGATCAATTTAATGAGTCCTTGCTGAAGAAAAGGAATGGTAGTTCAATTGTAAATTGTAATTATATTTCAGAAAATGTCACTGTTTATACTGTATTTTTAATCAAATAAATGCAGAATTGAGGTGAGCAGAAGAGACATACAGTAGTAAAACTTGCTGTGTCACGTTTAGGCAAATCCTTTTCAGTTTTATTATTATTAAAATAATAGTTTCACAGAAGAAAGAAAGACTTTAATAAGGTTTTTGTCTGTTGTAGTCGTGGAGTTCACAGAGTGGAAAGGAACGCGGTTGGAACGGCAGCGACTCAGAAAACTGGAGAAAAAGACATGGATCTTTATCTTCATCCCCACCTCCATCATCATCCTCGTTCACTCCCTACAGTCTGTCAGCGTCCCGAACAAGCAAGTGTGCTGCTAAACTCACCGCTCTGCTCTTTAATTGCAGAGGGTGTGACATATCTTGTTTAATTAGCAGTAACGATTAAATTAGTTAAGCTGCTCATTACACAGTTTAATTCTGCCAGCAGTTGTATTTCAAGGTGAAACAATCACTTATGCTGAAACACGTCAAGATTTAGAACCTGCTGGGAAATTAAAATATTATGAGCTTCTCATTTCTGACCTTTGACCTGCAGCAGAGGGATACCTGACCGGCTCTGTGGGCGGGGCATCCAGACATCTGATTGGCAGGTCTCCCAGTCCCTCCTACGCAGACGATCTTATTGAGTTACTGGCACAGCTGGGTCTGGAGAAATATATCGACATTTTCCAACAACAGGAGGTAAATACACAACCCCCCACACACACACACACACACACACACACACGTCCCAGACGGCACACCCACAGACGCCCACGCCGCTCTTGTCTGATGCATATCTGGCTCGGAGCGCTTCTAGGAGTCAGAGCGCACAGGTTTATTTTAGTCTGCCTGGAAACAAAGTCATGTCTACAGGTTTGAGATTGAACTAGTCAGTGGGTTTGCCAGAGTTCAGATCTTTAAATACTCTGAGTTTAGTTTGAGCCGGTTAGTTAGAAAGTAAAGTAGATTTCCATGAGAAGAACTGTATTCTGCACTCTTTTCTGTCTGTGAAATAAATCAGTATTTACACTGCAACACAATGAGAATGTTCTTCAGTATTTGTGTAATGTTTTATTCAGTACAGAAATCTAAACATTCCTAAATGAAGACACATTTATTTGAGAAGCAAATTTAACTAATTTATTAACTTTATTATCTCTTTGGCAGATATTTGTTATTGTTTGAAGTATTAACTCGCGTTTTCAGGAAACAAGACTTAAGTGCTAAGTAAAAGAATATTATTAAAATGAGATAAATATCATTAAATAAGTGTATCTTGATTTAAGAATGTTTAGATATTTGTACTCTAATACAAGACACAAATAAAGAGTAATATTAATTTTGGTGTAGTATATTACAGACAGAAAATCAGATTTATAGATATTATAATATTGAGCAGTTATTTGAATGTTTTAATTGTAAAGGTAATATTGATACTTAATTAATATTAATAAAGTATTATTGTTATTAGAATTATTGTACATTTGATCACTTTTGAGTTTTGCAATAAATATAGCCTTTAATAAATAATAAAACTTTCCTTTGACCCCATTAGCAGATATTTGTTCTTGAATTAATGCACCTTTTTATATTATGTTTATATATTTGCAGTGTATTAGAGACAGAAATTCTGATATGTACAATTATTTGAATGTTTTTTTACACTGAATTCTTTTTGGAAATGATGCATAAATATATTATTTATTTTTATTATTTGTGTTTTTTTGTAAAGATAATATATAAAATTATTCTATAAAATTCATTGAATATTTTTGTTATAATTATTGTATTACTCTATTTTGCCACAGATATAGTCTTTAATTCTGATATGCCATTAAAGGATAGATAGATGGATGGATGGATATGGATGGATGATAGATAGATAGATAGTCAAACTGTGGTTGGTTTCTTCATGTTGCTGTAATGAGGGGTTCATAAAGTCAAACGTCTAACCACACGAGACACACATTTACACACACATACTGTGAATATGTTCTCTGGTCTGTCAGATCGATTACCAGACGTTCCTGACGCTCTCAGACGAGGATTTGAAGGAAGTGGGCGTGAGCACGTTCGGAGCGCGACGCAAGATGATCCTCGCCATCACGGGTCACTCTCATTACTGACGCAGAACTCCACTTGATCATCTCAGCATATGGTGGATAAATATAAACACTTGATGAGTTTTCATTTGAAACTTTTCCTCTCAACAGATTTGAGCAAAAAGAGGAAGTTTCCAGAAGCGTCCAGCATGAAGTTGGGATACCTGGAGGGAGGCGCGAGCGGCCGTCTCCCGTGGATCATGAACGAGGACGCGGCTGGCAAGAGTGACCGCTGGTGACGGGACGATGTGGCCGCTGTAGAGCTTCCTATAATGCCCCTGGGGCCGGTTTGTGCTTCCTGTCATGTGGCCCTCTGGGACCAATCAAAGTGTGACATGATAGATGATTTCCATATAAGACCGAGAGGACAGATGTGCGGTGACTCTCAGAGGAAACATGCAGAGAAGTGTGACCTTCAGCGTGCCCGTCCAGAACCCACACTTAGTATGCAAGTCTCTGACTCTCTCTACCTCTGTTTCTCTGTCTACTGCACCTCTATGCAAACTACATTTCCTTTATGTATTGTTCAAATATGAGACTACTTTACCACTGTTACATTGTCAGTTACATTTGGATCTTTCATTAAATGAGAACCAAAAACATAGTTTCTTGTATTAACTTGAAGTGATGTTGGATTCAAGAGTTGTGGTGTCTAATAAAAACAAAAAATAATCAATAATAAAAAGGAAAGTAATATTGGATTACTGTAATCATGCATTGATCACAGGATAAATGTTTAATTTGGCCTTTTAATGTACAATTTTAATGTAAATTGTTTTTTGTGACGACAACCTTATTTTATTTAAATAAAATAAGATATAATTATTTTAATTTAAGTTATTTTTGTAACACAATAACTTTATTGAAATAATAAAATATGTAATAATTATTATTTAATGTAAATACTTTCTGTGACACAAAATCTTCATTAAAATAAGTTAAAATAATTCTTATTTTAATTTAAAAAAAAATTTTTGTACACAAAACATTCATTAGAATAAGTAAAACTATCATTATTTTAATTGAAATCATTTTTTGTGACACAACCTCAGCCAATAGAGGGCGTCCTGTCACTGTCTGTGCCTCTACGAGAGCTTCAATTTTGTGCATTAGAACTCTTCCTGGGAATAATGTATCTGAGGAAATGAATGAATGCATGAATTTCATAACCTTGAAAATTAGCAGCTCTGTTAAATAAATGTACTGCGTGCTAAATGAATAATTAGCTGCTTTTTATTCAACAGAGAAAAATATGAAACCGCTCTCAATATTTTGGCATTGCAACCCAGTGCACAAGTGAAAGTTTTCAATTAAAATTATCTGTTGTGAGTGTGCTCAGCATTTTTCTCATTTACAATTTAATGCATCTCTCGTCTGCATGTCATTCAGCTGGATTTCTCAAATACATCATGCGGATTTCAGCTGTGTCAATATCTTGGCTGTGGCTGATGGGGATTTTCACACTCTTAACACTTTAGAAGAGTAAAATGTTAACAGCACATAATCAGAAACCGCATTGACCTGCATTACCCACTTTCAAATATTGCCACTTAACATTAACAGCATTAAGCCAATGGAGTGGAACGGAATAAATTAAACACACACACACACACACACACACACACACACACACACGTGTCCACGAGCGTCTCACCACAAAACATTCAGTGTTTTAATGAAGGCAACTCATGAATCAGCCACTGCAAGGTTAGAACCGCCAACCTTTATTTACCACCAGCACAAACATTTAACCAGTCACAACAAGACTTTAAGATTGTGTGACTGTAGTGCTGATGCGCTAATGGACACCGCTGTCATTAGTTCCATTACAATGCATTTATTGATAAATTATATTAAATAAAGTTGTTTTAAAATGTCTAGCATGATGTATTAAAGTAGAGCTCTCTAAACTGTCTTTACACAATTAAGTTAAGGCTGCTACATATTAATCTGTACAGATTCAATGCTGCATAAAAGCCAGATTAATACAGCTCTTATCTACCTCAGAGGTGGCTCTGATGCGGGTTTGCTTAAGCAACAGTCATTTTTATTTATAGTTCCATAAATATATACATACATTCATTCATACATACATACATACATACATGCATGCATACATACACACACATTATATATATATGTATATATATATATATATATATACATACACACGCACGCACACACTTTCTCCAGGTTACATGTCAGCCCTGCTATCATACAACACCATATAGAATAAAAATAAATAAATACATATAAAACAGCCATATTACCAGCATCCTTTCAGGCTATGAACTCTTCAAGGACCAGCAAGTGTCTCTTTTTATCACTTCGTTATATTATGTTGGTTTTGTTGGAATGGAATAATTGAAACCTTTATTGGTTTTGAAAGTATTTTTTTAAAGTGACCCGTTTTATGGAATGAGTCTCAAAACATTATTTCTGCATTAGTAATTTTTTATGGGCTAGAATACATTATGAAAATGTTACTTGCTCTGAACATTCAAAATGTTTTTCACTAGTTTGTAGTGGTTTTTGTGAACGTTAAAGACAACATTCAGGGATGTTCGTGGTTTATTTTTTCTCCAAACTTTATGAGAATGTTACTTTGTTCCCTAAACAGATAAACACGTTCCATAATGTATATAATTTTTTTTTGTGCTTACATTTTAAGAAAGTTATTAAAGACCAGATACATGTAAATAGCGTTCTATTAACGATATCGGAATACTGTTTGTTTGGTTATGTAGCTTTGAGAGAACTTTGCCAGAATGTTCTGAGAACCTTCCCTGTTACCTTGTTCAGTTATTTTAATCCCTTATGCTTATAATTCCAAATTAGTGTTAATCATATTATTTTAATATATTATCACGATGTTCTGCAAATGTACCATTTACAGCACTTTGTTACTCATCTAATTATTTACCAATCGGAAGCGTCGCACATTCGAGAGAAATAGGTTAGTTGTGCTTTGCATGATAAGGTGTATACACGCATCACGCGCGGCTTCTTTGCAGTGTTCAACGCTGGTGTAAGTGCAGTGGTGTTGTGGTGCTGAACGGACAGCTCCCTCACTGGGGAACACCTACAAATATCCGTCTCGCGCGTTGTTTACTAATGAGCTTAATCCATTGATTGATTTATTCTCTTTAATTAGAACGGAGTCAATATTTCCATCCCTCTCTCTCTCTCTCCCGCAGCTGAGTTCACTGCAGTGGACAGCGCGCAGTTCAGAGCCATACAGGCTGGTTCCGAATGAAACCGAGGCTGGTTTTAATTTGTTAGGAGTGATCAAGGAGCGTGTATTGATTCCCTCTGCACAACACTGGATGTTTTACAGCTTAAAGTCAACACCTGCGTATTACCCCCAGCACACCTCAACCTCCGCGGTAATTCCCGAGTGAATGCACCACTCCCTTTGTTTTACATCATTTCTGAGACTTACATACTTGGTGCGTCCCGAATCGCATACTTATGCACTGTTGTATGACGTTTTGTAGTATACATAGTGTGAGTAGTGCGTTGACACCAACGTCCATTTTTAAGTCATTCTTAGTTATTCTATAGTCTTTGGTTCACACTGAAAATTCCAAAAAGAAAAAGTGCACTTAAAGAAGTGTGGAATGTTGGACACTTCATGCACTCAACTGTCGCAGCTTCATACACTACATGGCTGAGTTCATAGTGCATAAGTACATAGTGTATATAAGTGTGCCATTTAGGACGCAATTTATGTGTGAACGACGCGACAAACTGCAACCTTTACGTTATAATTCAAAGGGTTTGATCAATCTAACAGCTGCGTTTGGTTTAGTTATATGAGCTTGAGTCACGTGATTATCATTTGTGGCGTCGCGTTGCTCGAGGAGAGAGAGCGAGAGAGAGAGGGAGAAAGTGGGCGGAGTCACGGTAGAGTGGGAGGAGTCGCTCACCGTTCCATTACACGGGTCCGTTTCTCCCGGTTGTGTTCAGTCAGTGCAGCAGCTGCGAGGATCTGAGGAAGCTCACTCACCTTCCCGTGTCTCGGATACTTTACGGTCCCGCCCGGTCTCCAGTCACCCGCTCGGGAGCAGTGAACCGCCCCGTCTTGAGGTGAGTGAAGCGAACGATGAATAACGTCTTTATCAAATGAAGCCAATTAACGCAGACGCCAGCGGAGCTCGCGCTCAAGGAGTCGCACGCGGGAAGCGCGACCGTTAAAGTGCGTTCGTTGTCAGATTTTCCTCCGGGACGATTAATCATATCAGATGGACATATTCAGCGGATTTATAATCCAGAAGTAATCCCCGCACTGCCCGTGAGGCTCTGGAGTTGTTTATTGGATAAGAATCAGACAGTGAGCTTTTTAATATTTTATGTATTGGGCGGGTTTAAAACGAAGTCCTCTCAAACTCAAAAAGGCTTGACGTCTTTACCTCAAGTGTCCCGCTCCTAATTTCACCTGCTCCCTGTTCTCTCTCTCCTCCAGATGATGCTGAGTCTCGGTCTGTTCGTGTCTCTGGTGGTTCTGACGGTGTCCGTTACCGGCAGCAGTGACGGAAACCCGCTGGACAATGATAAGTGGATCAGCACCGTGTCCCAGTACGACAAAAGCAAATACTGGAACAAATTCCGCGACGTGAGTTTTTCTGCTGCATTTCCTTCTGCTGCTGGGACACTCGTGTGTGTTGTCCTTTCTATATAGGGACCAAAGGTCCCCTCAAAGGTCTTTATAATTAACTTAATTTAGAAACAAATGTCAAAGGAAGGTCTTTGTGTTTTGCTAGCCTGCTTGGGGTTTCTCTAAATATCCCCTGAAGAACAGCAAAGCTTACTGAACATTTTGTTGGCTTTGCTAACGTTACTAGCCAAAAGCTTCATAAATTGGCAACATAGTTTGTTAATTAAAATGTCAAAAGGTGTATTTTAGGGATGGGGTTATTTAGTGTTTATAATACACCTCAAAACAATGGATATGTGTATGAGCTTGTCTGTGTTTGGCTTGTATACTGTTCCTACTATGCAAATATGCAAGCATGAACTAGCATAACATTACGGTAGATAGTATTTTTGTGCTTTTGGTGAATATATTACTTCCAACCTGTCAAGAAATGGTAGAGGATATGCACACTTATCTACTATATAGTATGCAAACGGCAGTTGGTCAAATGATTGACTGAACACATAATATCATGAGAGCTGTTAGATTTGAAAAGCTGAAAAAAGAAAAAAAGCCAAGGAACTGTGAGAGCTTTTCAAATGTATGCTAGTGCTTTAGATATCAAGAAAGTTATTAGTTGTGGTTAAACTGTGCTTGTTTGATTTTGTACTTTGGCCATAAACTATGGACGCTTGTTTCTGCCCTGGGACAAAAAAAGAAGTAAAAAGTAGTGATTTACCTCACAAATTACTACTTATTTACCACAACTCTTATCTCACATTTTTTGCAATATTTGTTTCTTCCAAATCTCTATATTGCACTTTTTCATTTTAGAATTGTGAGATATAAATTCAGAATTGCAAAAACGAAGAACATGAGAAGTCACAATTACCATTTTTATTCTATAGTGGGGAAAAAATTGTGAAATGTAAACTCAGAAAAATGTCATAATTCTGAATTTGTCTCATCATATATTAATTTTTCCCCTCAGAACTCTGAAAAAGTAAGAATTGTGAGTTGGTCCCAATAAAACAGAAACTGTTGGAAACAATAAAACAGAATAGCGAAATATAAACTCAGAATTCTGAGAAAAAAGTCATAATTATGAGATAGTAAGTCTATAATTATGACTTTTTCCAGCGTAACTGTGAAAAAGTGTTGCGATTACCATTTGTTTTATTCTGTAGCCGAAAATAAAACAAAACAGAATTGTGAGATGTAAACGCAGAGTTTTGAGAGAAAAAAATTGACTGAGTTTATATCTCACAATTCTAAATTGTCAAAAAAGTAAGTATTGTAAGATACAAAGTCGCATTTACCAGTTTTTATTACATAGAGAGGGGCAAAAACTGAATTGTAAGATGTAAACCCCCCCAAAAAAGTCTTTGTTGTGAGATAAAAAGTCACAATTATAATTGTTTTATCCCATGCCAGAAATGTGCTTCCATAACAACCACCTTAAACACAGAGGAATCCGATTTATAGCAGGTTTTCAATATCAGATTCATAAAAGAGCCCATTTGGTTCCTAAATCCTGAATATGTGGTTAGTCTTGTTGTAGTGAGTCCCAATACTGCCGTACACTTCAGCAGCGATGTGCATAGCTTTAGAATGCAGTCAAAGTACGCCAGTTGGGATGCAGCCTGTGTGAAGCGTGCATGTGTTGTGTAATCCGCAACGGAGAGACTGAGATCTGGAAACGAAGCACCTGTCCATAAGTGTGTTTGGAGGGTCTCAGCTGTGGGATCCATATGAGAGTGAGATTCAGAGGCTCTTTATATGGATGAAGTGATTGCAGGAGGTGAAATGAAGAGTCTCTTCATGCCTCTCTCTCTCTCTCTCTCTCTCCTCTCATTCTTTATCTCTGCCTTTCTGTCCCTCTGTGTCAGTAATTTTTCTGTGTTAATGAGAGGTGATATTATGAATGCTGATGCAGTGGGAGACGCTTTGAAAAGGAAGGTGACCAGGACATTAGCACATAAACGATCACACACACACACACACACATGCTCATATGGTTCACACCGAACAGCCGCCAATACTGTAAAAATCATTATGGGTGGGTGGAATGACCGACATCTTGCATCTTGGTATGTGTAGATCACAATGTAGGCATTTTTTCCTGAAAAATCAATGTGCACATGGTTAATGTATTACATAGCCATCTGGTAATGGTATTTTTAGATAAGCCGGTAAATGAAATACTGTACAAATTAAAGGCACTTCATGTCTTTTTCACTTTTTATTTGGAGGACACACAGCAAAAAACCAGTCTGTTTATAACAAATCAAGTCTGGCATCAGTACAAAGCCAGATTCACTTTATATAAGAGCAAAAGTTGTATTATAAAACTGAAGAAAATGGAATTTAAGAATTCATTAGTGTGAACTTAAATTGAATTAATGATGCACTACAGAAAGTTGAATTACAATTATTAATTGTATTGATCTCAACTGCAGTTCTAAAGAAATGTAATTATGGAAATTGAAGCGTTCTTCCACCCTGACACATACAAATTACGTTTATTTATTAATATGAGGATGTGTATATATACATTTGTTTACAAAATTGTGCAGGTGCCGTTTCAAAAAACAAAACAATCTACAGTGTATTAGAAAGATTATTGGAGTAAATTTGACTAAAAATATTAATCAGTTTATTTATTGTAATAATTCTAATTATTTAAATGTGTTTGTGCTTTGCTCTATAATCGTGTACGTGTGAGTGTGTAATAACTTCACAAGCTCCATCAGTCTGTAGGGTGAGAGATGACAGGTAGTGTTGAGCCCATGGTTTAAAAGCTTTAAACTGACGATCTAGTGCAGAAAGGCTTTCCGTTCCAGTAATAGTCAGAAGCCTGAAATAAGTGGTCGTTTTAAAGGTCGTTGTGAAATGTATGTAGGCTTGTCTAATGCAGTGCTCTGGCTGAGCAGGTTTGATTCAGTATTGTTTTTCTATTCACTTTTGGCATAAACTTGCTCAGCAATAGGTCCTCTGCAGTGAATGGGCCTCATTCATGTAACATCAGCAGAATTATTTTTGTGTAAATCGCTCGTAAAGTTATTCTGACACAAGTAGCGACCAACCATGATACTTGTACAACGACTGCCTGCAACAATGAAGTCAATATTACTGCGTATTGCTTTTTTATATTTAGTAAAATTCTTAAAAATGAGATGCTAGTAATACGTTCATAGATCATAGCAACTAAAGAGTCTCAGCTGGAAAAACGCTGTGCCACCAAAACGTTTTCAAGCACCACCAGCTGGTCGTTTTAAGAAGAGCGCCTGACATTTTTTCAGCTGGCTAAACACTCTTTGGTGGACACACGTTATTGAATATTTATTGTTTGGCACATGGCCTATTAGTATTTTTTTTGCATTTATGGAGCCAAACCTGAGAAAGTAGACCAGAATATTCCACTGTGTTCCTGGACACACAATTTGCGTAGCTGTAGTTCATAGGCGGGGATTGTGTTAAATGTGAACGAGCGTGCGCGAGCGCCCTATTTACGAATGATTGGAATTCATTAACATACACGTTTAACTATCAAATAGGATGTTTATGAAGCGTTTGTGAATCCAGAGGAGAATTTTCAGGAAGATCTGTTTTACACGCAAATGACTCAGAATTTACTCCTATATTTCATGAATGAGGCCCAATAGGTGCCGTCAGAACGAGAGCCAACCAGCTGATAAAAACGTCACAATAATCCACATGAGCTTGTCAGTGAACTACGGCTCTGTGTATTAAATGCCGCTCCATTTAAAAACAGGTGATGATTTATTAATAATCACAGAACCGGCTTTACTGACGAGATGCACATGACAAATCGCATGCAATATATTGTGCATCCCTAATCCACATGACTTAAGTCCATCAATTAACATCTTGAGAAGTAAAAAGCTACGTGTTTGTAAGAAACAAATCCATAATTAAGACATTTTATACTTCAAATTATTGCTAAAACATAAGTCCTCTATCCATAATATTGCTTTAACAGGGAGAAATTCATCTGGTCTGAATCAGGAGAGAATATGCACAGATTTAGCACCAAAACAGTTCTAAACAAATATGTGGGTGGATTTTTGATGCGAGAGGAGAACAGGGGATGGACTTTTTCATTTGAGGTGCTATTCTGGATTATGAACTCGTATTTGGCGATGTCAAAGTCATGTGACCTTGATGTAGTTCAGTTATAGCCTACGTTTATCTAGGCAATTTTATTTTGGCTTCAAGATTCATTAATGTTATGGTTATTTGTGAAGCGAAATGGTAAAAAGCGAATGGTAAAATCCTATTGGATTATTGTTTAGGGGACCAGGGTGATACAAACTCCCAGGTTGGCCTACAAAAATGCATCATCACTGCATCACTCCTTTGGTTCAAGGTGATGTTTGTTAACCGAAGACAAATGAAGTTCTCCTCAGTTTTTGAAGCACCAGTACGTAGATGATTTGCAAAAGAACGATGAAGCTCATGGCGTTTCATGCATCGTAAGGCTCTTTTGCTTTTAATCTAAACCTTTCCTTTTTAAAGACCAGTCAGTGTCTGTAGCGTTGAGTTCATTTGTATGCTAGTGTACTCATAAGTTGACAAGATGAACTTGCAGCAGATTTACACATTAAAAATTCAGTCTTTCTCCTCTGGGAAAACTGAACAAATATTTTCATGAGTCATCTAGCAATATGTTCTGGCCAAAC
Organism: Gymnocypris eckloni scoliostomus; assembly: GCA_027564155.1. Classification (NCBI taxonomy): domain Eukaryota; kingdom Metazoa; phylum Chordata; class Actinopteri; order Cypriniformes; family Cyprinidae; genus Gymnocypris; species Gymnocypris eckloni. The sequence continues at coordinate 6,416,581 of CM050426.1, forward strand.
TTCCTGTTTCAACAGGAAACACATGAACGCAGGAAAGAAAATTGACCTTGTCAAGTTGTTTCTTTAGGAGTGAAGGACTGGCTACCCTTGCTAAAGGCTGATGGGTCTGAATTGGATGTGGTTGGACAGTAGAGGTGAGGTTACAGCAGGAAAGTCTGATGTTTTAAATCTCATTAATAAAAGGCTTTAGGTTTGTTCTGGGCAGAGTTGTGTTGTTAAAGGATGGGAATATTATTTGCCATTTATGTAGGTCTATAGTAGGGATGCAGCGATTAAGCGGTTTTACTATTGACCGCGCTTTAATACGTCACGGTTAATTAATCGTAAAGGCTCCGCTACACCGAGTGTTTCTGTTGCACGGAACGGAACTGTTGCCACTAACTCAAAACAAAAACAAAAGTTACACTAGCAGTGCACCAGCTTAAAATGACGTGCTTATCAGAGACACAGAGGATACTACACACACGAGATTAACTGTGACAGAGGAACCAAACATGCTAGCTCTAGCATTCTTCCCGCTTCAGACAGAGATTAAATAGTGTGGAGAGAGAGAGAGACGTGACCGTTGCGTGTGTGAATTAGTCCACCTGCATCTGCTCGTCACTACAAACAATGAAGATTTGAGTTTAGTTATTTAAACAGTCATTTTACCCCATCATTGCTGATTAATATAATGTAGCGATCTAGTATCTAAGCTATTTTATTAATTAAAGTCTGGACAGCGTTGACAAGTTGCTTTGCTCATAAATGTGTGTGTGGGCAGCTCGATCTCGATCTCACAAACCAAAATAATAGACATGATTTTCTCAGGCCATATTTAAAATCAGATGAATAAATTATTAAAATGAATAAGTATGGATGACAGTTGATTACAATAATAGTTTTGTTTATTCCCCTCATTAGTAACTGTGTCTTCTGTGGGATAAATAAAGTTAATATTAGTCTTATTAATTGTTCACCAACACCACATTCGCCCAAGCATACGAGTACAACTCCCCTTAATACTTAGACTGGAGGCTCTCGGTCGCCGCAGTACTAGCAATTATTTATCGTTTTTTTATGATGGATGTTCAAAGTGTAAACGCATTCATGTGAAATAATCATTTGTTTTTGTATTATTGTTATTTTTTTCCTTCTCTTGTGAAAAATACAAGAGAAAACTGAACTGATAACTTTTTTTACTTTGTGCATTTATTGCCTGGTATATGCATTATTATTATTCCTTGCAGTTTTGATTATTGTATGTAACAGGGGGCTTTTTACTTTGACAGGCTTATTCCTGTCTGGCACCCAAACATTTTGAGTGAATTGAAATTTTTTCACAAAACTATTTACCTGGGTGTCGCCACCGTTACACTGTTATAGTATTATTCATAAGTCAATTTTTCCAAGTTCTGTACCTCAGGTCCAAAAGAAATGTAGAAAGAATATACAAAATGAAAACACCAAATACATTTGTGATCTATTTCCATTTGTTATTTTCAAAAGGGAAATACTGACTGATGTTTATAGAGCAGAACTCACCTTTTTATTTCAATAGGAGAGATGGACTTTTTTTTCTTTAGTATTATTATTTTGTGCTGTATTATTGGTTACAGTGTTATTTCTGTTTCAAAAGGCAGCAATAAATAACACTTTAATATCTAAAGAGTGTTTATGTGAATTTATGTTGTGAAATGAATAAATGCATAATAATCGTGAAACCGTGATTATTTCTCAGATTATAATCATACCAGCAAAATCTATAATCGTTGCATCCCTAGTGTATAGGATTCATAAAGTCATCATTTAAAGTGAGTTTTGAATGCAAAAATCAGTTGTTTGTCAAAGTTAAAAACAGCTGCATTTGGACGTCAGAGATCTGACCATCATTTGATCATTTAAAAAGTACAAAATCAGGAGGCGTTATACTGACTGTACAGTTCAATTTGATTCAGTGTCCTTTTAAGTCATTTTTGAGAGAACTCAAAGGGCACAATCATGAGAGAGACCGTGTGTGTGTGTGTGTGTGTGTATGGATCCTCTGGGGCCGCTGTGACTGCCTTGTAAATGAGCCTCATTACTGAGAAACTGCTCATCGTCTAAACGAGAGGATCGCAGAGGGAGAGGCTGGAAATTTTGGTTTTGTTGATGCTCTATTGTTCTCCAGAGGAGAGGCAGCTTGTGATTTACTGTAATCACTGGGATTCGGAAGTCTTGTGATTTTTGGTCTTTCTCTTTCTAGTTCAGTTTTGCTTTCTGTTGCTCTGTTTCAAAGGAAATAGTGCTGACGTCAGTTTTGTGAACCTCTCTCAGGTCAGACCTGCATTTCCAGTCACTTCACAGATGAATAATGACCCAGCTGACTACATTATTATATAACCTGGGTGGCAGCATGGGGCACAATTCAGAATTGAGGAATTATCTGTTTCAGTTCATTATTTGGAGTTTAAGTTGAACTGGCCTTAACTCACAGGGGGTTAGATTGAAATTTGAATTGAAATGACAGGACGAGAAATTTACTGAATTGACCATTCGCAAAGACCTGCCTATCTCCGACAAACAATGCCACTCTCACACTGCATATTACGTTCTCACGCAGTGACAAATACATCGCAGAGCAAAGAGGAAACTGACAACACACCGACAGACAGAGCAGGTTACTTCTGGTATGAAACATGGTCAATAATACCGTTTGTTTGGCTCTTTAAAGGTGCACTACGTGATTTTTTAAAATGCTTTTGACCACAGCATCGGACCGAGTCCCAAAACACTTGTAGCCAATCAGCAGTAAGGGGGCGTGTCTTGTAATGACAGAGAGAAGAGAGCGCTCAGTTTGAGTGCACTGGATGGATATTAGCAGATCGACCATAGATAGAGAAATAGCAGATAAAAATAGAGGAACATATCAGAGAAACAAAACTTTAAAAAGAAGGGTTTATGATCAGGCAAGAGGTAGGACCCGTGTAAATATTGGAGGGGCTTTCCAGTGGTGGAGAGAACTCAAGCAGCGGGAAGGGCTCGAATCGGACGCCGAGGTTGCGTTGTTTCTTCTTGATACGTGAGTAAAGTTGATTTTGCTTCGTTTCACACACCTTATCCATGTTGGCTTTTATTTGAATATTGTGTCATCTTCAATTGTTTCGTTGTTCTATTTTAAAACACAATCTCAATGTTTGAAATTCACATTATCGGCATTTCAAATAAAATGATCTCAAACGTAACTGCGGCTCGTGGGGCTGCTCTGCGCGGTCAGAGAACTGCTTTCACCGGCGGTGCTGTGAAAACACTGCTGCTCACATGAAACATTTTAATGTGAGTGAGATACAAAGCTTTGTTTGTAAGACAAATAATGCAGGCGAGGCAAATGTTACAACATGAGTTTCCAGGAATTTAAGAATATTTATTTTTCCCAAATCCTCGCCGTCTCACCTTCTAATTTTGCAGGTTTATTTTATTGTCGTTCACTTTTAATCACTATTTTCCATCTCTTACTGTGGAAACATGCGGGGGGGAAATTAAAGATTTCATGGCCATGAATTAAGAATTTGTTGCTATGACTTAATTCGTTCCCTTATTTTAGTTAGATCATGGGGAACAAATTAATGAAACCTAGACAGTGCCCACAAATTTTTTAGTCGAACAAATTAAATTCAAATTATAGCCTATTTAGCCTGTATATAGACCTGTCCTGCTCACTGTGTCCCGCTGCCCTGTCAAAGCACAGAGCCCGGTATGAAACTATTATATCTGGGAAATTATAATTAAACATGATTACTACCACATTATAAATACAAAATACATGTATATTGTTTCTGTTTTAATGTACTTTTAAAGTTTGAATCACATTAGAAACCTAATCTGTATGTTAGGGAATTATTTTCGCCAAAAATACAGCCCGTCACGTCACTCACAGCCGCTTGCACGTGTTTTGAGCATGAGCCGCTTGCGCAGCCCAAAATTAAACTGCTTAATCGACCATCGATAGCTTTTATCAATTGCATCTCTTAACAGCAAGAACAATTTCATTTATTGTTAGTTTTCGGTCATAGCAGTCAGACAAGATGGTGGATTTGGTGTTATGATTCGTCAGGTCGCCTGTCAATCAAGCTCTTTCAGAACGGTCAATTACTAGTTTAACATAGGCATGCATTCTAGGAAATGAAGTATTATTCCATTATATCATCTATCCATCTTTCTATTGTTTGATTTATATGCTGTTCTGTTTATCATTGTATCTTTCTTTTGTTCCATCCATCCATCTTTCTATTGTTTGATTCATTGTTGAATTGTTTTGTTCTGTTTATAATTTATTTTGATCCATCCATCATTGTTTATCCTTCTGTTGTTTAATTTATTGTTGCATTGTTTTATTGTTCTATCATTCCATCTATTGTTCCATCCATCATCCTTCTGTTTATTGTTCTATAATTAGATTTTGTTGTTGTATTGTTCTGTCTATCATTGTATCATTCTATCTTTTGTTCCATCATCCATCCATCCTTCATTCTGTTTATCATTCTATCATTTTATTTATTGTATTGTTCATTCATTCATTCATTCATTCATTCATTTTCATTCATTCATTCATTCATTCATTCATCCTTCCATCCATTGTTCTATCTATTGTTCCATCCACCCATTCATCCACCCATTGTTCTGTTTATTGTTATATCATTTGATTTGTTGTTGTATTGTTTTATTCTGTCTATCATTGTATATTTTTCTATTGTTTTATTTCAGTTATAACTATTTATTTGAATTTCAAATTATTATAATTGTACTTTCTTTCAAATTCATACAGCGTTCTGTTTACAGCCTCAATTTAAATTCAGGAATTGCATTCTTAATTTAATCCCAGCGAGTAGTAAACTATTCACAAGCATGACATTTGTAAATGCATTTATTTTAATTCAGACGAAAGTTGAAAATAGAGTGGCTGGAGTTGAATAGATTTACTGAATGACAAAAATAGGAATTGAGCTGTTCACACTTCTGAGCAACGTGTCGAGCACTTAAATGTATTCAGATTGGCTGTTTATTATGAGCGGGGTTTGAGTTTATTTGTGGATTTAAGTTACTGACCTGCTCTCTGCTCTCTGATGTTACTGGCTCCTGGTTGAGGACCTTCTGAGATTTCTGACATCATCTCCTTTGTCCTACGTCTGACTTCCCTTCCCCCTTCTCTCTCTTTGTCTCTCTCTCTCTTGTTCTCATTCACTTTCTTTGACACATCCTGACCCTGTGCTTCGTCAGCCGTGAAATCAGCCCTGCAACACACACACACACACACACACCTGCCTAAATCAGCTGCCATATCGCTAACTGTTTTCTGCCGTCATTAGAAGGGTCATGCATCAAGACATATCCAGACATATGCGTGTGGTTTTTTTGCATCTAGCTGTGCTATTTTATATTTGGTTTCTTCTACCTTCTTTGACAAGTGTGTGTGTACATGCGTGGCTGTTTCTATTGATTTGTTAATTCATTAGATTGGGCAGAAAACCTGAACAGAATTGCTGAGGGAGCATGACCGTAAGAGAGGCAGGTGTGTAAACCCACGGGAATGATCTGTGTGTGTGTGTGTGTGTGTGTGCTGACGGGCGGTATTACACTGAGTGCTCACAGCTGGGACTATGATGACAGTGCTGAGCATGTTCTGTGAATGTGTGCATGATGAGAACAGAGGGATGAAGTGAAGGAGTGAGAGAGCTGCAAGGACAGATTTCAATTCTGAAGAGAGAAAGACAGATTCTGGAACCATAGTCACTTCCATTCTATGGGAGCCTATGTTGATAAAATGTCAAAATCACAGGTGCGCTCAGATGAACCTATGATACACAAAAGATTAAAGTTGGCAGCAAAGTCGGTTTTAAGACACATAAACTGTGTCCCTGTCCGTCATCCTATCACTTTCGATCTGGCTGTTTGTCTGTTAGATTCACAATCAGATTCAGTAGGCATGGTTATAAACACTACATATACACTACAGATTGAAGTCTCCTTTACTCACCAAGTCTGCATTTATTTGATTAAACATACAGTAAAATATTAATATTGTGAAATATTATTTAAATGGCTATTTTCTATGTAGGCCCTAAATATATATTAAAATGTGATTTATTCCTGTGATAAATCTGACTTTTCAGCATCATTACTCCAGCCTTCAGTGTCGCATGATTCTTCAGAATTCATTCTAATACACCGATTTCCTGCTCAATAAATATTTCTGATTATTATCGATGTCAGTTTAACTCAAACTTTTACAGGGATGCAAACTTTGAAATGGGTCATTCACGTGAACCGTGAAGATCTGTTAAAAACAGATTTTTATCGCCGTCGTCGTAGTATCTGCGAGTCATCTGTGTCACATCACCTGTAGCATCCCATGTTGTTCCTGAAGCAACTTAATAAAAACACAGCAATACGTGCCTATATGAACATAATAAAAACGTGCCAGGGTTCACGTATTGAACCTGTGTTTTAGCGCCACTCAGTGAACATTTCTCTCTGAAACTGTGGCGAAATGTGCAGTAAGACACGTAAAAACGGTCTTGCTAAAAAGTGCACAGAGGTACAAATTTTTATGAGACCAGGTTGGCTATGTGAATTCACTTGCCTTTACCTGCTACGTTGGCATTTAACTAGTTCAGGTAGCCAAACTTTACCACTCACCCACTTCAATTTTTTTTCAGAGTTAGAGAATGACAGAATTTGAGGAGGAAGATGCCCTTACTGTGGCTCAACTAGAGGCTGGAGTCAGGTGCAAATGGAGCTGGTCCTGGATGAAGTTGAAGGGGGGGGGTCACCTTTTCACCTTTTTCACCCCTGACGAGTTTGCACCCCTGTTTTATTTTGACAAGTTGCTGTGAAGACCTTCCAGTTTCTATTTGTAGCCTATATGATATGACGATAATTTTTCTCAAATGAAACGGTAACAATGCTCATGAAGTGACTCTCAGAGCAGTTCTAGAGATTGTTTGTTTATGGACTCACAGGGCACGTACGCACTGCAGTTCAATTCGGATACCAGTTCACCTTTTACTCCTTAGTCGCGTTCTGTGCACATATATAATTCACTAAAATATGGGAGTGACAACCGCATTTGAGAGCCGCATTAACTCCCGAAAAAAATACAGGTAGTGACAACCGCATTTACAGAAATTCTACGCAGAGTATACACCTAAATGCTTTGTTTTATAAAACCAAAAAAACCTCTCATATCCTCAACAGATCACTTTAACTTCATAAAGTGCCTATTCTTATGAGCTAAGACCAAACAACATGCCTAAAAGCGCTTGCAAATATGAGGACATGGCAACACTGCAAGACTGCGCCTCTAAAGCTGCCTCCCAAGTGTAAACACAACGCTGCACATCTATCAGCGGTAGTTTAGTTAAAATCGACCGACAAAAAGAGTCTTTAGTAAAAAATGGCACATAAATGGCAACTTTTACTCACTCCTTCATGATGACAGAATGTTGCTATGGTTACAAATACGGGAGTGAGAGCTGTTCTGTACACGCATGGAACGATAATTTACGGACTCACTCCTGCATTTAAATGTTAAATGTAAAAAGTTTTTCCTGGAACTTGTAGTGTGTACGTGGTCATATATTGAGGCGGCAGAGGCTGAAAACCACAAGCGTCAGCTAGGGCTGCAACAACTAATCGATAAAATCGATTATTATCGGTTATGGAAATCATCGACAACGATTCTCATTATCGATTAGTCGGGTCTGCTCACAGTGCACGTCCAACTTCAGCCGGTTGCGTCAAATTACAGCACTGAAAAACGCATTTCTATCGACAAAATACATCTAAAAATAGTGGAGGAAATCATTTAAAAGTTAAAGTCAGCTATATTGTCAATTGCGTTACTCTCAGACCCTTGGTGCATACAGATAACACTAAACTCTAACAGTAGAACGTAAAATACAGATAATACAAATCAAATATATATACACATACACATTTATAAACCTATGCCAACACAGGATAACACATCAACATATTTATATGCGATTTGTTGTACATTGCAATTTCAAAATAAAAGTTCAAATCTTCGCTCTGAGTTTTCATGTGAAATGAAATGGATTTAACGTCGCTGACTCACGCTGTAAAGTAAAACTACACCAGGCCGTTGGCGCCCTCTGCTGGTAAGCTATTTGTTAGAATAGACCTACATAATGTAGGTCTACTTAAGTTGGTTATGTTCATATTATAGGCATATTGGTGTGTGGTTCAATAAAACCATGTAATTGGTTTTGATACTTTAAGGCAATTATTATTGCCTATTTGTTAGTTAATATGTAAATATAGTCAAATTAAAGCCTAATTTTCACTTAGGTCTTTTTGTATTACTAAAAAATATCAGATTACTCAATTGTCGAAATAATCAGTAGATTACTTGATCACAGCCCTGATCAAGTTACAGCCCTAGATTAGTTAAAATATTTCAAAATACAACTGCATTGTTTACTTTTTGTGATTCTGTCATTGAAAATGTCTTTAAAATAGTATTCAAATATTGTGAACCAAGTATCTGTAGTTTGTCTCGTGAGCTAAGTACATTGTCACACCCCTTGTGTCGATAAGCAGTGCTATAGCTCATCATTTTCCAAGTGTATGATATAGCTTTCATTCTTCAGGTCAATCATAAGGAAAGTGATAACTTTGCCATAGTTTCCTTTCAAATGTCATAAGTCATTGCATTCTTTGCATGTGTTGCACTTTATTTGTACCATTTTGTTTTATTAGTTTATTAATTAGAATTTGAAAGATAATAATGAAAATAATAACGAATCTCTGATTTTTAGTTCTTGAAAACTAAAAAGTAGTGCTTGAAGTCCTTGAAAGTCCTGGAATTTTATTTTGCAATATCTGCACGAACCCTGTTTAAAGTTTCCAGTTCATGGAGCATTTTATAGTTGTTGTTGTTATTAATTGAACTGAACTGAACCTGTAGTTTTCTGTAGTAAATTGTCTTTGTATATTTCCTATTTTATATTCATTTCCTAGTATTTAATATAACATCATTTATTTTGAACAAAACAATTTCAGTAGTCTGAGCCTTAGTTAGTTTCAAGGAAAATCATTCAAATAATGTTCCTTTTTTTGTTTGCCAAATAACCTCGCGTATGTGTCCACCCGGGAAAAAAGTTCAGGCTCAGGATTGTTTTTGCTTTAACCCCTGGATTCCATGTTAAATAGTAAATTATGCTTTTATGGCTGGATTCCGCATCGTGTAAATCATAGGACCCTACAGAAATCATCATTCTTGAAAATATACAATAAATAGGCATACAGATATCAGTATTTTCCCAGATATGTCAACTTCAGGACTAATGCCCAAACACTTGTATGTGACTGCCTGTCTGAGTTTTATTGACAGCCAGAGATGGCAGAACATTTGATGGAGACAGCCGCCTCATAATTCTCAATGCAGAAAAAAACTCTGAACAGAAATGTACAATTTGCTGGTCTTTCTCTCTCTGGTCCATCAGGCAGTGATCGGTGTTAATGTGTGTGAGGGAATGCTTTTATTGACAAGGCTGGAGACACACCGCTGATCAATCAATCGGCTGCTTGAAAAGTGAACACAGAGTCCTACTGAGAGCCCCGTATCACATGGGTGTGTGTGGGAGTATGGAGGTTAGCCTCTTCCCAGGATGCAATGCACTTTAATAGCATGTTAACTGTGAGTTAAGGTTTGAGAGGTTTAAACACCAGAGGAAAAGCTGATCTCATGCAAAGCAGTGGAGGAGAAATAAAAGAACACAGCAATTACTTTAAAAACATCAGAAATCATCCCACAGTCCAAATGTCAGCTCATTTAGTCAGAAAAGATTTGTTTATTTGATGTTATGATATTTCAGACATGTATTTGCTTTCATGTGTGAGTTTGAACCTTCGGCTTTCACCCTGTCAGTGGGTTTAGTAAGTGAAAGTGAGTATTTTCCTGCATGTGTCTGTTTAACAAGCTGTTTGCATCTTAAAATAAACCGAACAAATTTGTCTGTCCATGTCATTAAAGGAGGCGTGTGTGTTTTACTGGATAGCGAAGGTTTTTCCTGCTCGCTGTATAGAGGATTTCTCTCTATGTGGGTGACAGTCTTGTCAGATGGTTGCAGCGTGTCTTTGATGGGAGAGAGAGGCAGAAGTTGTTTTCCGTCAGTCTGGTTTATTGTTTGTTTGTCTTCAAGATTTGGTCTTTTTTAACCTCCACCTCCGTCTTCCTCTCTCACTGTATTCATCTTGCTCTGATTTATCATATTCCTTGAAGCAAAGCATGTGGCCTTGTGCTTTTGTGTGTGTCACTTATAACATGTATTTCGGAAAGCATCATGCTCCAATCATATTCTTAAACTTAATGAGAAGCGCTTATAAACCGGCTGTTGTCATAAAGGAGAAACTGTACGGTCACTCTGAGGTTTTCTGCAAAAATTCAACCTTGATGTTTTATAATTTTAAACTGAGAAATTAAGACAGCCATAAATATGAGTGATAGGTATATTGTAATTTTACAGTTCTGTTAAAAATAATATTAATGCATAATTTTTCCTAAATACTTTTCTATTTTACAGTTATGTGATGGATCTGCCATAAGAATTAGAAAAATAACATAAAAAGCCCATAGCGACAATCAGGGATCAGAGTGAAATTGTGCTGGTCTTTAATGACTCTTGCTTACTCAAGGAAAAGGTGACTTCAGACATCCTCATGATGACAAAAATATGGGGAAAATCAAAATGTTTAACAAAACACAATCCTATTCACATGGACACAGTTGGAGTAGAAAGAGTCAAATGACACAATATGGGTCATATGAGGATCCTCTCAAACTCATAGAAGACAATCTACAGCACAACTTTACCAGGACAAGAAGTTTCACCAACTAACTCTCTAGACAAGACATACACTGAATTTAGAGGAGGTGGCCAGCACCATTTGAGAAGAAAGAGGGGAGTAACATAAATTACAAATACATACAGGTACATCTAAAAAATCATTTATATCATGAAAAAGGTCAATATTTTTTGGCACTCGTTTCAGAAAGTGAAACCCATATATCATATAGATTCATTAAACATAGAGTGAAATATTTCAAGATATTACAGATAATGAAAACCCCAAATTCAGTATCTCAGAAAATGTGAATATTACATAAAAATGATATTTTAAACAGAAATGTCAGCTTCTGAAAATGTCTGCTTCTGAAAAGTATGTTCATTTCTATGCACTCAATTAGGGCTGTGCGATATGGACAAAAAATATATATCACTATTTTTTTTTTTTTTTGATTTTAATCACGATTTTGACACAAACAGACATGCTTTATCTTACACATCTTACTTGTTTTTGCACATCTTGTTTTTGCACATCTTACTTGTTTTTGCACATCTTACTTGTCTTGCACATCTTGTTTTGCACTTTTCTTTATTCTATTACACATTTTACTCTTTATTTCTTTTTTTTACCTATATATATATATATATATATATATATATATATGATCTTGTGTGGTGTTACTTTTATATAATTTTTATTCTTTGCACTGTCCACTGAGCGGACCTGATTTGATCTACATTTCACTTTTGATTATACCCTGTATAATTTATCATGTGACAAATAAAGAAACCTTGACCTTTACAGTTATAAATGCATTCTGTGTGAATTTGAAACATATTTCCAAAGGAAACCAATTAGACCTTTCCCAAAAAGTTGTAACATGTCTCTAGAACAGACAAATGGTAAAATACATATATATATATATATATATATATATATATATATATATGTATATGTGAGTAATCAAATCCAACAAAACAAGATGCAACCAGAGCATGTAAGTGAAGTGAAGCGGAGCGGTTCAATATTCTGCTTTGTGTGTGTGCTCTGCTCAGTCGTTCACGGCCAAAGCAAACGCTCCGCTAATGATCCGCTCACGCTCACGGTAAACCAAATCCGCTCAGATCACGCGCTCACATTAAATGTCTCCAGTAAGATTAGGCATATTTATTTTTTCCTGTTTATAGTGACATTATTGAATAAATGTCTCAATTAAAGCAGTAGTCCGATAAGAAATGGTTATGTTTCAGAGTGAAATTGTTCATTTAAATTAGGGATGTTAATTAACCTTTAACCAACCGATAAGAATTTTGACCCATTAATACAATCAGTTAAACGGTTTAAATTCACTTATTTATTTATTTTTAGTAATTTATCAAAATATTTTAAAAGGTTTGCTGCATGGTTAAAATAAGCTACACGTATAAAAACACGTTTTTTAGAGAGAGCGAGAGAGAAAAAACAAAGTAGCCTATAAGTCGCATTTTATTATTTCATTCAGAAATAGCCCAACACGAATTACAAACATTATAATAAACACTGTAAACATAGCTAGGCAATTTTAGTTCCCCTCACTCCACAACAAAACCTTTCAATTAACAGTAGGCTAGAAAATAACAAGAATTAAAAATAAGAAGCTATAACGACAAACCAAAACTAATTATTTTAGGCTAAAACAAAACTAAATCCAATGTTGGGTCTCTCCTTCAACACAAAATCAAATGTTCCCGTATTCGCGGTATTTAAATGCCAAAATATAATTTACCTTTTATTTATTTACCCTTACAATATCCACATAAAACAAAATGTTTTGCATAACTTCACGGCGGTACGGTGATAACGCTAAACGGCACAGATTTTACTACATATTTAAACAGAGCAGTGTGTTTTTTCCATATGTTTGACCGGTTGTTTTTATAATGATAATGAACAGGCTGCATTGTGAAGGTGCTTAAATGTGAGCGCATGCGGCGCTGGAGCAATCACTGGATTTATTCCTCTTCCAACAGTGGAAGCAACTCCTCTTGGTCATGAAGATAATCGGATTGTAAAAGGTCTGCTTCTATTTGTGTAAATAAACAATAAAAAAATTATCTTTGCTTTTTTGTAAAATAAGAAAAAAAATAGAATGCAGCTTTCTGCCGTCTGCTTTAATTTCGCGCATCACAATAATGAACAAACTCTGCATACTCTACTAAACACTGGGTTCAAAACAAACCAATTTGGGCTGGATAAAAGAGTACATTTGGGGTTAATTTTACCCAGTAAATTTGATTGTTTATTTAACCCATCATTAATGGTTGATTTAACCCAGCTAATGGCTTTATTTGTTTCTATTATAATATTCGCTTTTTTTTTTTTTACTTTATGCATGAAATAATATTTACAGATTAACTTAAATCCTCTAAACTTCTAAATACTCCAGACGTGATAACTTCCTTTATTTCTCATTTGCTTGTTTTTATAAGCTATAGGCCTACACATTGCCTATTTAATCTCGTTTAACAAACGTTAGAAGTAAAGATTAAACATTAAACCGATGTAATTCACGAGTAAATGGACCACTCTGTAATTGTGTTTCCACCGTAACGGCGCTGGCTCTCACGCCGAGCTGGAGTCGTGTTCGGCGGGAACTGATCACGGATCAGACCGCCGCCCTGCGCTTCACTCGTGAACGAAATGAACTGCGATTGCCTTCATTACCTGCTCAACAACAAACAGTCAACAGCTCTGAGGACATGTTTTAACATCCAAAGTATTTGTGTTCTGTATCTTTATAAATATAATAGTTTATTTTATGCAAAGCATCAGACTCTTTATCAAGCAATAAGACCGACAGTGACGTTCGTTTATTGATTCACACATGAATGTTGCTCTGCATAGATTTAAACAATATACTGACAGAAACAATTTTATAAATAAAATAAACTATCCAAACACTGAACAAATAACCCCAAAAATGACCCAAAAGGCATCTAGGTGAATTCAGTTTTTCTCTGCTTGCAGAAGTGCTGCAGGTGTGTGAAATATGATATGATCAGGTGGATCCTCGTTCTGTTGTTTGCTGCTTTTGCGCATGTGAGATTAATCCCGAAAAACAGATGCTAGTATTTTTAACGGGTCACAGACACTTATTCTTTTAATTTAATTCAGTTCTATAATATTTGTCGTTAACGGTTAGGAAAAATAACCGAAATGAACATCCCTAATTTAAATGTATAACATTTAAAATCTTAATTTAAAACGTGTCTTGTGTTGAAGCCACTTGGAACATTTGCGTAAAAATTAACTAACTGAAAAAGTATACGTTTCCATTAAAACAACACTTCATATTCAAAACACGCACACAAGATGAAAAGCAGATATAGAATTTCACAAAATACTTATCAGGCCCATGAAAGCACACACAAGATGAAATGCACTTGACAAATAATTATTTCGTGGCGTAAATAAAATAAACACTTTCTAAAATTAAAAATAGACCAAAACTGCGGGGAAATGCGGTCCATTAAAGCGATTATGACTTGTCTTTCTGCAGACCAGTCAAGTTCTTCCACACTGACTGAATCATCATTTATCTTTTATCCTTACCTTATACACAGAGGTACTGTCATGTTAGAATAGAAAAGGGTCCTGTCCAAACTGTTGCTATAAAATTAGAAGAACACAATTCCCTAGAATATCATTATATGCTTAAACATTAATAATTGTACTCATGGAAATTACTAAAGTAGTCAAACATTTCATTATAAAGGGGTGACGCAATATAGTGTATCACTGTATCAATGGTACTAAAATAACTGGGTGTTTGTGGTAATGTTTAGATACATGGTAGCTGAATTATCTAATTAGCCTAAATCCAGTTGATGTAGACTCCATGAAGGACTACTTGTTACTAAACATCTCCAATTGTTGGTAACATACTTTCATTAAAACCTCAAAATGTGATGTTGACCTGGCTAAAGGAGAGTTTAACATTCTCGTTGTGGAGGTCTCACTCTCCGGCTCAGCGGGAGATGAATTAATGATGAGGAGCGTTTAATGAGGAGGTGAGACAGCGGAGTCCCGGCACCTAGAGAGTCTAGCGTTCAGCTCTCCTCCACAGAGACGCCAACAGATTTCCCGCCTGTCTACTGTTGAGTTATCACCCCTCCAGCACTGGGAACTGCTGATTCTGGTCTCTGACTCAGACACTTCTCGTACTGTACGCTCGGACTGCATGTCATCAGTAATTAGTGATGCGTGAAACGAGTTGTCAGCCGGACGCCATCAAACAATCCCGAGAAACAGAGAGCGAGAAAGAGAGAAATGAAGGATAAAGGTGCAGGGAAATAAGAAGCAGTGATAGATGATCAGTCAAGCACCTCATACAGTAGGGAGTTTATTATGCTGCTTTAGTACTTCCGTGCACTAGTTTGAATATGTGCGGTAGAGACAATTTATCTCCTGCTGCGTGCAAATACGCCAGCGCTTTTTCATTTGTAGGAGGAAATATCGAGAGCAAAGTTGGCAGAAATCCACTTAGCGAAGATAATACATTGGCCAGAGCAGAATGACGGTAAGGCTTTGTAATGCAGTTTACAGCACAATAGATTTATTAGCCGGGTAGGACATTTACATGTGAAAGCGATGGAGAAACGTGGAGTACTGTGTAAATACATAGAAATTATTTGCTCCAATTAAACAGAAAAGTGTCTTTCAAGTAAAAATTTAACTGGATTATCCAATGTAGCCATTATACCATATTTATTTACAGAGCTTGACATGAACTTTTTTGCTCACCGGCCACTGTGGCTAGTGGTTTTCCAAATTTACTAGCCACTCAGCATTTTCACTGGCCACAATTTTGTTGTTGGGAAATTACTTTGTGACTTAATATACAACAAAATATTTAAATTGATTCCCAGGCCATTTTGACCTATTTAAAAGGCATTTTAACTAACTGTATTAAATGCATGGATTATCTTTCATATCAGATTCTTACATTTTATTAATCATTTCACCTACCCCCGGTTTCACAGACAAGGCTTAAACCTAATCCCAGACTAAAATCTAAGTCTGAGCTGTTTTTCAACTGAAAGAGACTTGCTCTGACTGATCTTAAAATATATCAGTGCCTTTATTTTGTCTCAAAATGCAGTAAAGTTTTTTTCTAAGGCATGTTTTTACAAAAATTACTTAAATGTCGTAATTGAACTATGGCCTTAATCCTGGCTTAGTCTAAACCATGTCTGTGAAACCAGGCCTCAATGTAATAAGATAATATAGGGCTGTTACCAATCATATGAAATCAGTATCTCCAAAATCGATCTTTCCACTGCAGAAGAAACAGAAGTGACTGGAGTGGCATTCAGATGCATTTACAAAGACCGTTCGATATAGCTGAGATATAGTACGAATGCATTTACACATGCAAAATTATAACTTGTTGTGAGCTCTGTTTTAAAATATATATTAATTTTAATATACAAATATGAAATGTTGGAAAAAATGCAAAGAAAGGCAACTATGAAAGTAAACCGCCAGTAGGTGGCAGCAAGTGTCTTAATGAGTCATTGAAGAATTCCTTCAAACGATTCGTTCAGACGGCGGATTCATTCAAGAATGAAGCAAGTGCCTGTCCTTATGAATGAACCACTGAATCATTGACTCAAATCATTCAAAATTCAAAAACGCGAACCATTCATTAACAAAACATAGCTTTGTGTTGCTCAGAGATGCTGTTCTGCTTTGATCTTTGTTTGGAACTATTTTCATTAACCAAATGGAGCAAAAAGTCAACGTTGACAATATATACTTTCAATAAATTCAAATATTTAACTAAAATGTTTATGAACTACTGCAATTGTGGTTTTCAGGGAACTTCCCTCTCTCTTGGTCGTGTCATGTTGCTTAACTAGGCTATGTTATAAATATAAAAACTAAGTTATATTTTGATGATTGTTCTGTATGCAGTTGTTCATTTGTTTTGATTTATTCATGAGTTTTTCTCACATAGGCTGCGTGAGCTTCAACTGGCGCGTCCTTGTTACTGATTATCCATTATCAATCGCCGTTTACACCGAATGTAATAAAATCAGAACCATTCTCGCAAATTTTGGTGCAATTAACTTGTTAGATGTTTTAATCAGTTTAGTTGTCCGGTCAGGCAAGTAAAAATCTCTTCTTTCACTTTTCCCTTCAAAAAATCTACTTGTCCCAGACAAGTATTAATGTCGAGCTCTGTTATATATCAAATTCAACCCGCCGAAGTGGCTGATGGGAGTGACCTGTCACAGCTGAAATCCTCCCGCATTTGGCGGGTGTTAATTTCAAGCCCTGTTTATGTAATATATCAAGCATTTTCTGCTAAAATTACTGGATGTAAACTACTTGTAACTTACATGTACAGACAATAACGGTGCATGGAGCCATTACAAGATGAACCTCTCTCTCCCTATACAGTATTTGTTAAACAGCCGCTCAATTGAATGAATTGAATTTAATGTGTCTAGGGAAACACTGGTAGGTGCAATAATGCACTTTAGTCGTTCACATTAGAAGCCATATTTTATTTGAAATTAATGATTAAAAATAGGGGTGCTCCGATCAGGATTTTTGAGGCCGATCACAGAAAGCAGTATATTCCGATCGCCGATACCAATCGTTTTAAAGCCATCTTTTTATTATTGTAGAATTATTTATAGTGATGATCCAATCAAGATCCATTTATTCAGGGCCTGAATTTAATTTTTTAAAATGAATGAATTCCCTTCTTAGGTTAAGTCTTGTGAGAGAGGATTTTTAATTTGAAGGGTGGAGGGGGGCATTTTTTAGACATTTTTCAAAAATACATATTTCTCTCACCTAAATGTTTGATCATGCACTGCATTTTTGTTTTGACAATCGTGCAGTTGTTGCACAATAGCTTACACACAGCTCAAGCCTGATTTCATGAGCTGTATGTGAGATGGGTCTTTTACAGCAGGTTCACACAGACTCCGTTTGCAGTGCGTATGCAGTCAATGTGCGCTATGTAAGCGGTGCAGAAGCACTGACTGCACTGTAACAAATCTAACTTTAGAAAAATTCTACTAACCAATGTAAAAAGTAGGGATGCATCGATCCAAAACTTAGGATCGGTATCGTCTCCGGTCATTTTCTGCAGATCGGGTATCGGTCAGACGAGACCGATCCAAATCCGATGTTGTGCGTATGCTATTCTGTGTTGTTGTTAAGCCGCATGAAAGCCACAAAAACATCATAAAGCACCATAAAGTATTCGTGCATTATATTTCAAGTGTTCTGAAGCTGTTCATCATTCTGCGCACGGGATGCACATTGTGCCGCTCTGTATTGGAGCCTTTCGTTTTATAATACTTTTGCGCAATGAAAGATAATAATAGTCTTTCTTGTTCTGTCCTATCATCATATGTTGCTGCCTTATTACTGTGCTATACATTTCAAATAAATATATTTGAATTGCATAGTATATATTTATATATAAATGTATTTGCTTGTTTTTTCATGAATGTATTTTACAATATCCTAAATATACAAGAGAAAATAAGACAAGTCTCTTAAAATGAACAAGTAATTTGTTTCCTTTTTAGAAAAATTCAATTTCGTATTGCTGAAACAGGATATATTAATAACTGAGAACTAAACCCATTTAGTGCATTTAATTGCCATATTACATAAAAAAAGTATGTTGTTTATTATCAATACACTATAATTGTTTTAAATTGTACTGGCTTAATTTCTGCTGCTGCTGTTGTCACTCTCACTCAGATGTCATGTGGATCAGGGTTCATGATTTCACTGATTAATAATTTGATGATCATGTTTGAGAATAGTAGGTACTGTATATGTGCATCTAATTGCAACTTGTTGAATATATTTGTCTATTAGCATAACTATTTGCCTTTAGATTTAATAGGCAAATACTACCCATATTATGTAGAAAGCTTTGAAAATAAACAAATCCAAAAGAAAGAGGATTGTTAAAAAAGATTAGCATTAAGTGCAAAAACTAAAAAATCTTTATTTGCTCTGACAGATATTTTAACACCCTGTAGACTAACTTTTATTCATTAAATGAACCAAAATGGTTGTTTGCGAGTTGAGTTAACATAAGGTTATTGTGATAGGTTGCCTTATTATTAATTTTGAGGTAGATCATTTTTTTTCACAGTGTGTGCTTTCACATGGGAGTCTGCTCCTGATCCATGGCTGTTTACTACAAACACAACATTTATCCATTATTTTGATTTAAAATCTTAACATTGTTACTTAAAATGCTTTTCAGCATTGTGATACTTTTACACACTACAGTAATACAATCTTTTTATAGAGATAATATGTTGCTCAAGCAAGTGACAAAACATTTAAACTACTTTTCTTACATTATCACAAACATTCAAAATGAAAACTTACCATTGACAGAAAGTCAGCTCTACTGTCATTTAAATCTTTTACATGCAATCCTGTGGTTCATAAAGAACAATGCGCTGTCACTTTAATACACGTAAACGTGACACACTGCTCCTGGAACGCAGACTGCAACCGTGTGCAGTATGAACGCTCTGATCCGTTAACATGAGCGTGGAAAAAATATGCACCGCTGATCACATACGCAATGCAAACCGTGTTTGTGTGTGTGTGTGTGAGAGAACCTGGCGTTATGTGTGCGCTTCGAGTTATGGTGCCTTATTTCAGAATCCAAGTCCATGTCGAAATAGTCATTTATTTGAAATCTGCATTATTTTCTGCAGCAGAGGCGGAATCCGCCGGAGATCTTTGGCAACAGTTGGAGCATCTTTGTGCTTCTGGAAACAGATTTCCAGCTCATTTGTTTGTATCATGTATTATACAGAACAGATGTCAGCATTATGATAACCAATAGAGATGCACTCACATATATGAACTGGTGAGTTTTACGGAAGTGCTTGCATGAGAGTTATGTGTGTATGATTACATACAGTTTTAAAATGATTCATTCGTCATAAATTGTATATACTCATTAATATAGATTACATTTGTAATGAAAGTCATGCTCTCTCTCTCTTTGTAGAATCTCTCCGATACTTCAGACTAGGGGTCGACCGATTATCGGCCTGGCCGATTATCGGCGCCGATATTAAGCATTTTACCGATTATCGATATCGGCCATTTTAAAAACAGATTTGCCGATAATTATTATTATTATTTTTTTTATGCAAACAAACATATTATTTACAGGTGACATTATTTATTGGTGAATAAATAATACAGGTGAAACTATTTAATGTTTAAATGCACTATTTGGCTCGATGCAGCCTGTCTGAGCTCAACACTCTGTGAGAGTGAGGCGATCTCTCAATCTCTGAGAGCAATCTCCGCCCACCGCTCATCTGATATGTAGAGAGTCACGAGTCCGACCAATCAACGCGGAAAACTGAAGGCAGTCTCACACCGAGAGCACTTGCTAACTGGAGCTGCCTCAGTGATCACGCATCAGTTGTCTCTCAAAGGTAAAGCAGCAGCAGACATTGCTGAAGTTGCAAAACACCTCAATATAACCTATGATGTCCGCGATGCGGAAAATGCGGGCGGAATCGCGGAATGCAGTCATATAATGGAATTTACCGTATAACGCTGGAATGTCACGGAATTTGTCAAGTTTGGATGAATTAATCAAAAGTAGGTCAGTACACTTAAATCGACTCGCGCTATGGACTAGTATCTATAAATATTAAGTCAAAACACTTTAAATATGAATTCTGCATGTTCTGCATCTCTGTTAATGAATGACAGACGTGCGGTTTCATTTACTGCACACATACATACTGAAGCGCCGACGCTCGCAGTGACTTCAGCGTCTGCCGTCTCACTAAATGAGGACATAAATACATGAACAACATCCCCAGAACTGCTCAGAGTCACTTGATGAGCATTTGACCGTTCATTTGAGTAAAACGATCGTCATATCATATATACATAGGCTACAGAAACTTAAAAGGTCCTCATGGCAACCTGTCAAAATATAAGTTCGGTTTAGCCGAATATATTACTGTATACGTAATACAACTACAACAATTATTACAACTTTTGTTGAGAATAATCACACAATACGTTTACTTTAAGTTTTACAAAATGTTTACAGAATGCTTCTGGGTGATCTCTGTACTTATGTTATTATTAATATTATTAATATTACTGTTTATTTAATGTAGTTGTTATTAACAGTTTTCAGAATTAAAGACATGTTTAAAAGCATTTAAAGAACTTTTTTTTGTCAGAGCTCTTGTTATTATTAATTTTGGCATTCATTTTCATTTTTACACCAGACACGTATATCGGTTCAAAATATCGGTTATCGGTCTACTTGATCTGTAATAATCGGTATCGGTATCGGCCCTGAAAAACACATATCGGTCGACCCCTACTTCAGACGTATCCGAGTGAAGTGTCCCTGTTTTCAAAATATCTCTGCTACACTTATTTTATTCGTCTCATCTCATCCACCAGCTTTTTTCTCTGTCTTTGTCCATTTCACTTGTTCTTTTACAGGAACTGTTGTAAGGATGAAAACACAGCACAAGGTTGTTTCGAATATCACAAGATGAATCTTAATTCGTACTAAACTAGAATTGTATATTTTCAGGAGAACATGTAAGTGCTTGTCCATGTAAAGTCATAATGATTTTTTCTCATCCAGCTAGTGAAAATCATAAGTATGATCGCTTAGTAATATAACAGTGAAGTATACTGTTTTCTTCGTATTGTGTAGTAGAGGTATGTGAATTGGCATTCAGGTGTCCCGTATGAGTCCTCTGTGTTGTGAATGGCTAATGAAATCAGTTAATTTCAGACAGATCATTCTTTGACCTTCACTGTTGGACTGTTATCTCTCTCACACACACAGACACACACATGATTGTACATGCTGATTGTAGCGTTGATTCTCGGTGGGAGGGGTTTCGGTGGTGGATGACTGACAGCTCCTCTGCTGAGATTATTATAGGATGTGTGTAGCGGCACTGCTAGACTCTACATTAACGGAGCATTCAATGTTTAGCACTTTCAAACAGTCACATGGTAACTCATAAACATGTGTTTTAAAAATCGGCGATGCAGCTTATTCCTGTCTGAGTGGACGGTTAAAAGTTTGACTGTTTGAGGCTAATGTTGTGTTCGCATTATGCCCTAAAGTATGCACTATTATTGTGAAGACAAAGTACATTCTTTTCTATGTGCAGCTATTAAGTAGGCAAGTTTTGAGACAATCTACGTCCTCATAATTTGTGTCCTTATTGGACCACGCTGTTGCATTATGAGGTATGTTTATCCTAGTGTAAACTGGCCTGTCAATCATCTAAACAAATTTTAAGGAATATATTTTACCCCAAAAATGAACATTTGCTAACTATTTACTCACCCTCAGGCAATCCAAGATGTAGATGAGTTTGTTTCTTCATGAGATTTGGAGAAATGTAGCATTGCATCACATGCTCTCCAATGGATATCCTGCAGTGAATGGGTGCCGTCAGAATGAGAGTCCAAACAGCTGATAAAAACATCACAATAATCCACAAGTAATCCGCTTCACTCCAGTCCATCAATTAATGTCTTGTGAAGCGAGAAGCTTCATGTTTTTAAGAAAAAAATAAGGTGTTTTATAACTTAAACAATTGCTAAAATGTAAAAACAGAGAAAAAGTAATCTGCTCTGAATAAGAAGAGAAATATGCAAAGATCGAGAAATTAATTGATGGCCTGGAGTTGTGAGGACTACTGTGATGTTTTTATCAGCTGTTTGGACTCATTCTGACGGCACCTATTCACTGCAGAGGATCCATTGGAGAGCATGTGATGCAATGCTACATGAAGAAACAAACTCATTTTTATATTATATGGACTGAGGGTGAGGATAGTTTAAGCATTTTTATTTTTTGGGCAAACTATTCCTTACATTGTCTCATACATTCTTTAAAAAAAATATTTTTATTAGCATACCTCTAAGTGGACAATATTGTGCATGTATCTGCACTTCGAATTCCCACCAGAGACAGTAGACCTAAGTACCTTTGGGACACTCAATTCAACATTCGAATACTATTTTGGACTGGTTGTTGGTGAATTTGGGCGCACCAGAAATTCTTCAGGATTCTAGAAGCTGCAGTGAGAGCATTAGTTCTGATCACACAAGAGCCCTTGGTCTGATATAAGCAGGATGTCTGTGCAGTTTAACCATGTGGCAGGGACTGCCGGAGATCAGTCGCTCTCTCTGTTCTGGTTTTATCTGTACTGGGGGATTCGAGCAGAACTCTGCTCTCATGAAAAGCCCTATGATTTTCGGACTGGATGTGCAGTGAGACTGGAGAGGTTCTGGGGTGACAGAGAAATACTGGGTCAACTGGATATAGACTGATCACAGGCTGACATTTCAGAGTTCATGTGCAGCATGCAGAGTTTATGGAAATGAGTCTTTCTGTGCAGAAAACAGCCTGGATCAGACTTATGGGACTTCCACATTACAACAGGGAGAAGCGTTTGTTATCCTAATAAGACTCTTTGTGGTTCAGACACTGTTAAATATGGGACATAGTTGTTTATTTTACCACTTGGGGTAAGACATGGGAGAAAAAAAGCAAAAAGAGGACAGAAGTTATATAACAGAAGGGCTGTAAACAACCATATGGAAATATATAACCTTGTTATTGCATCAATTCTGTGTATTTATTTATTCATTCATCTACATTAAGTTAGAAAATATAACTTTGACTTAAAATAGAATGTTCAAACTTTAACAGATCATTTAAATCAAAGGGAGATTTTCAAACATAAAAGAGAAGCTTTGTTATTTAACACAATTTAAGTTTTAAAATAACTAAATTATCAGCTTACAGAGTTTTGTTTTGAATTTGAAAAAATATTATTTTGACTTGGTGTCAGTTAAAGTTTGAACATTCTGATTTTAAGTCTTAAAACTTAAAACAGAATGCTTAAACTATAACTGACAATTCAAGTGAAAATACATTTTCAAAATGAAATTGCAAAGTTCAAACTTAAAGAAAAATTGTCAAAGGGAGATTGTCAAAGTCTGAGTTTAGAATTTGAACTTTTGTATTTTAAGTTTGAAAATCTCGGTCTGTTTAATTTTGTACAATTATGTTTTAAGTTAAATAACATCTAATTTGACTTTTTACTTTGATATTTCATATCTTCATAGTATTTGCATACTAAATTGTGATTTAGTCTTTTGCATATATTTAAGCATTTATATAAAACAAATTATCTATAGCCTAATTCGTGCAAAAATAGGGATTGTTTCCTATCATGTGATCTAGGATTAAAATGAAGAAAGCAGATTTATCAGTCCATTTTATGTTAAATTGTCTTTTCCGCTTTTGAAGTTGGCTATTATCTTATCGCCACAAACGCTTTGCCACTGTGTACCAGTCAGTGAGTATTTGCATATTCCTGATGTTTTGCTGCAGGATTATTAGAAAAGAAATGTGACTCAATGGATTGTGAAACCTTTTGTGAATTAATCTGATTACTCTACCTATTAAATGTCATTTAAATGTGTTTTACACCCAGTCTGCACAGCGAGCGAACAACGCACCGCAGCATATCAACTCTAGTATGCTCCCATTATAATCAAGTAAACTGTCCACGCTCACACTGCATTACATTCAACACGCTCGCCTGCAGTGTACACTTCTTCATTCATTATAACGAAGCGTTGTGATTTTCGCACTGTCACACACTTGCCCTGCCTGAAACACCTGATGAACGTCAGAATTGGGCACAACCCATTCACAACCTCTCTTTACCCTTTCTTTCTTCTGTCTGTAGTCTGTCTGACACTTTCTAAGAACGCCTTTGAATCTTCTACTGCTCAAGGTCTTATGCTTATTCTTTTCTTTCTGCTTTTATGACCTCTTTCTCGCTGTCTTTCTATAGTGTCTGTGACCCTGTAAGAGTGAATTGGTCATTATCTCTGTTGCTCCCTGAGGCCACAGATGCAGACCTGGGCGCGTTTTACTGAATTATTAATAATTCACAAAGAGGGCGCTTTTGATCTCCTGGGCTGTTTCATTTCATATTTTGTGGTAATAATAACTTGTCATTGGTTGGGTGATATACTCACCCATCCAATATACTCACCAACCAACCCAACTCAATATTGGGTGATATTTTTCTGATGATGATTTAGAATTTAGCATTTAAATGTAGTTTAATTGTCTTCAAAAGAGCATGTTATTAGATTAGAAAGACGTGTTGCAAGCAAGGTTAGTAGTAAACTGAAACTAAAATTATAACCATATACAATTTTTTTTTATTTGAAATAAAATAAATGTTTACTAAATAAAATAACTTTATTTCAGCTAATTTCACATTTTATTTCAGTTTAACTTGACTAAAATAACTAAAACTGAAATAAAATTAATAAAACTATAGACAAATATAAACAAAAAACACTAAAAAAGACTTTAATTTAAATAAAATGAAAATGGAAAACCTAATTCTAAATATTAATACAAAGATATAATATTATCTCAGTATAACTAAACTTGCATTGGTTATAAGTGCATCGCTGATTTAAATGAATTAAGGTAGAGTTCAATTAAATTAAGCTAGAGAAGTTCAATTCATTTCTGTCCCTCAGAAATGTTCATTGAAACTACTTTCTGGCATTTTACATGCTTTAAAATGTTTAATGTATTAAAGTAAATATTTGCACTTTATTGCTTCTAATGGTTCTGTTCTGTGTGTCAGTGAAAATAACTGATTAAATATTCGTATTATTCATTAGTTAAAAAAAGTGAATTCATTTGAGCTAGATAGCTTTTTTTTTAAACATCTTAGTCTGTATTTAACTTTTATCTAGATCCTCATAGATACATTTTTTAATCTAGATTAATCTAGATTAAAATGGCTCATTTGAATTCTGTCAAGGCATTCAGAATATGTGTTCTACCCAAATAATGACTAAAGTAAGTCTTTGAGAACGGGTTTCTCAAGCCAGGTGGCGCATTAGACCAGGGGCTCATCTCCTGTTTCCAAAATGCATCACAAACTTTAATCTCTTCCCGTCCCAATCCCGGAAGAATGACTCCCATTCCCTCCCACTCCCGTGTTGTTGTTTTTTTTTTTGCCGATAACTGTCAATTACAGTAAAAATATAGTACAGATCACAGCGTGCCCACCTTATTAGTTGAATAAAAACCCAAAATGTCGTTTTTTGTTATTATATTGAACTGAAAGCCATCTTATGCACAGTGTTGCACAGATTAAATTTCATGTAAATCATCCATGCTAACACACACGTCTTCTATTTTTTTTTTTTTAGACATTTCACTCTCTATAGATATATTTTTCTATGTACTGTATTTTTAGATATATTCGAGTTTCGAAGTTTCTCGCTCAAGTTCACATGAGACCTAAAGCGCATCCTGTTTGCTTAAAAGCAAGCTTCGTTGTTATTCTGAGTGCATACAAATAAGCGTTGAGTCTTTACAGATTCGAAAGATGTATTAGGCTACTTTTATCTGTATGACCAAAATGACGGAGATTTTAAGATCAAGTGAGCGCACGGAGCCTGTCCTGCAACAAACGCGCTTCCACACAAACACTTTAATAGCGCACATTTCTCTAGGTTAACATCATATTGAGCGGCCATGTAAAGTTGCTACTACATACATCTTTCAGATGAAAAGCCATATTTGAGGTTGATGAATGATAGATGAGCGTTTGGATGTCCTGCCCGATTGTATTACCACATAGACCAGCCGTTAACAACAATCTGTCCATCACGGACTGCGAGCCTCTAGTTGAAGACTGCTCGCCCCTACAGTGCAATTCGGCTAGGTATACATCCGCTAAAATATCAGGGTGAAAGTCATCATAGTGCGTAGTATAGACCCAGCTCCCAACCCAACTTTGAGAATAGATTAACGGCGATATTTTTTTTATCGCCGATAAGAGTCTCACGTTAACGCAGCACGTTAACGCCGATAACGGCCCACCACTA
Source organism: Gymnocypris eckloni scoliostomus (assembly GCA_027564155.1). NCBI lineage: Eukaryota > Metazoa > Chordata > Actinopteri > Cypriniformes > Cyprinidae > Gymnocypris > Gymnocypris eckloni. The sequence goes on from CM050426.1 coordinate 6,443,410, forward strand.
CTTTTTACATTAAATATTTGAGTCTGTTTGGATCATCTGAGATCCTCTGATCTCTTTTAGGCTATTTCAAATCAAATAATTAATATATTTTTTAATCTATTGTCACATTTAAATGTTATGGCTGTTTGGTCAGACTCCTGGATCCTCTGATTAGGAAAAAACTGCAATATTTCTCTTTTAAGCCATTTCATAATATTTTATATTATTATCACAATTAAAAAATTTGTTGACATATTACATGTGTGTGTGCTGTGTATATTTATTATGCATATATAAATACGCATATACATGCATGCATATATTTAAGAATTTGTGTATGTTTATATTAAATATATTTATATATAATATTAAAATAAAATAAATATATCATTGTAAATACATGTATATATTTTCAAAATATATGCAGTATGTGAGTGCATCTATATATGCAAAATAAAATAGAGATACACACATATATTATGTAAACAAAAACTTTTATTTTGGATGCGATTAGTTGCGATTAATCATTTGACAGCACTAAATATTTTAGAATATTATAAAAAAACTGCTATTATGGTTGTTTTGGCAAACATATAAATCTTTTGATTGGGAAAAACCCTGTAACATCTCCATTTTAAGCCATTTCAGATCAAATACATAAATGTGTATTTATATATATAAAAAACTGTCAAAAGGATGAGAAAATCAAAACATAATTTTGTTTAAGCTAGATTTGTCACCCTGTCTTAGTTAATGTGTGTTTTATACATAACATGCTTGTATGTAGTTTTGCTGGTGGCAGGTGAACGGCCTCATGGGAGCAGCTGCTGTTTGTGGAAACGGCTCCTCTGGGTGTAGTAAAGCCTGTTTTGGATATCAAATCCGTGAGGAATATCTTGAGCATGTCTGGCACAGTTGCTGTTGGATTTGATGTTGTCATAGCATGGCTTCTGAACCCTGTGTGACACTCTGTGGATTTCAACCAGCAAGAACTACAAGAGCATCACTCTAAAGTCCCTGTGTGCTTTTTGATGCACTGTAGAAAATTCAGACCTTCCCAACTCAATTTTCAGTGACTGATTACATCAAAATTTCCATTGGCCCAATTGCAATTTCTGCTAACTGAATTTGATCAATTGTGGCAACAATCTGTTAACATTGGCTCAATGAGAAATAATATGTTGAGCCAATTGGGAAAAAAAGAAGTCTACCAAACCATGTTATTGGCCCAATTAAATATTTTAAATAGTAGTAGCATAAATTTTTTGTTGTATCTAATTTAAAAATGTATATTGGTAAATGTATAGTGCTAAAGCAACCTTACTGAATTGTTTATTCCCTGTTGTCCCAAAAGAAAATGAAAAAATTATTAAATGATGATACACTAAACACTGCCACATTTGAATACTTTTAATGAAATATACAACAACATTGTGAAAATACCTTAACATTATAAATACATTGACATTTTCTACACAGTATACCTTACCAAATCATGCATTTTAATTCTCATAAGATACGCAAAGCTGATGAATTGCACCTTACATTGATACATTCACAAACTTGATAAAAAAAAAAGTAAAATAACTAATATAATTTAATAAATAATAGCAGACGCTTTTATCCAAAGCGATTTACAGTGCATTCATGCTATACATTTTTTGTATGCATGTTCCTTGGGAATTGAACCCACAACCTTTTGTGCTGCTAACGCAATGCTCTACCACTGAGCCACAGGAACAGGAAGTAAGAATTTATCTGAGGTTACTTCAACCAGTATTTAGGTTAATGTCACTGAATATTACCATTCTCACAAAAGTTACTCTGAGCTCATGAAACTGCATCTTAACTATTTCAACATTAAACATCAAATATATTCACATATTAAAACAGTCAAAAACACCATCAAGTTTAAGGAATGGGGAGGTTACTTCAACTAGTGTTTAGAGTAATTTCACATGAACTATACCATTCTCACAAGAGGTACCTTGCATGAAACTGCATCTTACACGTCAAATGTAAAAAAAAAAAAAATACAACTCATAAGAGGTACTTTGAGGTCCAAATTCTGTCATTAATTATCTTATAGATGTCGTTCCACATCTATAAGACCGTTGTTTCATCAAAAATATCTTCATTCGTTTTCTGAAGATGAACAAAGGTCTTACGGGTTTGGAATGACATGAGGGTGAGTTAATTAGAGAATTAATAACAGAATTTTCAATTTGGGGTGAACTGTCCCTTTAAGTCCTTGTTGTACTCCATGATGAGTGCATACAATAATCCAAAAAAGTACAATAAATGCATTTACAAAGTCCCCTAAGTTGTCAAGCACCAGCTTCTCTTCCAGGACAACGAAGACATCTAGCACACTTGACAGGGCGCTTGAAGTGCAACTGCTGCTGCTTACTATTTCTAGAATTCCCATTTTCATTACAGTTGTGTGGTTCTCCAATGGATCTGTACTCTGTAAAAAAAATAAAAATGTTTTATATATATAAAATAGCAATGTCAATACTAAGTATACATTACACCGAGCCATGTCTCATGGCAGCTCTCAATAAAGCATCTCCTCACAAATTACATCTAAGAACTAATAGTATTTGACACTAATATGGAATAAAAATATATCCAAAAAGAACTACTGTTAAATACTCATAGTAAAATTCGTAGTGTTTCCTTTTCTACAGCAAATGGTGCCCCGTGAGCTCAGACCTAGCAATGGTGGGTTACACTAATTTCACCAAAAAATGCTTTTGACATGCTTTTTGATTACTAAAATATAGCTTAGCCATTAAACAGTGTCCGGGAAAATTTAAATTGAATAAATGGAAAAAATAAAACACAATTAGTGGACCTCAGGGAAATACATTTAAAAGAAGTATGATACGAGCCCTTTGAGTGGTAAAAACACGAGTAAACAAGTGATTCCAACATACAGCGATTCAGTGACACTACGGGGGTTGAAGCAATCAGAGCGAGTGTGAAACCGTTACTAGAGGACAGGTAGACTGGAACCGTCCTCTGTCGTCTCCACTAATAGACCTGTATTGTCCCTGCGCCACAGGTGTCATGATGGTGGGCTGAATCCGCTGCTCTAATGACAGCATTCACTGGATGCTCAGAGTCACTCTTATTGATTACTGTCACTCTCATCCAGTGCAGATGATCAAAAGAATCTCACTGATTGGATTCAGTGTGTCACCCTGAATACATTCACATGCACCCTTATAGTGCGGTTTAACACATGAGTTCATTTCAACTGAAGACATAACCATATTCATATTTAATCACAACATTTTGGCCAAATCTTTAATTGCAATTAAATTCTTTCCTCAAATTATGTAGAAAATATTTTTTCCCATTTGGCACATGGACGTAATGCATTTTATTGACAGAATAAGGGCATTGTTTGCTGTATTTTACTCATGTTCTACCTTTTTTACAACTGGAAACATTTAGCATTTGCAGAAGGCTGATTGTACCAGCAACAACAAACAGGCTTATTGCATTAATATTGATCATTTTGTGCTCTGGGTTGTTGTGTAGCCACAAAATGGCAGTAAAACAAGCACATTTCTGATCAAATAATTGATATAATGACAGATGGCTTGTAAATGAGATTGAAGATTGACAATTTTGAAACTACTGGTGTGCATGTAAAGCAGGGTCATTACAATGAGATTATTTACAACTAAAACCGTAACATGAAGCATTTTTGTTACTTGACAAAATAAACCTTCTATAGAAATACAATATATCAAATGTATTTAAGCTAGTTTAACTTAGAATAGTAAAATAACAGACTGATTTCACATAAATTGAAACTACATATGCTATGTTATCATACATTTATTATTTAAAATAGATAAAATGACAAAACAAATGTACTAAAATTAAAACGAAAACAGGAGCTGTATAAATAAAAACGTATTTAAGTTATGATTAAAATAACACTGGCCACCAGTGCAAATGTTTTTCATGTTTCAGATCTGCTGTTTTGAGGCTGAGCAGCCCGTTTATATGTTTTAGAAACAGTATTTTCCTCAGTCTTTTCACGCTCCGTGATCTTGTGGTTCTGAACATGTTGGATTATGGCTGTAAAATCAGCTGCTATTCATAATCAAACACAAAATGTACATCAGCACACACATGGACTATCTCAGCATCTCATGTGTAATATAGATGAGCTTGTTGATCAAACATCAGTTTATGCCACACCAATGTAATCACTTAAAATGTTATAACATTAATTACATTTATAATTACTCCAAACAAAAGATCATAGCAAAATGATCATTTTGAGTTTGAGTTTCCGGTCCAGTGGGTTGAGGTTTTGGAAGGAAGCCGTTCTCTGTGTTGTAGTTGGTTGCGTGGGTGATTTATGTGGAGAAATTTAATTGCAATCCTGTTTTTTGTTTCCTCTCTGTGCTTTCAACCCAAGATATGTGTATGTGCGTGCGCGTGTGTTTAGTCTGAGTGTGCAAAGGTGCGTAGGTGATCCACAAACCACACACACTCACATAAAATTAATTTAAGAATACTTTGATCTTACATAATGAAACTCACACACTTTCGTGTGTGTGGGAGTATTTCTGCTGTTTGTACTGTAAACTGCATTAATTATAAGACAAAGAAGAGATGCGTTTCTCTTTCTCGCTCACACACACCCCACATATTGTGCACTTTGTGTTTTGTAGGAGTGAAAATGCATGGAGAGGCAGATTTATTATGGACATCCCTGTAATGAGTGTGTGATGGGACACAGTCTTGTGTTTTGAGTTGAGATTAAATATTTAAAGGTCCAGTAGTGCTTTTCTGCCTACGATAACAACACACACGCCATGGTTTCTGTGATCCTTTGGTTGGACTACCGATCATTATTTCAGCATGTGTAAGTTCTGCTCAATCAGGTTTGTTCAAACAGGGAAAAACAAAGCAGGTGGTTTAAAGGCATGCTGGGTAATATGAGTCAGCATGTCCATGGGTCAAAAATGGCAAACACTTTCTTTAAGTGGCAAGCTTCAATCTGATTGGCTGCTTTTACTCAGTGTTATACCGTTCACAGACCGTTTTGTTTGTTAGTTTGAAGCTTATTTGGTTCATGACATCGGTCAGACATGTTTACAAATCTTTAAAGGTCTACAGTAAGTCAAGGGTTTATTGTTTTGTCAAGTTCATCTCGCTGCTTGTTTCATCATGGGTTTTATATACTGCAGGACAATTCATTTAATATTTAAGTCTGAAATGCCATTTTTACTAATGAAAAACCAAGAAAATAAATAAATACTATATTTTATATTTATAGTTTTGAGCTCTTCTGCTCACCGAGGCGGAATTCAAAATACAGTGAAAACAGTACTATTATCAAATATTATTAGTTTTAAAATATTTTTTCGATGTGAATATATTATAAAAAGTATTTATTCACTTGATGCAAAGCCCATTTTCAGCAGTTGTGCTGCTTCATGTTTTTGTGGAAACCATGATACATTTTATTTTTGATTAGTAGAACATTCAAAAGAACAGCACTTATTTGAAGTAGAAATCTTTTGCAACATTATTAATATCTTTACTGTCACTTTTAATCAATTTAATGAATCTTTGATGAATAAAAGTATTTATTTGTTTTAATCCTACTGACCCCAGTGAATTTGTTGAAAATATTCATTTATTTACTTCTGAAAATATACAACACAATTTAATTGAGTGTCTCCGCTGAAATATGTTTCTAGCAGTGTTATTTAAAAAGACATATTCAGTCCCATCTGCCAGATGTGAGTATTTCTGGTAACACTGACGTAACCCTGAATGAGCTCAGTTATTTCCTCAGAGCTGATAAATGAGGATTTGGCTAATGCGGCTCTCTGAGTTCATGTTGACCTCTAAAGTTCTCCACACGTCCAGCTTCATTTGATCATCCGCTGATTTCTGTGAGCTCTTCACAAACTCTGCCACTGTTGCTGCGATAGAGGATGCTTTATGTACCCAAAACACACACACAGGCCTGCTATGTGGAGCAGGACTCAGGTGACCGTGTGTGTGTGTGTGTGTGTGTGTGAATTCTCTCAGATGTATTTACCGATTGTAAAAAGCTTGTATAACAAAATAAGCGTTAACTTCATTAGGGACCATAATCACACAAACTCATAAATATTCACATAATCCTCAACCACAAGCCATAAATATTAATATTATTACCTTGCTGCACTCATGATGTATTACACCATTACAGATAGTCTTCACTCCGTCCAGATTTCTAGCCATTAATCACCTTTATTCAGCTCTCAGAGAGTATCGTCATCATCATTTTTGAGACTTTTATACAGCATTTTAGTGCTGTAATATATCACACTTTCTCAGCGCCACACACACACACACACACACTGGCTGAAAGAACATTTATTAATCTCTCAGATCAAAGTAAATTCCTTTTAGACGTTCATTTTAAGATTTTATTTGAGATTTTAGGTTCAAATGTGTACAGATTTTTATTGGAAAGTGTATATTTTAGGTCTTTGTATTTGGTCAAGGTCTCTTTTTAGTTGTCCATCATTTTATAAAATAATGTTTTAGCAGTTCATTTGAGGTTTTCATCTAAGATTTTTTGATTAAAATGTTATATTTTTTAAATGTGATATTTCAGGACCTGTAATAGGTCAAGGTGTTTAAGACAAGTTTTAGCAGTTCATTTAAGTTTTGTCATATTTTTCGTCCTGTTTTAGTAGTTATTTTGTAGTATATCATCATCTTGTTCAAGTTTTAGCAGTTATTTCCCCCCTTCATGTTTAGTCAAGATGTGAGGTTTACAAATGTTTACTGGAAATTTTATATTTTAGCTCCTGTATAATTTTTTAAGTCATGTTTAATTAGCTCTTTTCAGGTTTTCATCCTTTTTGGACACATTTTAGTCATTATTTTCAGTGTCCCATCATTTTTAGTCATGTTTTTTACAGTTCTTTTCAGTTTTCAGTCCACACGGTTTGTATGGTTTCTATTTATGTCAGAAAGTACACTCCGCACGGCTGTATTGTTAACTGTGGCTAGCTTGAAGTGTCTGAGTTTTTTCTTGTGAAGACTGAAGTGTTCACTGAGTGCTGTAGCAGAGTTTCAGTTTCTTGTGTGATTTTTCTTTTAGTTCTCGCGGATCAAACTCTGTTGCTGATTCAGAGCGCAGCAGCGAAGCACAGTGTCTGCTTTATTGAAATATTCTCACACTGGCCTCCTTTTGAGTTTTCTCTTGTGTTTAATAAAGTTTGCCTCCCAATCTCTATGTAAAGTGCCGCACCACTGCATCCGTGCCTCACAAATGTGTTGATCTGACAGAATAAAACATCCTTTAACAGCACTTCCCATCCAATCCTGCTGGATTTTGTGCATGTAATGTGACATTAACTGTATAACTGATCAGGCGTTTCAGAATAGTTCAGTCTTATTTCAGTTCAGTATGTGTAGCAGAAAAGCCGGCATTCAGTGTTTCACTTCTGCTCCTCCTGTAATTGGTTAGCGAGTGTTTTATGCAGTAGCTGAATTTGCATGCGTTTGCCTAAATCTCCTTTAATTATTTCATAAATCTGAGATGTTGAAATGTAATTGACAGCCGTGGATGACATTACAGGAGTCTTCTCCACTCAGGCTGATTTTATTAGAGTAACTGAATCAGCTTAATTATCACAGGCAGCACTGAGGTGGGATATTTTTAGCAAAGCCTGTATTAAGATTTTTTTTTACCTTGTCTTTTTAATGCATGGTCATTTTTGTTACGGATAAAAATATTCAGAGATGTTTTGAACTACTTTTCATGTTTGTTAGGTCTGGCGCATATTAATTCTGACACTGAGTGAAGCTCATTAAAAAAATTTCAGTATTCGGTACCGATACCAGTGAAAATCCATGATTCTCGGTACCAATTTTGGTACCAAAGCAAAACACAAAAACATGCTAATTAAAAAACACTATTTGTATTAATAAAGTAAAAAAAATGTACAAAAATCAATGCCATTCTTAATGCTTATTTTCCACAAGTGATAAAAGCATGGAAAACAGTAAAGAATTTCGCCCACATTTAATTTGTCTTTCAATTAATGAAATTTAAACACATACATTTTTTAAATAAAGGGTATTTACTATTAAAATTAAAACATGGAAGAAATAGTGTGATTATGTATTGAAAAATTAAGTTGTATTCATTTTTCAAACAGTAGTAGTAGTATCACATACATTCTGCTAAATAATAATTTAACAATGTTTAAACCGAACTTTTATTTTGACGGGTTGCCGTGAATACCTTTACATTTCTGTGTGTATATGATATGACTGGTTTTACTCAAATGAAATGGTAAAATGCTCGTGAAGTGACTCTTAGAGCAATTCTGGAGATGTTGTTAATGTATTTATGTCCTCATTTAGACGGCAGAGCTGAAATCACGGTTCAGTAGTTAAAAAAAATGCGTGTCTCTGCCATTCATTCATTCACACAGAGACTCGCAGAACATGCAGGACTGCGGGATTCATATTTGAATCGACTTGCTGCTTAATATTTACTAGTCCATATCGTGATTTGATTTAAGCGTAATGATCTACTTTTGATTAATTCATCCAAACCTTGACAAATATCATGACATTCCGCGTTAAACTGTAAATTCCGTTTTTAAACTTGGTTCTGTGATTCTGTCTGCGTTTTCAAGAACCGGGTTGACCGGGTACTCGGTACCATCAGTACTTTACAAAGCCTGGTACAGTGAAGTTTTCATTTGTTTTAGTACAGACTTGGTACCAAAGTACCAGGTCTTTTGACAACACTATTGTGGACGGAGGGAGGCTGTGTGGATGTGAAGTGCTGGATTCAGTATGTTGAGCCAGAGGACAATCAATGAGGTGAAGGACTTCAGTTCTGGATGTGTGTGTGTGTGTGTGTGTGTGTGTGTGTGTGAAGGCTCTAATAAGGTACGGTGTGTAGAGACCTGCACCGCTGCAGATTGTCTGCTGTGTGTATGTTTGTATGTGTCATCTTGAATGACAGGGAACAAATTACAAAAGCAGCAGGAATTTGCAAAGCTATTTCGATAACGTCAGACTGTTAAAGGTTACTGCAGTAACTCGTATTTCTTCTCAAAGCAACATATGAGTTCACAATAATAATAATTCTGTTGCATTGGATATTCCTTAAAGTTTGAGCTAATTTTGAAATATTTCTGGATTAAAACTAGAGATGCACCGATTGACCGGCCAGTGATCGGAATCGGCCGATTCCGAGCCGATCCTTTTATTGCCAGCGGCGCAGGCAGAGACGTCACAGTATGATATCACAGTCGCGTGCAAGCATGTCATTTTCGCGTGAGAATTAGGGGTGGGCGATATGGCAAAAATATCATATCACAATTTTTTTTTTATAATATAATATAATTATAAATAATTTGTATAATTTATATTTTATATATCACGATTTTAGCATGATTCTTTGTCATGTTATTTTACAATTTTGTCAGAGCAGTGCAGCCAAAATAATTCAGATAAGTCAGATTTTCCTTTTTTGTCTCTAGCTGATTACATGCCTGACATGTTATCATTACTAACTTATTTAATATTAGTACACACGCATGAAGTGTAAAACGAGTGGGGTATAGCCTTGCGAAAAAAGAAAACATTCAAATATCGCGGTTGCTGCGGTTATTGCATTCCTCTGCGGTGAAGCTCGTCAATAGCGGGTATTGCGATATTGCAGTTATTGCGACAGCCCTACATGGAAAGAAAACAATGTACTTTTAAAAACAAAGTTCTGGTGAGTTAACCCTTTTAAGGTTGTTTTTTAGCTATAAAATTGTCCTCTGTTAGGAAAAGACAGGTGTTATGTTGTGAAATGGTTGTGTTGATGTTGACAATGTTTTCAAGTGTCAGTGTATTGCCTTTCTATGAGCCTCGCTCTGTTACTGGGTAAAACACACACACACAACCTATTAACATTTGCACAGCTTTGCTCCCGCTATATAAAAGAAACTGTTTCAGCTGAAAGTGCCTGACATTTAAATGGAGCTTGAGGCCAATAACATAGAGACACAGATATAGCTGTGTGTGTGTGTGTGTCTGGCTTCTTCGGTGATCCTGGTTAAAAAGGCCAATCTATATATGATTCCAAGCTAGTTTTGTTTTGTATGTGTGAGTGGCGTTGATATGTGGCATTTATCAGTACCCATAATCCTCTGCTGCTTCACGGGTGGCCTTGCGGACTCTGCGGCCATCCATCAACCTGTCCGTCAACCCAGGGTCACTATGACAACGAGCTGGGCGGGGCGGCCTGCCTTCACAAGACCACATGTCAGCTGATTGATTGATGGATGGCTGCAGCCAATCAGAAGTTTGAGCATGATTGATGTTTAATGTGTACGTGATGAACGTTCAGTGAGTGTGTGCGATCGTTTTCACGGATGATTTGATGGTATATTTATTATTAGAAGCTGTAAAAGTTGGTTTTGTTGGGAAAAATGAAATAAGCACAGCAGCACTGGGCAGCAATTCTTTGTAAAAAAAACTTGAATGCTTGTTAATTATTATTATTTTCTTTAAAATCATCCAAATAAAAAATAGGATTATGTTGATATAAAATAAGCATATTTATACTAATAGAAATACTTTAGAAATAAACTTGATTTTGTAATCACAATCCTAATGTTTTTCATAAAGAAACTCTATGAATATAAATCAATTAAATAATAATGAATAAATATTCATATTTAAATAAATAACAATGCATGAATACAATATGAATAAACTGAAAGCACACACTGTAACCAGCAGTGCATTCAGTTATATTTTAGAACTTTATTTTCAATTTCTTTTATTAGTTCATTTTATTTTAAATATTTGAAAATGAATCAATATGATTTTTTAACTTGATAATACACCTGTAAAATAAAATATTTCTACTTTAAACAATGTTTTGTCTATAAAAAAATGTTTTCATAAAGAAAGTGTGATGAATAAACAGTAAATAAACACTGTAACCAACATTGCACACTAGGTGTGTCAAAATTAATCGTTGCATTGATGTATCGCGATGTGGACATCAATGCAGTAACAGACCATAATCGATTATAGCCTGTGACGTCATTCGCATATGCACTAGTCACGCGAGTATTAAAAATGCATTTTAAAATCTGAGCTTGGCTTCTTCCTGTGTATGGCAAGTGTGTGCGCTATAGAGACAATTGTGGCAGGCTTCATTGACAGAATATGCGCCGAGACACATGCACATTGTTTGACTGTACTTCTGTAAGAGTAAAAAGACAAACAAAAAAAATTTGTGTTAGAAATGTTAAAGTGTCTGTAGTTATGAGGACTTTTATTTTGACGGGACAGAAGTTGGAGAAACAAAAAGAGAGAGGGGCAGGTGAATGGAGAATAAAGTATTCGAGGGTATTATTTCTTTAAACCTTCAGATAAAGCCCCGAAAATACCCACACGCACTCAAGCAAGCGTTACACTTCCGCTCACTGTTATTTTAGTCTTTTACTTTAGATATACTTTCATTTCTGCCGCTTAGAATGCAGTACGTATTAGATGCACCAAACTCACATACTGACAGACTTTCACGTGCGCTTTGTGTTTGTTTGTCCTGAAGCTCACGGCGGCGGTTAAATGCACTTGCATTACTTTTATGATACGGAATTAATCATAAAACAGAACAGGACGAAACATCTGATATGTGGACATAGATATATGCATTATTGTGAATGCAGTCTATTAAAGCTGCCAGTGGCTATGATCTGATCAGTAATAATCAAACGGCAATAATGTTGAGAAAAAAAACCCATAACTATGATTAGCTGTAAACTTTCAATATTTTCTTTCAATCTTTCCCAGATACTGAAAGTGCTATTTGTTTATCACTTGTAATTATATCACCCCCACCCCCTTATTACTTTATATTTGCTTTGTTTTGAAGCTATATGCACTTTTAATTCTTAACAATAATTAATTAATTAACATAATATATCATGTGCTAATAGGTTGTAGGATTGTTGCTGGGGAGTTTCATCATCTTTCTTGTGGTTTTTCTTCAATTAAAAATAGAAAATCTTCCCAGACTCCTCATTTTCTGTAGTGCAAGGTGTTGTGAGTACAAATAGCATGCTAATTGGGATGTAGCCTAATCCTAGTGGCGTCCATTACAGTGGCGATGTTGTTATTATTAGCACTGCCCGCCTGCATTATTCCCCAGTTAGCCTGTTAGCAACTTTGACTCACACTTGTTTTCACCCCCAGTGATGCTCCCATTGGCCCTGCACCTACAACGACCTACAACAATGACATGACTGGAATTATAGATCTGTGCTTTTCATTCACGCTTCTTCAGCTTACAGAGACCTGCGAGAGTACTGCGCTTGAGAGGAAAACACTAATGTCTTAATGGCATCAGTGTCTCTCTCACAAACACACGCGCGCTTGGTATTAGAGGCTGAAAGCTCCCTGCCTTTCACCTTGCTGTTGTTTTCTCAGCATTACTGACCCATCAGTCGGCCGCTGTTTTCGGTCATCTGGTCATGACGGGTGTTAGTAGAGTGTTTAAAGGAGGTGGTTCCTACTTCCTTTAAAAAATCTGTCATAATCCCTGTGCCTAAGAACAATAAACCCTCTTGCCTGAATGACTATCATCCAATTGCCCTCACATCAATAGTCATGAAGGTTTTTGAGACTTGTAAAGAACCACATTTGCTTCTACAACCCTGCTACTTTGGACCCTCTTCAGTTTGCCAAATAGATCTACTGACGATGTCATCTCTCAGGTCCTGCACTCTTCCCTTACACACATTGACAGAAACAATGGGAACTATGTAAGGCTGCTATTTATTGACTATAGCTCAGCTTTCAACACTATAGTCCCCATCAGCTAGCTGTTAAACTCTCAGACCTCGGCCTAAACACTTCACTCTGTGACTGGATTCAAGACTTCCTCACCGGCAGACCTCAAGTGGTGAAAATGGGCCAGTTCACCTCCAACTCCATCACCCTGAACGTAGGAGCCCCACAGGGCTGTGTCCTGAGTCCCCTGCTCTCCTCTCTCTACACACACGACTGTGTGTCCTCTCACAATTCCACTTCTATTGTTAAATTTGCTGATGATACTGTGGTTCTGGGCCTCATTAACAACAATGATGAATCTGCATACTTGGATGAGGTAGAGAGACTTACATCATGGTGCCAGGACAACTGTCTCTCTCTGAATGCGAGTAAAATTAAAGAGCTGATTGAAGACTTCAGGAAGAGACAGCAGCGGCCCTACACCCCTTTTATGATCAGTGGGACCCCTGTGGAGAGGGTGTGCAGCTTCAAGTACCTTGGTGTAAACATCTCCGAGGACCTGACTTGGACTACACACATTCAGACTCAGGTCAAGAAAGCCAGGCAAAGACTGTACCATCTGCGACAGCTGAGGAAATTCAGGGTCTCACCAGCAATCCTGAAAACTTTCTATTCAGGGGCCATAGAAAGTGTTCTGACTCAGTGCATCTCAGTGTGGCATGGAAATGCCACAAATCAGGACTGCAAAGCTCTGCAGAGAGTCGTGCGCTTAGCTGAGCGCATCTCAGGGTCTGCTCTCCCCTCTCTGCAGGACATCTACCTCAAACGCTGCAAAAGCAGAGCTGCTAAAATCATCAAGAACTCAATCAACCTGGTAACCGTCTCTTAACAGTCTCTTCATTTTGCTTTCATCTGGCAAGCGCTTCAGGAGCATGATGGCAAAAACTGAGAGACTGAGGAGGAGCTTCTTCCCTCAGGCCATCAGGCTCCTAAACTCAAACTCAGTCTCATACCATCAACATGACTACATTTAATAATCAGTAAGATATTCATTATTATCTACTATTCCTATTGCTGCTATGTGTCTATACTCGGTACAACCTGTTTGCACATTCCTCTTGCACATTCCTGCTTGTATAATTGTTTATTAAGTCTACAGTATACTGTCCTGCACATTTTATTTTATTGCACATTTTATTTTATAGTTTATACTTTTTTCTTTTTTTTTATTTTGTACTTATTTTTTTTCCATACCTATATTTATGTATATTCTCTTGTGTTTGTATTCCATATGATTGCACTGTCCATGGAGCGGTACATTTCACTGCTGATTATATTCTGTATAATTGTGTATGTGACGAATAAAATCTGAATCTTGACATAATTGCATGCTGTTGTTTGATGAGCTCACCAAGCAAATTCTAAACAACCAGGGTGTTTGACAATAAATAAATGAACAAATATTAGAATTAAATAAAACTAAAACCTTAAAAAATTGCTTTAGATAAAATCTATACGAACTGAAATAAAATTGTTTATAAAATATTAAAAATGAATATAATTTTATTTCAGTTCGCATTTTTTTTTTTTGCTATGTATTAAAATAACTAAAACCGAAATAAAATTAGAACAAATTATATTGACATTAAAATAATAAAATGACAAAACAGCAAAATTACTAAAACTAAATGCAAAAAATGAAACCGAAAATTTAATAAAAGACAATAAAAACAAAATAAAGAAAATAATTATTTAATAAGACATTAGATATTATTACATATTACATATTTATTATTATAGACATTTAAAAAAGCAAAAATCTACATCAAACACATAACAACATTTCTAAAACATTAGAATTAAAATAAAACAGAAATATGAAAAAAAACGATTTCAAAATAAATGAAATAAAAAATAATAAAATCATTAAAAAATGTAGACATTAAAAAGGAAAAATCTAATTCAAATACAAACACATAACAAAATTACGAACACATTATAATTAAAATAAAACAGAAAATATGAAAATAAACTAATTCAAAATAAAATGAATAAAATCTGTAGACATTTAAAAAAGCAAACATTTAATAAAAATCACAAAAATCCTAAAAGTAGCTCAAATTAATATGAATTTTTTTTAAATTAAAAACATATTCAAAATTCTATAAAAATAAAATCACTGAAACTTAAAAAAAGGAAAATATTCCAATATTAATTAAATATTAATTAAAACTATAATTGTATTTTAATGGTGAAAAAAAGACTTGTTTGAAGCTTGTAGGACATTTATAATATTATAAGAATACAAAATTGTTACAAGTTGTCTGTACAATAAAGTGCACAGTCAATGAAGGAGCAGAGTCCAATTAATAATTTTTAATACATCCACAAGGGAAAATACCAACAAATAATACCAAACTACAATACCGGACACAGAACTACGGAAGCTTAAATACATGGACAGAGATTAAGTGAATGGGAACAGGTGAGAACCAATTAATAACTAGGCACACGGGAAAACTAGGTCAAATGATAGAAACACAGAAAACACAAAGGAACAGAAAACAGAACAGACGTGTGACAATAATGAGTGTTTGGATGTTACGAAATGTTAATGTACAGAAGCAGCTAAGTAATCCAATTTGGGTCAGAAATGACACTTTAAGTGTGTGTGTATGTGGAAGTAGATGTTCTTTGCCTCATGTTTTGTGTGTGATTTTCACTCTGATAGTTCGATTCTTTCATTCTCTCTGGGTTTTTGAAGCGTGTAACAGATTTCAGTCGGGCTGCTCACATTCTGCTACCTGCACAAATACAACAAACTCTTTTCCACAGAAAGAAACGATTGAAATCTGTTGGCATATTGTTACTGTACATCTGTCTGTTACTCAGTAAAGTCTAGTTTGAACATAATAAATACATAATGTATGTGAATAATTATAATGTATCATATTCTAAATCATATTCTTTTCAGAAATATATATACGACACTCACAGATTTTTTTTATTGTAAATAAAGATGATTGGAAAATAATACTTAAAATGTTCAAGTTTTACTTGCCATCTTTTGTGATTTCTGAGTAAATATTGTTTCTACACCAGTGTATGAAAACCACATTTTCATTGAAATCATCAGGCAAATGTAAAAACATTTTAGACTTGCTAATAACTGCAAAACTTACACTGAACTCTTTCTGTTTTTATCTCTTTCATGCTTTAATGGCTGCACTCTGTTCTCACCATCAGGTAAGTGTTTGTTTTTATCCTTTAAAGGTGTGTGTGTGTGTGTGTGTGTGTGATGCAGTATTTGAGTATTTTGAGCGTATAGCTCTTGTTTTCAGGACACTAGAGATGCACTTTCTCTGTCTCTGATGATGATGATGATTTGCTTTTAGACACTGCTGCAGACAATGCTTAGCTTTATTGTACCTTTCCTAGAAAGAGTCTAATCAACAGACTTGGGTATTAATGCATTCGACTAATGAGACCAACTATTGGTCCATCGTGTTTGGCAAGCTTTCACAGTAGAGGTCTGCATTACTGCGGTAATGGCAGGACCACATTTCTATTTTCTGGTTTTGAGTGGGATAGCATAGAAGAACGTAATTTTACTTTCTAAATTAATAATCCAAGTGAAACTCCTAGGAAGTTTTCTGAGGCCTCCTAGTGCTCCCAGTCATGAGGTTTTGTTCTATCATGTATACAGTCGGGGATGGACATTTCAAATTTCATATTATATTACTGCAGGTTTCATCATGATTTTTGCTCTGCAGACCTCCAGATTTTGTTTCCAAAGATGATTCTTTAGGTATTATGAGATTAGAAAGATGGTTGTATGCATTGTGTTCTGTATACTGTACACGGGACAAACATTTTCTGTATGAATAGGATAAACAAACTGTCCAATATATACAGCAACGTTTGAAATATTTACAATAATAATAAATAAATACAAATTCAAAAAAGCTTTTTCAAAGTCTTTTATGCTCATCATAGCTGCATTTATTTTTATTTTATATTCTGTGTTTGTGCGGTGAAATGAGTTTCAGTAGTTCAAAGGCACACGAGAAGGTTGTTTATCATGTGAAAAACAGGTTTATATTGAGCTGGACGGTGTAATGCACTTTCTCTGACTTCAGCAAGTTGTTCTCGGCTGAAATTCAACTTTAACAAACATCAAATACAGAAAACAGCCTGTAGTTTAAATTCGTGTTTGAACGCATTGAGAATTCAGATGAGGTGAAGGAGGCAGAGCGAGTGTGTGTGTGTGTGTGAGAGAGAGAATGGACAGCAGTTTTAGCACAAATGGAGCAAGATATTGACCAGCGATAGAACAGAGCTCATAGATTGAAAAAAGAGGCCTAATATTACCTATAATTTGATTATGCTGATATCAAAAATATCCATAACAACTTTTCATCATGTACAGTCTGCTTTAATTCACTTACCAAAATAAAAGCAGTCAGATGTCGAAACTTTCAGTTTTAATTACAAAAATAATTAATTATATAACATGTTCAAATACTCTAATGTCAAAGAATTTTATATAAACACAGGTTTATAAATAAATCAGCTTTTTACACAAATCTTTTTTCATTTTCTGTCAGTTTTGATGTAGTAAAACCCACAGAAATAGCAGAAAACATCTGCCTCGTGTTTGCATGTTCTTCAGTCTGTGGCCATAGTTTTAATCTTGAAATCGGGATTAAAGTGAATTAATGTATTCAGAATCCTTCACACAGGAGAACTGATCAAACAGTTGTAATCTGCCTCGGAGGAAGACCTGTGGTTTTGGTGTTTTTCTGCTGATTAAGGAACAAAACAAGACCTCACAAATGTCATCGAAAGCAAAACTGCTACAAAATGCATCATATTTTGTGAGAAAATGTGACATGCTTAAGGAAAACAGAAACTATGTGGAGTCAAAAGCACAACATTTGTAAGAAACTGTTATTGGATTTGATTTAGCAAACATGATGCAGGGTGGTTTATTTAAACCTTTATGCATGATCATAGAATGAGTCCGAATGCTTTCTTTTATTTCTGTAACACAAGGAGTTGTCCTTGTGTGTGTGAGAGAGAGAGAGAGATTTGGGCCAGGAGGAGGTTGAGACATATTGATCGAGTCCAAATGTCCTCTAGTTGACCTGTACCTGCTAATACATGCTTATATACTCTCTCTCACACACATAGTACGCGTTAAAGGTATATGATATGATATATTGTCTTCTGATTGTTTCTCAAAGACGCTCATCTCTCTTAATTCTCAGTCTGTCTGTTACTCCAGCAGCTGAACTTATTGTTGATGAGCATCACTATTACTATGACGCTTACTCATACTTAAGGTTAGAGGTGTGTTTAAACGTTTAGTAGTAGACTTGAGTGTGTGCGTGGTTCTGCAGAATTTGTGAGTGATTCCTCAAATCAAGTGTGTTGTTGAAAAAAGTTTTAAGTGTCAGACCAAAGTTGGAATTTAATGTCAGGCTTGGGGAAAGAAATGTCTCCAAAATGAACAAATGCCATGTCAGATGCAGGTGGGCCACCCCTTAAAATATTGATAGGGGAAATACTGGCGTGCGAGTCGGCTGGATCTATAGAGGGAACGGTCAAAGAAATGCAAATACACGATACATATAATACATAGAGAAACTGAAATATTGCCCCTTTATGGCAAATAAGTGGATCAGATGCAACATTTTCACCCAGTGGACCATAAAATCCCACAGATAGGACCAGAGCCACATCTACAGACCAGAAGATCACGGAGACTTGAGACAGAGTAGAATGACCCAGAACACCTCACAACCCACACACTGACTTAAAACCACTCGAAAGCACTTAGTAAACGCACCGCGAAATCCTGACAGCCGCCCACAGCACTCCAGCATCACAGCCATGGCAGAAACACTCCTGCTTTCAGTAGAGAACTCAAATACACTCTCATTAAATTAACCATTGTCTTATAAACAACTAGATGTTATCTAGTGCTCGACTGATATTTATATTCTGATGGCCAATATCTCAGAGAGCAGTGTGGCCTATAAGTTAAAGTGTTTCATTAACTATAACCCCCCATGCCTTTTTTGTTTCTCTGAATTCTGTTTCAGTGGTTAAATTTACATTATTGATCATTAAAAACCATACCATGAAACATAAAATTTTACACACACACACCCACCCACACACACACACACACACACACACACACACACACACACACAGTGTGTCCTAGCAGCAGGTGTTGATCATTTAAAAAATGCTGATGCCTATATATCACCCTTTCTGATATTTCTATCGGTCACTATAATTATGACTTATGTAGCAGTCCAACAGTAAAGCTCAAACACAGACTCACACACATGCTGTGTTTCATCTAAGAACACTGAATGTCTCAGGACTAATCCAGAGTTTTGGCATAAATTCCTTTTCCACCTGCCCTTGAGTTTAATCCCTCTTGATTGTATTAACATGTGTAAAGCCCTGTGTTATCAGAAGACTGCTCCTGTTCTATTGAACCCTGGAACTAAATGGCTTAAACACACACACATACACACTGTTTGCATGTTTGTTTGCTCTGTGTTTTCTCCTAATATGATGTTTTATCGGCATATGCAGCGTGAGGTTGGTTTGTGGGTGGAGAGGCAGGTGTGGGTATT
Source organism: Gymnocypris eckloni scoliostomus (assembly GCA_027564155.1). Classification (NCBI taxonomy): domain Eukaryota; kingdom Metazoa; phylum Chordata; class Actinopteri; order Cypriniformes; family Cyprinidae; genus Gymnocypris; species Gymnocypris eckloni. Next base: position 6,462,843 of record CM050426.1, read on the forward strand.
TACATTAGCTGCTTTAATGCAGAGGGGAACTGTTTTCCTTCAGGTTGCTCTTTTATAGCTCAGGATATCTTATAGAGTTAATGGGATTTCAATTGTGTCATTTTAAATGCCTCATATCACATGAAATCCAATTTTCTTTCATGCCAGCATACTGTAAGTCTCAGAGCATCCTCCACAGGTCAAGAAGAGCATTTATTGTAACTGGATCTATCCATTGCAAGTGCTCCACAAATGGTAAAGTTGATTGTTTGACCATTTAAGTTTTACAGATTGAACCTAAATCCATAATATAAATTATATATATATGTGTGTGTGTGTGTATATATATTAGGGATGGGAAGATTCACCGATTCACCCGGTGCATCTGCAAAAAAAGTTAATGCGATGCATTGGTTTAAAAAGTGTGCATCGGCAACAAGTTAGCATTTGCATCACGATGCATTGTTTCTAACTTATCTGCATTGGTAAAAAATGATTTATTTATATAAAATTACTAGTGGATGCGCTGCCCTTTTATTGTTTAGAAAGTGACCAATATTTTATACTTTGATTTCTCCTCTCGAAACTGTGTCTCAAGCGTGTTCTCTCATCACCACTGCGCGTGAATATGATGAATCACAACAGCACGGAGACCTGAGGAAAAGTGGGAATTAAAGTCCAAAACCTGAGTTGAAATAACCTAACAAATCAATCAGGGCTAAAGCGGTTACATTAACGACAATGTAAAATCACACAATCTAACTAATATGTGCACGCTTATTCTTAAGCAGTCCTTAATGTCGATCATGGATCAAATCGATCCACCAGGGCAAACAGCGATTATATTTGTGCTGTTTAATGCATTTGAGACGTTGTGTTTTCCTCAGTGCATTACGGATATGTCACAAGTATATTTTTTGTCTATAAATGTTAGAAAGTCATGCAAATATATCCATTTTGCTGTAAGGAGCAGGCGAGACATACGCGAGTGGACAAGCTGCTGTGCGCTAAACAGACAAACAGATGCATTTTATGATAGCAGTAACTGTAAAGGGACTATTGTAATGGGTCAAATAAAATGTAACCTTATACAGTCATAATTACTAAGCTCAGATGAGTTAATGTGTGCTTATAGCAGTTAAAATGTAGTTTTAATTTAGTGATTTTAACTTTTAGTTTAGTGATTGTTAATGCTTTAAGAGCAATGTTAGATTGTAATGTTCTAATGCTATCTGTTCTAACTATAAAAGGTACAGCTGTTATAAACCAGAGAGATAGTCTGCATGGCTATGATAGTATGTGAGAGTCAGTGGTGATATCATCAGTGTTAGAGGAGCTCAGTTTGCCTGTCCTGAACCAGGTTAGCATCGCAGCAGAAGTAGCCACAGTGACTGAGGTTGATCTTTGTTAAATTTGCTTTATGGAACAAATCATTTGACTGCGAGTCAGACTAACTGAAATAAGCCTGGCCTATTTGGTAAACTTGTTTTATGAAACATGCCTTGAGGTGTTAGAACTGCTTCATATGTATCTTCAATGTATCATCGAGATGCACATCCCTATATATATATATATATATATATATATATATATATATATAATTAATAATACCTTCATGATTTATGTATGTATTACTTTATTTGAAGGTGTCCTTTATACAGCTTGGGAGTCGATGCAAATCATATCAGCATCATCGTTAGGGATGGGTATCGATAGTTTTAACGGTACTACTACTCTTATCGATACTGCTTATCGATGCATTGCTTTAACGGTATTCTTATCGGTACTTTTGTTATATATTTCTATGATAGATTAGCAGCTTAATTAACATGGCTTTATATTCTGAAATGTTAAATAAATATTTCATTAAATTTATAAATTTTAAATGCAGCAGTGTGCAGGCATTTTTGTTTGTTTAAGATAAGATAGATTGTAAGAATGAACAAAGTTAAACAAACTGACAAATATACCATTTATTGTGTGTGTATTTGATCGTTTGGCGAGCCGATAGCTTGTGAGCCGCAGTGGTGACACACACACACACACACGCACAGCGCCACACACATTACACGCAGCACACACACACACACTTCAGCCTGAGGTTGATCTTTGTTAAATTTCATTTATCAAACATGTCCACCAATTTAGTAACTGTAAAGACGGGTATTTACAACAATCGACAGACGATTGATCTGATTCTGACGTTAAGTTTTGGTCAGGGGAGGAACATGCGCTGTGAAGAGAAGGAAGTTGTGTAGACACAAAAGTTAATTATGATTTAGAGTATGTCTGAACCAAAGAAATTTAAAAGCAATCAGATTTAATCCATTGCACAGGCCTATTGTAATCGAATCGAAATCGAATCGCACTGCATCGTAATAGGGTGAATGTATCGCATCGCATCGCTAGCTGCTTCATATGTATCTTCAATTGGGAATATCAAAATGCATCATAGACAAGAGTTTGAATATTTGCATATAAAACAGCTGGAGACTCTATATATATTGCTAAGATAATGTTATATATACAATAATAAATTTGTGTGTTTTCTTAATTTCTAATAGTTACAATAAATCCATGATTTATTTATTTATGGTTACACTTTATTTGAAGGTGTCCTTTACACAGCTTGGGCTGCACGATCATCGTATCATATCAGCATCATCGTGATGTGCACCTCCGCGATAGTCACGTCGCAGGATGTGTGATGTTTAGTATACGGATCATTATATTTATACTGATCATTTTCTTCGCTAACAGACGTGTCAGCTGTTGTTTTGTGCTGCCCCATGCTGCAACCGGTAGAGAGGCTGTCTACACTGGATGCGACAAAGCAAACCGTTGCAGATCATTTGAACTTTGTCAGAACGTCATAAATAGAACAAGGCATCAGTTTACGGTCTGGGGTTTGTTGTGTCGCTCCATGCCGCATCCAGTGTAGACAGCATCACTGATTATAATGGGTTCTATAGTATTTTGTCATGCTGCGCCACTCGCGGTGTAGACACGGTGAGAGCCATGCAGATGTACATGAACACTGAATTCCGTTCACTTCCGCGTCTGCTTGTGCCTGAAATGACACACGTGCACTTTTACATTTGATTATTCCATTTTTGTACCTGAATACTGTTACCTGAAAAAAAATAAAGCACTGGTTATTTAATTTGTTATTGACACCTTCAAATAAATTGTTTCTTATTTATTTATTTAACTAGTTTTTTTTAACCACAGCTATGACGCAACACATTTTGAGTATGCAGATTTTTGTTAAAACAGGAAATAATAAAAAATGAATGGTATTTTACAGTAATTATGTGTATGTCCGCGTACATGTTGCTTGTAATCTTTAAGACGCAGAGTTTAGATATTATGGTTTTGCACCAAGTAAAATAATAATAAAAATGCATCAATTTTTTATTATTATTTATTTTTGCACAATTCCTCAAATTTCCTCAAATCAGCTGTGTAATTGTTTTTACACAGAATTTTCCACACAGACCTGCTGATGTGTGAATATGTGTGTGTGCCGATGGGGAAGCCCTCAGGCTGCGTGTCTGTAGATATCAGGGGTGTTTCTCTGTCGTGCTTTTAGGTTTGTCACTGATTGATCCTTACTTTCGTCTTAGGTTTCTTTCTCTGCTCGCTTCTGTTCGCTCTCAGACTGCTGTTTTCCCTTTTTATTTACTTTTTCAGGCACCTCCATTACTCGCTCTTCCTGTCTTATAACAACCATTACAGTAGCCACACAAACACACAGTCATTCATCCTGAAATCTTCCTGTAGACAGGAAAATAAAAGTAATTCTCCTTAACGCTTATAACATTCATCATTTTTCTATCTGTAATCATTTGCACTCAGTAATTAATACAGGCAAATGAGTCACGAATCGCATTAGCTGCAGTGCATTATGGGTATTTAGATGGTGTTTGCTTAATTGAGTGATTAACGGAAATAAAAACGGAGTTAAACCTGTCCTGAGTTCGTGGAGACATTTTTACCAAATTAAACCAGAAATGCAAAAGCAATTGATTGTGGGGGTATGTCTAAAATGTTTTATAAGATTCGAAAATTTGACAGTAATGTACCTATTAATTTCCCTTTAAATGTTTTTTTAAAGGTTCGAGATGTTTCGTTTCAGGTCGTGACACACAAGCACAACCATTTTGACACACACGCACACACAGATGACACATTCATTCATCACCACTGTGATGTGTCCCATTACACCTGCTGAAAGCAACTGACTCGCAGAATTAATGATCCACACACATACACACACACGCACACGCACACACACACATACATGCGCACACACACACACACACACACACACATGCGCACACGCACACACACACACACACACACACACACACACACACACACACACATACATGCACGCACACACACACACACACACACACACACGATGGTACGGTGGTTGCTAGGGTAGTCTGTGTTGTTGCTAAGGATGGTCTTGTACTTAGAGAAATCAGCTAAATACTTTTTAAATGTTGAGTCTGTGTCCTGATTATCTTTTAGCATTTGTCACTGTGTTTTTAGAGTCTCCTGCTATTCATTTTTTTGCATTTATGTAGTGGTCTTTAAACAAATTCATGCAATTATTGTGCTTTCGTAAATTCTAATTGTTGTCACTCAAATTTGAGTTGAGTTGCGATTTTGAATTGGGTGTGCGGTTTTGAATCCGTATTAAAATCCATCTTTGCACTGCAGAGGTGGCACAGAAGTGTTTAACGCAGCCTAGAGATGGCTTGAATCAATTTCCACTGCATTTACTGATTTCACATTTTTTATTGAATATATAATTATAAAAAGCTTATAAAGTTATAGTTTATGTATGAAACTTAAACTATCGGTTGGTTGTGGCAGATCATCACTTAATGAGTGAGTCATTCAGTCATTTATTCAAACGATTCATCCAAACAGCTGATTCATTTGGTCATTGAATCATTCATTAAAATGACAAAATGTGGATTTATTAAGTAATGAAGCACAGCTCAGTTTTTTTCTTGCAAACACAGAACAGTTTAATTTGGAATTTTTGTACTCATATTTGATGAAGCTTGCATAATTCATTGGGTTATTTTCCTGTTTATTAATGTGAAAATGGTTTGAATCAATCTGTATTGTATAAATTGCTAAGGGTTTTGACTTAATAAAATAGAGCAATACTGACAATATTATGTAAAAATCCATAAAACTCACAATGCTAACTTATTGAAAACAAAAACAAAAACGAATCTATGCTGTTGTTAGGGTCGTAGGGCGGTTTGTTCTCGGTGGTCGCTATGGTGTTACTAGAGTTTTTATCTATTTTGAATTATAGTATTTTAGTGGCATAAATCAAAACACTCAAGTGTGTGCAGTCGTTTGTAAGAAGAAAACTCTGATGGAGTGTGTGTGTTTGAATGAGATCTAAATGAGTTATCTGAGATTAACATTCAAAACATGCCGTCTTCACACTTATGAATTCACTTGAGCACTTTAATTCCATACGCTGAATAATTGTAGTCAGAGAGAGAGAGAGATAATGGGATAGAAAGCAGGATGACAGCTAAAGGTAGGTGTTCGTGTAAATGAATGAATTCTCTCCTGCCGTGCAACACTGTTTTCATCTTATTAATATCATGTTGTAATATCTGCTCCAGCCCAATAACATGAACAGCATTTGACATTTGCTTCACTATTGCAACACATTTAATGAGCTTTGTTTACAAGTGCTTGACCACATTTGACAGAACTGTGTAAATGCCAAATGACTGAGCTGAATACAATAACATAAAATACAGATTTTAATCTAGCTAGTCAAAGGCTGCAGAAATGTCGTGTAAATTAGTGTAAAATCTGTGAAATGTACACTAAAAATATATTTTTTTTCAAGTATGTTTTATACTTTTTATAGTATTTTATAGACATTTACCGGGTTTTCACAGTTAAAATTACGATCAGGTCACTGAGTCTCTGCACTGTTCACATTTGCTTACAGTCTGATTGCATTGGCAAGATGAGCAGTGACTTGCTTTTGTATTAATGATCTTATGTTGTTAATTAAAATTGCAATTATTTTCTCTAGGGCTGACGACCATCTCTGAAGGATGCGTTTTGAGCTTTCACACACGTATTTGGATTTTCGCTGAGATCATGCTAATTCAATTCACCTGATGGACAGTTTCAATTAGTCTCCCGCAGTGCTCCATTGTTGGCAGCTGTGTTGTTGTTGAGCTTTTGTGGTCGTAGTTGCGGCAGCGGCGATGAGCCGGCAGGAGAAGCTCCTCCGATTTGAGTCTCTCCCAGATGAAAGGATGTTTCCTCTCGATCTGTCCCTGGGATCATGTGTGCATGTAAGGTTTTTAAGGCTTACATGAAGATGTCAGGTTTTTGACGGCCCTGTGATCCTTCCCGCTGTGAGATTTTCACTGTGCGGCCGTCATTGTGTCGTGAAGGATTAAAGAATGAAGTCTCGAAGGTGTAAATTATTAATTAGACGCCATAAGCCATGTGTTTTTCATAGATATAGTCGCCAACACACACTCGACATTTCCAATTACAGCTCGGTGATTGGTGGCTCTCGTGATGATTAACAGGGTTTGGTTCATTTAGGGTAATTACGTCCAGTGCTCTATAAAGTCACACAAACCTCTCATAGCCAATCAAAAGCCTGAGAGCCGTCTGAGAGGCCAGACGCTTTTCCAGGTACTTATCCTTCACAAAAACGGATCGCTAATTCATCTGATGCCATACAGCTGGAGTGTGTTGTTTTGGTGAAATGTCTGTGTGTGTATTTTGAGTTTTTTTAAATCATAATACACATTCAGCTGTTGATGTTTATAATATATTAATATCTTCATGGTTTATAGTTGCATTTAGCAGATTAGATCTGGACGATGATAGTTATATTTTGGTATGATGTAAACAATCAAGGCTTTTGCAGTTATAACTGGTTCCAAAATCTGTTTTGCACTATTCATAATTCATAGTTTTCCTCATAGAAAACCATTATAAAGAACATGCTAAAAGTGGCTTAGTGCATTTATTCAGTGATATTGAAGAACTAAATTCAGTTAATGCTTAATGGAGGTTTATGTCTTACGACAGTGATACTGGAGGAGTAAATTCAATCTATACATTATTAATAAAACATACAGGCAGGCATGGTGTTCAATTGGTCTTTGAGTTCTTTATAATAGAGTTCATCTGCTTGCCTGTGTGCTTTATTAATAATGTGTATACAGAATTTAGTCCCCAAATATCACTATCTATGTGAAATTTAGCATTTTGCATTTTTTTTTTGCATGTTTATGGGCTTATCAGTTTGCTTGTAGATAGTATGCATAATCAGCAAGGTCTTTTAAAATCACTGTTTTAATACATTAAGACATGTTAAGCATTTTTCATGTTATGTTTTAATGTCCAGCTGTTTTTGGTGATAGGCAAAACTTAGTTTGTTCACATACCTTTGTTTTTCTTCTTTTGAGAGGTTGTCTAAATATTTCATGGCTTGAAACTGATTGAAAATTGGCAAGCCTGCAGTTATATGTTTTGCCCTCCAGTTGAAATTGAATGGGAATGACAAGAAGTGTAATTTACTGAATTACTGGCATGTTGGGAAATTGAGTTTTTTTTCCACCCCTTGTCCATAAATCTGTCTGTCTGTATGTGAAGCCTATAAAAATATATAAATGTGTTTCTTTCTTTCTTTCTTTCTTTCTTTCTTTCTTTCTTTCTTTCTTTCTTTCTTTCTTTCTTTCTTTCTTTCTTTCTTTCTCTCTTTCTCTCTCTCTCTCTGTCTCTCTCTCTCTCTCTGTCTCTCTCTCTCTCTCGTCTCTCTCTCTCTCTCTCTCTCTCTCATCCTTTCTATATAAAAATACAGGTGAATGGTAATAAATTAGAATGTCGTGGAAAAGTTCATTTATTTCAGTAATTCAACTCAAATTGTGAAACTCGTCTATTAAATAAATTCAATGCACACAGACTGAAGTAGTTTAAGTCTTTGGTTCTTTTAATTGTGATGATTTTGGCTCACATTTAACAAAAACCCACCAATTCACATCTCAACAAATTAGAATATGGTGACATGCCATTCAGCTAATCAACTCAAAACACCTGCAAAGGTTTCCTGAGCCTTCAAAATGGTCTCTCAGTTTGGTTCACTAGGCTACACAATCATGAGGAAGACTGCTGATCTGACAGTTGTCCAGAAGACAATCATTGACACCCTTCACAAGGAGGGTAAGCCACAAACATTCATTGCCAAAGAAGCTGGCTGTTCACAGAGTGCTGTATCCAAACATGTTAACAGAAAGTTGAATGGAAGGAAAAAGTGTGGAAGAAAAAGATGCACAACCAACCGAGAGAACCGCAGCATTATGAGGATTGTCAAGCAAAATCGATTCAAGAATTTGGGTGAACTTCACAAGGAAAGGACTGAGGCTGTGGTCAAGGCATCAAGAGCACCACACACAGACGTGTCAAGGAATTTGTTGTCGTCAGAGGCGTCTTACCTGGGCTAAGGAGAAGAAGAACTGGACTGTTGCCCAGTGGTCCAAAGTCCTCTTTTCAGATGAGAGAAAGTTTTGTATTTCATTTGGAAACCAAGGTCCTAGAGTCTGGAGGAAGGGTGGAGAAGCTCATAGCTCAAGTTGCTTGAAGTCCAGTGTTAAGTTTCCACAGTCTGTGATGATTTGGGGGCAATGTCATCTGCTGGTGTTGGTCCATTGTGTTTTTTGAAAACCAACGTCACTGCACCCGTTTACCAAGAAATTTTGGAGCACTTCATGCTTCCTTCTGCTGACCAGCTTTTTAAAGATGCTGATTTCATTTTCCAGCAGGACTTGGCACCTGCCTACACTGCCAAAAACACCAAAAGTTGGTTAAATGTTGGTGTGCTTGACTGGCCAGCAAACTCACCAGACCTGAACCCTAAAGAGAATCGATGGAGTATTGTCAAGAGGAAAATAAAAAACAAGAAACCAAAAAATGCAGATGAGCTGAAGGCCACTGTCAAAGAAACCTGGGCTTCCAAACCACCTCAGCAGTGCCACAAACTGATCACCTCCATGCCACGCCGAATTGAGACCGTAATTAAAGCAAAAGGAGCCCATACCAAGTATTGAGTACATATACAGTAAATGAACATACTTTCCAGAAGGCCAACAATTCAATAAACATGTTTTTTTTATTGGTCTTATGAAGTATTCTGATTTGTTGAGAGTGAATTGGTGGGTTTTTGTTAAATGTGAGCCAAAATCATCACAATTAAAAGAACCAAAGACTTAAACTACTTCAGTCTGTGTGCATTGAATTTATTTAATACACGAGTTTCACAATTTGCATTGAATTACTGAAAATAACTTTTCTACGACATTCTAATTTATTGAGATGCACCTGTATGTATGTGTGTGTATATATATATATATATATATATGTATATATATATATATATAGTGCAAAATTGCATGACACTTAAATGGATTTAATTGAGATTTTAGTTTCATTATGGTTCAACTTTCTCATTTGCCTTTTAGTTTGTTGGCTAACTTCAAATTAATTTCAAAATCAAGATTTAAAAAATCATTCTCACAATCCTGATGGGAATCGAATAAAAAACATGGTAAAAATAATGGTTTTAATGTCAAGCTAAATATTTTATCTTTAATGTCAAGCGTCCTGCTGCCGTCCACCATCCAGTCTTCAGTCCCTGTGTGGGTGACGGTGCATCTGAACACCCATACACAGGTGTAGTAGTGGGTCTCAGGTGGGCCTGAACTCGTGAGTTTATTTTGAAGTGGAAAGCAGAGACAGGTCATCACTCTCAGTTTATAGAGCAGGAGAAAGAGCTCATCTCTGCGTCTGCGGCTCTCCGGCACTCAGAATTACTTCCATCTCTCAAGTGGCACAGAGTGAGTGTGAAGAGTGTGTGTCTGTGTGGTACATATGACTGCTAGTGTAATCCTGCTCAACTTCACTCACACACACACACACACACACACACACACACACACACACACACACACACACACACACACACACACACACACATATATGGCTGCTAGTGTAATCATGCTCAACTTCACACACACACACACACACACACGCATATTCATATGCATGCATGTGATCTCTGTGTGCACGTGAACGGTCTCCGCTGTAGCTCTCAACACTTATTTGGCCTCATATAGGTCAACCTGGTGTGTTACATCTCCACAAGTCAAATATGTAAAGTGAAATTCTTCTTATGACTAATAACATCCCTCAACCATATAAAGCCTAAGTTTGAATTGATCAACATAATCAAAACTTTGCTGTTAAACCTGTTACACACAATTTATACCTGCTTTGTCTCATATGATTAATAGTTTAGACTTTAAGCAAAATAAAGGTCTTTAAATTTAATTTTACAAACTCCGCTTATGCTTCACGTGTCTTTTTGCTGTCAAATCTTTACTGATTTTTATCAAGACTGATGCAGTTTAGATCAGTGAGTATCAAATTTAGGAACATTTATTTATTCATCTCTATATCATCATTGTATTGCATTGCATTATATGTTTTGATCATCAAACTATGCATTTAAATATAATCGTACTAACACATTATTGGAGGGTCGACTGATAGTTATGATTTACATTACAATTAGAATGTAATACTTTTTGTCCATATAAATATCTGCATCTGAACTAAATACATATTTTTGATCAGTTTGAGGCTCTGAATAAAAATTGATCAGTTTTTTCCCTCCATATTCTCACTATATCAGACAAAAAGTCTGATGGCCTCAAGTTATTGCTGTAATAAACACAGATACGACATCTTCACTAGAGCTCTAATATCAAGATAACAACTGCATCTCATTACCACAGCAGAGGGCCAAAGATCACACATTTACAAATATCTGCGCGCACACACACACACACACACACACACACACACACTCTTGACCCGACTCATTAAAATGCACTAGTCACATGCAGTTCCTGCTGCATAACCTAGCTACAAATCCTGCATTTAATAAAGCAGCAGTCCTCTAGTTTCAAACACACACCTGTCCAATCACGACCTGAAATGACCGAATGTCAACAAACCCCATTAGGCTGTGAACTAGATATGTAGCCTATTACAAGGATGACATCACCGGACCCAATTAAAGCATCCAGTGTTGCTTTACAACACAGCTGATTTAAGAAAACAAGACAAGCCTGAGAGAATGAAACACTAATTGCTGTCTTAATTCAGCTTAATTTAATGCCCCATTGAAATCTAGTTTTATTTTTATGTATTACCTATTTGATAAATAGTATACAGTCTTGTGAGTTTGTGTGTTTTACATGAGAGTTGTAGTCATGATGTGCACAGATGCTTTGTTGGTGCTTTTTCTTTTCTGCATCTCCCTCATATGAGCCCATAATAGTTCAGACAGAATCATATGAGTTGCTCAGTCTCATTTGCTGTGTGTGTGTGTGTGTGTGTGTGTGTAGGTACAGATGAATATGTTAGTCTGTGGAAAGTTGAACAGGCTTAGAAGCTAGTAAGAGAGTTAATAATGCAGAAAAACTGAAACCGTGTCTCTGTCTCAACAAACAGCAGCAGTATTGTTTCTAATGAGAGCTCTTGGGAAAACCGGCCCACCGCTTTCTGTGTGCTGATTGGTTGACACGTGGCAAAGACACTTTTAAGGGCGGTCATCCTGATGGACAATGTCAGCACTATAGTATGACATACATGACAAGTACAGTGCATGCATGTCGTTTATAATGTGTGAGCTATTCTATACCTGCCTGATTTTTGATCTGTGAGCAAACACTGTAAAATAAAAATGTCCAATGCACACAAATATTTATCTAGTTTTGATAAAGTAATATTGCTTGAATTTTGTTTAATGTCTTAACTTTTGTCAGTCTAACAGTGCAAGTTAAGACAGGACTATTACTGTTATTATTGTTATTGTTGTAACTAAATATTTCTTTGCTTCAAATAAAATAAAACAAATATTAAAATAAACACTACCTGAAATAAAATATACAAATGTTGCCAAGATACTATAATAACAAAATTAACTATAAGCCTAAAACTCAAAAAAGTCCAAAAACGTTAACTACAATGAAAATATAAAAAATCAATCTTATTCAAAATAGTACTGCTGCACAAAATGCTATATTTTTAAAATAATAATGGGGGAAGTCGTAGCCTAATGTTAGAGTCGGACTCATTATCCAAAGGTTGCGAGTTCGAGTCTCGGGCCGGCAGGGATTGTCGTGGGGGGAGTGAATGTACAGCGTTCTGTCCACTTTCAATACCACGACGGGGTGCTCTTGAGCAAAGCACCGAACCCCCAACTGCTCCCCGGCGCTGCAGCATAAATGGCTGCCCACTGCTCCGGGTGTGTGTTCACGATGTGTGTGTGTTCACTGCTGTGTGTGTGCACTTTGGATGGGTAAATGCAGAGCACAAATTCCGAGTATGGGTCACCAGAATCATTGTTGATGATTTTCATTATCGATAATAATCGATTTGATTGATTAGTTGTTGCAGCCCTAATATGTACATGCTTTTAAACCAGTTGTTGACACTTGGGGAAGAATATTGTTAAGCAGAAGGTCTCTTTACATCATTTATATATTGGCGTATCACACAAGGTTAGTGTGAGGAGTATTGAAGATGTGTTTCTTGGCTGTTCTATTGTGTACTATTGGTCTACAGTCGGATGTTTCTGTTAAAACTCTGTGTAAGCCACTCTTGTTTAGGCAGAACAATTGTGTTTGGTTAACAGGTGCTCTTTCGCTCTTGTTCCATCCAGACACATTAATACCTACACTGCTAATGTCATGCCACTATTGATGTACTGTAATTCTAGTTGTAACGAGTAATTTCATTCAGATGAATCCTGGCTGCTGTTGGACTGAGATGTTTCCTCAAACATTGAGGTTTGTGTTACACCGTGATGCTTCTTACCGGAAACACAACAGCCTAGTTAGGATGTGAGAAGGACATTACTGATGCGCTATTTAAAATGATTAGATGAACGGATATACAGAGAGAAAAATCCACAGACAACTGTTTCCTCCTCTCCTTGTCTTCTTCATGTTGGTTTATCTTCAGCTGTGATGCATCATGCGTCCTGTAAAACAGGAAACTCACTCACACGATCGATTCTCTCATAAAGACGATTGTTTATATGCACTTCAGCATCCTATTCATGGATCTGTTCAGGCTCTCCTTTTCTCTTCTGTCCTCCATCTTATCTAGTCCCTTCTCTTTTTATATTCTCTAGTCTCTCTCATTGTCTCCTCTCTAAGGTCCTTCAGGTTTCTATCCATACGTGTCTTTGTGTGTGTGTGTGAGTGATCTTTGGCCCTCTGTTGTGGTAATGAAAAGCAGGTGTTATCCTGTTATCAGATGTCATCAATGTTTCATAGCAGATATTTCTCTGGTAATTCCAGCCTGATGTGTTCAGAAGCTCTTAGATGAATTGAAACGAATGATCCTGTTGAGCACCAGACACACACATTTGTTTTTCTCTCATGGTTGGGGCTTTATATGTAATTTCTGTCCTCTAAACCCATACACACTTTGCTGCATTCGTACATTTTCCTCATTTACACTACCGGTCAAAGGGTTGAATCATTACGATTCTTAATGCTTTTGAAAGAAGTCTCTTCTGCCCATCAATGCTGCATTTATTTGATCAAATACACAGTACAATTTTGAAATATTATTACAATTTAAAATAACACTTTTCTATTTGCATATATTGTAAATGTAATTTATTCCTGTGATCAAAGCTGAATTTTCAGTATCATTATTCCAGTATTCAGTGTTACATGATCCTTCAGAAATCATTCTAATGTAACTAATCTAATGTTTCTAAAGAAACATGTCCTATTATTATCAGTGATAACAGTTGTGCTGCTGCTTGTTTTTGTGAAAACTGTGATACATTTTATTTAGCAGGATTCTTAGATGAAATAAAATATTCAAAATCAGAGCATTTATTTGAAATACAAATTTGAACATTATAAATGTCTTTTCTTTGATCAATTTATTTTACAGGAAGTTTGAAGCTAGAACAGTTGAGCAAGGATGCATTAAAATTGAGTAAAAGTGACAGTTAAGACATTTATAATGTTACCAAAAACAGTAACAATCTTGCATTTGGTAAATTTTTGCATTTGCAAAATTGCATTAAGCAGCATAACTTTCAACATTGATATTAATTTAAAAAAAAGTTTTTGAGTAGCCTCACACTCACACTCACAGACACAGACACAGACACAGACTCACACTCACACACACACACAGACTCACACACACAGACTCACACACACAGACTCACACACACAGACTCACACACACAGACTCACTCACACTCACACACAGACACAGACACACACACACAGACACAGACTCACACTCACACACAGACACAGACACACACAGACACAGACACAGACACAGACACACTCACAGACACACTCACAGACACACTCACAGACACAGACACAGACACAGACACACACACACACACACACACAGACACACACTCACCTCACCTCACACTCACACTCACACTCACACTCACACTCACACTCACACACAGACACAGACACAGACAGACACACACAGACACACACAGACACACACACACTCACAGACACAGACACACACACTCACAGACACACACAGACGACACAGACACAGACACAGGCACACACACTCACAGATACAGGCACACACACTCACAGACACAGGCACACACACTCACAGACACACACAGACACACACTCACAGACACACACAGACACACACTCACAGACACACACAGACACACACTCACAGACACAGACACAGACACAGACACACACTCACACTCACAGACTCACAGACAGACACACTCACACACACAGACTCACACAGACAGACACACTCACAAACACAGACTCACACACACAGACACAGACTCACACACTCACACTCACTCACACTCACACTCACACACAGACACACACACACAGACGCAGACACACACTCACACTCACACTCACACACAGACACACACAGACACACACTCACACTCACACACAGACACACACAGACACACACTCACACACACAGACACATGTCTCACATGTTGAACCGTGAATTAATGAGATTCAGTCAAGGCTACAATAGGAAACTCTTCCAAACCTCATTCTCTCCAGCACACACACAAATGTATTGATGAGAGTCAGATCTACAGAAATCTCTAGTGTGTGTGGTGTGAAAGTGAAGTGTGTGTTCGCTGGAGGAGCAGATAAGAGTTCTTCTGTCTGATTGGCTCTGTGCAGATATGGAGACCAAAGACTTCAGCCTGACACTAGCAGCTCGGATCCAGCTTCTCCAGCTTTGTTCTGTTAAATGGATAGTTCATCCAGAAATGAACATTCTGTCATCATTTACTCGCCCTCATGTCTTTCCAAACCCGCACGACTTTCTTTCTTCTGGCGAACACAAAAGCAGATCTGAGGCCGAATGTCCAGAGTGCTGTATTATGTGAAAGCACATGGTACTGTTGAGCTGCAACAATGACAAAAAAGCACCATTAACCGCAGTCCATATGCCACGCGTGCTTCTTCTGAAGCCACACGATAGCTTTGTAGTCATGAGAACTACTTTTATGCTGCTTTTTTGTCATTTTTGGAGCTTGACAGGCAGCACACTATCATTAGAAAAGTGCAATGTGCATTATTCAGTTAAACAACTTATTTTGTGTTTCACTGAAGAGAGAAGGTTCTGAAGGTTTGGGATGATGTGAGGTGAGTAAATGATAACAAGACTAACCTGTTAACTCTAGTATTCAAGGCAAACGCTCACTTGGAGTTTGTTGCACAGCCGTTTAAGTGGCTTAATGAGTTAAATGATCAGTTGGTGTCAGGAGTCTGGAGGACAGGCCGCTCCAGCTCTGATGAATTTGGATAATTTCAGTATCATCTGGTCATTAAACAGCTGTAATGAGTATACAGGGGAGCGTGTTACAGGTCACACTGACCGCTTATCTGAACACATCAAGACTCGCACAGTGGCAGATGTCAGGAGAAATGGCTCTGGCTAACGCATTTAGTCGATTAATCACAATCAAAAACAAAGTTTGGAATAATTAAGACTGAAAATAATTTTCTTCTGCTCACCAAAGCTGCATTTATTTGATAAAAAATATAGTAATGCTGCGAAATATTATTTCAATTTAAAACAAGTCTTGTATTTGAATATGTTGTAAAATGTAATTTATTCCTTTGATGTAAAGCTGAATACTCATCATTCTTCCAGTCTTCAGTGTCACATGATCTTCAGAAATCAGTCTAATATGATGATTTGCTGCTCAAGAAACATGTATTATTATAACCAGTGTTGTGCTGCTTCATATTTTTAATGAAACAGTGATACATTACCATTCGAAATTTGGCAATAAAATACTTTTATTCATCAAGGATGCATTCAATTGATCAAACGCGACAGACATTTCTAATAAATGCTGTTCTTTTAAACGTACTATTCATCAATAAAATGAATAATGGTTCTCGCAAAGATATAAAGCAGCACAAATGTTTTGACTGATAATCAGAAATGTTTTCTTGAGCAGCAAATCAGCATATTAGAATGATTTCTGAAGGATCATGTGACACTGAAGACTGCAGCAATGATGCTGAATAAAATAAATAGACTTCTTTATATATTCATATTCCTGTTGTTAATCTGTTGGAGCTAAAATATGTCTAACAAAATATTGCAAAATCATATTGCCAGTAAAAAAAATTAAAATTCTGAATTCTCCCAGCCATGGCAGGTTAGGCAGAAATGTAGTTTTGCACCCAGCACTTAGACACACACACACACACACACACACACACACACACACACACACACACACACACCTCTTCTCTGGAGGATTTGAGCTAAACGCTGCCCATCAGACACCAGAAGAATCCTGAGTGCCCAACTCTCTGCCAGGTGTCCATGGCAACGTCAGAGTTTTTCCATCTCCGCAGAGACCTGCGGGAAAATAACAGATTCTGAGCAGACAGAGAGAGATAAAGCTGATGAATCCGTGTCAGAGATCCATCTGCTGATTACTCTCTCTGACTCTGAGCAGAATAAACTAATAACAGCTCAGGTGATCATCTCTCGCTCACCTGGGATTTCCTTCATTACATTGTTGTTTACGTTATTTTATAATGCTTATTATTGGAATTATGTTTGCATCGTCATCACATGATGTGAATAAGTAATGTTCATTGCTTGTGCACCCATTCTGATGAAGTTTGTTTACAAGCAAGTTATTATATTTCACTACAACATAATATATATGCATACAAAACGAATAATACAAAAAAAAATGAAAATGGAAAATAAGAACCTAAATTCAAATCTATAATAGTGTAATTATAGTGTAACTTAATTTAAAACCATTTATATGTGCTCACCACAATTTATTTACATTCAGAAAGCAAAACAACAAAAAAAGGTATTGTTTGGCCTTTATGTCAGCGAGCTTGATCTCCTGCAGGCGAGGTTTGTTTTCCTCTCAGAAACATCGATTCAGCGCTCAGTCTTGAGCATCATATCGATAACAAAAACAAACAAGCAGTAAAAGCCCTTCAACACAGAGGGAGTAGTTTACGGTTTAATGTACACTCAATTGTGCCAGATGATTAATATGTTTATTAATTGACTATTAACGTGTTTTACGTTGTTAAAAAAGGGTTTGTAAAATAATGTTTTGGATAGCAAAACTTGACGTCATCAATAGGATCGTTATCTAAACTACTGGGTTATTGATATTAATAAGATCAAGATGTTAGTCAAAATTGGGTGTATAACAGAAACACTGTGATAATGATAATAAGAGCTTTTCTAATATTCACTACCAATTATAAGTTTGGGGATTTTTTTGAAGAAATGTATGCTTTTATTCATCAAGCACACCTTAAAGTGACACTGAAGCTGTTTATGATGTAAAAAATATTTCTAATTTTAAATGCTATTCTATGGAACATTAAAGCATCCAGAAAAAGACAATGGTTTCTACAAAAATAAGAAGCAGCACAACTGCTTTCTACATTGATAATAATCCGAAATGTTTCTTGAGCATCAAATCAGCATATTAGAATGATTTCTGAAGATCATGTGACACTGAAGACTGGAGTAACGATGCTGAAAATACAGCTTTGATCACAGAAATAAATTATATTTTACAATATATTCACATAGAATATAGTTTTTTAAATTATAATAATATTAAAAAATTTACAGTATTATTTTATCATACAAATCCAGCCTTGTTGAGCAGAAGAGACTTTAAAAAACTCGTAACTGATGTCAAACTTTTGAATGGTAGTGTAAATGCAGTTCTTTGAGATGAATTAACTTGATTACCTGGCAGTCCTTATGATTATGGAATAATCAATAAGAATTATGACAATCTGACCATCTTTTGCTCTCTCTGTGCTCTCTCTGCTCTATATTAATGTAACGACTCCATTAGTGCTTTATCGGACGTCTCGGTGTCCCAGTGTCCTGACGCTCTCAGAGCAGCCAATAAGAACATCCCTGGAGATAAGACTCGGCCATTATTCCAGGTTTCATTTTAACCTGTATTTACGTCCGGGCTCATCTCCAAGAGAGCAGAGATGAGAACGCTATTATGAGCCGCTGCTTATCGCTCTCTCCGCCCTAGAGAAAGGGAGCCTGAATTACCTTTACTATCATCACAACACGAAGTTTAACGCTTCAGTACTCGGTTGTGAGAGTGAGTGACACATCAACCGCTCGATGTTGAGAACCAGAGCGTTCTAGTTTTGCTCTTCTGCATTTAACGGGTCTGTTCTAGTTGCGTTGCTTAGATGATTATAAAGTGAGTGCACTAATTCTGTCATGTTGAACACTAAATGCTAATTTTCCAGCTGGGCTTCTCTCTCTTTAATGAGGGTTTTAGAGTCGTTAGTGCTGAGATGGCATCGCCTTTACCCAAAATGTTTCTGGAAAGTCCCATATAGTGTGTGTAAATATGCCCGGTGTCCCGTGAGAAGCACGAAAGCAGAAAGAGCTGATTTTAAAGGAAGCGCTCTAGTTTTTGGCATTGTGCTGCTTATTCTCACCTTCAGTGATAAGAACGTGAGCTCTACTTTATATGTGTTGCGTCACCTGCTCTTAATTTATAATGGAAGTGCTCTGGGTTTGTTGAGTCACATCTAGGGCCCTGTGGAATGTTTAATTGTACCCAAAATACACGTTGTTGTTGTTCCCCCCCCCCCCCAAATTGTCCCGATAAGAAGACATCCATTTAATAGCCTAATTTGAATTAAAACTATAATTTACTCTCAATCCGTTATTGCGTACTGGTTTATAATATGATACAATACTGAGGTGCAGATACTATTAGCAATAAGTAGTATAAATAGCAGAAAATCTTGCTATTTTAACATAGTGTAAATATAATCTATAGCTATTTGCTCTTAGTGCAAATAGCCGCTGCCTTATTTTTGTGCATTGTTTTAATAATTTTAATAATCAAAAAGCATGTCCAATAAACTGAATTCAGAAAACTTTCATAATATAATGCAAAATAATTATTTAATTTATTACAATTTTAACAATAACAGTGCACCATGTAATCTGTAGAATTTTCCAATTGGTTTTAATGGTTTAATTAAATGTTAATAATTAAAAAGCACGTATAATCAATTTAATTTAATAATCAAATATATATATATATATATATATATATATATATATATATATATATATATACATATACATATTAAATTTAGCAATAATAGTGCCCTATGAAATGTTTTATTTTTCTACCTAAATAAATAAATAAATTAATTCAGTCATTCATTAATTTATTCGAAATTCCATGTTTAAATATTTTTTGATTGAATTTTAATGGCTTTAATAAATTTGATAAATAAAAAGGTCTAATCAATAGAATTCATAAAACTTTAATAATAATGTAGTAATAATGTTGTAATTTAATAAAATGAATAATCGTGCCCTATGAAATCTGTTTTATTTTCCCCATGTTCCATTTAGTTTTCTCAAATTCCATGTTTTCCATTTCAGCGGTTTGATTACATTTAAATAATCAAAAAGCATGTCTAATAAACTGAATTCATGAAACTTTTATTATATAATATAAAATCTAAGAATTTATAAAAATGTTAACAATGATAGTTAAACACATTCTGAATTCAACTGTTTCAATTGTTCTGAATTCTGTTTTTTATTTGATTTGAAATAAAAATTGTGGTAATCAAATTAATGCTTAAAATACATATTTTAAAATGTAATCAAATGAAAATGTAACAATCAAACAAAAAGTAAACAATGTTTAACACATTTTTTTGTCAAGACAAGCTTTAAGAAGTACATTCTCTTCTACAGTAGTAATGTATTTCTGTCGTAAGTTACTTTTATTTTGACAGGTTCTCATGAAGACTCTTGGGTTTCTGTGTGTATCTGATCGGATTAATATTCACAGACACTAGTCTTCGATTTGAATAAGGGCACAGCCCAACTTTTGATTTATTTATACAGAATTTGAAATTCCATGACATTCCATGTTCTATTTTAAATTCCATTTTTATGACTGGATTCTGCAATTGTCCGCTTTTTCTGCACTGAGAGTGAGTGTGAAAACATAAAGACACTTCAGTGCAGAAACACATCTCTGACTCCTCTGAGAAACACACACAGACAGACAGGTGTGTTCAGGAGTCTAGCAGCATGAATAATAGATGGCTGTGTATCAAACTCCATTAGCTTCAGTGAGCAGATGAGCCACACACTCACATCTCTGATGCTTTGAATGGTCTCACGTGACCTCGCTGCTTATCCCTTTATCTCTTTATCTGTCTGTCTGTCTGTCTGAGTATTTGTTAACGTCACACATATGGCTCTCTAACCGACTGTGTAATATTATGAGGTGTTATGGGACTGAAATGTCCCGACTGTCTTCTTCATTTCTCTCTCTGCTACATTCAATTTTCTTTCTGTCTTTTTCAATCACACTTTCCTTCTTTCTAATGGTGTCAGAGCTTTAGAATGATTTTGAGTATGTCTCATTCACTTCTTTTCTGTCCGTCCTTTCGTCTTCTCTACAGAGGTTGTTTTCATTTGCATCATTGCTCTCTTTCTCTCTCTCAGAACAACACCTCTATGTGCATGAGATTATGAACTGATAATTAGCCATCTGGATTCCGTGTGTGTGTGTGTGTGTGTGTGTGTGTGTGTGTGTGTGTGTGTGTGTGTGTGTGTGTGTGTGTGTGTGTGTGTGTGTGTGTGTGTGTGTGTGTGTGTGTGTGTGTGTGTGTGTGTGTGTGTCATTGCAGGGTGTGATACTCTGAATAATTCCATATTTAGATGAAATGACTGGTATTCGGTGAGATGACATTAATGAAGGCAGATGAACAGAGACGATTCACGTCAGATCTTACACATTCACACTGAAGCTGGCCGATATGTGGAATATTTACTATAGAGTCAGTATTATTTTATTGGCAGTTTAAATGAACCAGGAATGTGATGATCGTAATGGTTTTAATGCACTGTTTATTTGGTTGTGAGTATGAGATCATTAACACAGATATTTAATAACCTCTGATTAAAATAAAACATGCAATAGACTTAAGATCAGTTCAGTTTGTGAGTCAGTTCTATTAATGAATCATTTGTTGAGAATTCTGAATCATTTTTTTTTTTATAAATCACTGGTCGTGAATTACTTCTGTTCTCAATCAAGGATGGTTCACCCAAAAATGCTGTTAATTTACTCACCCTCAGGCCATGTAGAACAGTAAAGAAGAATTTAGGCAAAAATTGTTGGTGATTCATAGAATGCAAGTCAGCGGCTGCCCATGTTTGATCTTATGAAGTGAAACAATCAGTCTCTGCAAGAAACTGAACATTAATGACAACATTATTAGCTGTAATCCATAGCCTCAGGCATTGTGGGAATCTGATTATCTTCTGCAAACTGGTTCTTTCCGACAGTTTGTTTCAATGAACTTGCTCAACTCTCTAGTTTGTTTGTGTAATCACACAATGATGCATATAATGTAAATGCTATCATTGGTCGTGAATTTTAAATAACTTATTTTGATGAATCGTTTGTTGTTATTCAGCTCTTCTAATGAATCATTAGTTGTGAATTGTTAATCAGTTCTAATAATGAATTGTTTGCCATGAATTTTAGTTAAACAGTTTTTTTTTATGAATCGTTTGTTGTGAATCAGCCCCTATAATGAATCATTTGTCGTGAAACATTTGTTGCAATGCATCATTGGTTGTGAATTGTTAGTCAGCTGTTTTAATGAATTGTCTGTCATGAATCAGTCCTTTTAATGAATCACTGGTTGTGAATTGTTATTCAATTATTTTAGTCAATTGTCATTCGATGTTTGTGCAAATCTCCATGTGACTTTCATGGCGCTGTGTGTCTATATTAGTGCAAATACATGAACATAATTAATCATTGTCTTGTGCTTTAAAATGATGTAGTGTGTAAACCAGTGCTAGACTTTTGTGAACTATATTTTGACTTTTATATCTTATTTGAATGAAACATTTTGAATCAACTTGACAGCTAATAAAAAAAAATCAATTTCAGAGCTAACACATACATTTACAGAGATACATAGATTGTTGTTAAAAATCTGCAAAAATGTTTATCTAATAATATATTTAAGCTATAGCACCCAGCCCTATATAACACGGGTAACTGTATCTGTCCATCATCTCACTCACGGGCCTTTTTCTGTTTCTCTCTTTCATTCTTGTTTTCTTTCTCTGCGTCACTGACTTAAGCTGCTGCTCTCTCCCTCTCTTGCTCTCCCTCTCCCCTCTCTCCCCCTCTCCCCCTCTCTCCCTCTCTCCCTCTCTCCCTCTCTCTCTCTCCCTCCTTCCCTCTCTCTCTCTCTCTCCCTCTCTCCTCTCCCTCTCCCTCTCTCCTCTCTCCCTCTCTTGCTCTCCTCCTTCCTCCCCTCTCTCTCTCTCTCTCCCCTCTCTCCCTCTCCCTCTCTCCCTCTCCTCTCTCCTCTCTCCCCTCTCTCTCTCCCTCTCCCTCTCTCTCTCCCTCCTTCCCTCTCTCTCTCTCTCTCTCCCCTCTCCCTCTCCCTCTCTCTCTCTCTCTCCCTCTCCCTCTCTCCCTCCTTCCCTCCCTCTCTCTCTCTCTCTCTCCTCTCTCTCTCTCTCTCTCTCTCTCTCTCCCTCTCTCTCTTTGTTGAATAATTTACACACTGCTGCATTTCCATTTCAGTCAGATTTTGGCAGCTGTATGTCACCGAGACGCCAGAGAGAAACACAGAGAGTTCAGTTCTTGTTTTACTATTATCATTTTTTTTTATTATATTTTTAAGTATTTACTAATTAATAATAATCCATCAGACTGAATATTAAATCACCCATTGTTGTAGTTAATTTAATTTTAACACTACCTGTTTAATTGTTTTTCTACTTTTTTGCGATGCACAAGAGTTTTTGTTTTTGATGTCAGTATAGAGCGAGAGGAGAGCTGGAATAATTAAAGCAGAGAAACAGAAAGTGAAAGTCAGTGAGAGGTGTTCTTTTGTTGTTGGAAGAGTTCTTAAAAAACAAGAGAACAGCAAGAGAGAAAGAAAGTGAGAGAAAGAGGAAACTATCCCCATTATTTTCACATAAAACCCATCTGAAGTTTTGAGGAGTCCCACAGGTCTTTATTATATCCGTGCTGGAGCAGATTTGATCAGAGATACAGCAGAGCAGACCTGTGTGTGTTTGTGTGTTTGTTACTAGATGCTGGATGATTATTTCAAGCACGTTTCACATCTATCTGATGCAATAGGAGTGTGTATGTGTGTTTATGGCATTACCATCTCATGTCTGACAGCAGATGCATCTCTTTTTGTGTACTGTATGTCTGTGTCTTTAATTTATGGAGAAATGTATGGAAAATAATTTTTGCCAATCTATGCTGTCAGCGCTTCTGCTCACTGTTTCGTATTCAGTGTTGGTGAAGCTGATTTCAAGAAAGAAAATGTACTCACCCTCAGGCCATCCAAGATAACTTTTCTTCATCAGATTTGGAGAAATTACATAACTTGCTCAACAATAGATCCTCTGTGTTGAATGGAGGCCCAAACAGCTGATAAAAACATCACAATAATTCATGAGACTCCAATCCATCAGTTAACGTCTCTGGAAGCCAAAAGCTGCGTGTTTGTAAGAAACAAATCCATCATTAAGATTTGAATCCATATTATTGTATTCTCCAGTTAAAATATTAAATAGTGTGAAAAATACAGTGTAAAATGAATGCATAACTTTTTTTTTTAAATAATATAATAACAATTACAATAAAAGTGGCCCACTTCAATACTTCAAAAAAAGATATAATATAATTGTGATTAATGGTTTAATTCTGTTTTGTTCATGTCAGTTATAGTGCAATTTAATAATAAAAACGATTTAACTGTAAAAAAGTATAATACAATAATATCATATTCCACTTTAAACACTGCGATACTTTATCAGTTCTTCAGACACTGAATAGAAAATCAACATAATGTAATATTTTTAAGTTGGAAACTCTTAAATGCTTTGAAAGTAATGTTTATTTAGTTAATCATATAACACAGTATGATTAGAATATAATTTAATCAAGTGATTAATCAAAAATTGTGACACGCCTACTTGTCAAACCCCCCAAATAAAAAAAAGCCTTTGTTAATGACTTCCTAAGACTGTATCCGTTCATATGAGAATAATGCATGCATTCAGACTGCAGGTCTATTCTTTCTATTTATTTAAAACAAGAGCTGTAGACTGTAGAGAGAGAGAAGATCGAGTAAAATGTGCTGAGACAGACTTCTCTTATCCAACTCCCCAGAGATAGATGAGTGTGTGTGTGTTTGTTGTGAGTCTTTGTAATTGCTTGCTGTGCTGTTTTTCTGTCCTTTTGTAGTGGGTTTGTATAGAGAGGCTATTTCTGTCCTGCCAATTTATGGCTCTGACACACATTTACTCACACGCACGCGCTTATCCATGTGGATGCCCTGTCCTCAGAGCTGCGGGAGAAATTATTTAGCTCACTCGTCCATCAGCACAGGAGAAAAGAGAGCGAGCGCTTCTTGACGGACTTTCATCGCTATAAATTATGCTCACGGCCTTGAAACGCCCAGGTGACTAACTCTGCTCCCGCGCACAGGTGAAACCATTCGATAAAGAGCACAGCGACCAGAGGATATCTGTCTCTCCGGATGAATATTAAATATGTCAGAGGGAATGTAGACAGGAAGAGATGGATGTCTGAGAAAGAGTGACAGTTTCAGGGGTCGCCGGGATTATGCTAAAATGAGGCGATGTAATGCAGATATAAAATCATTCTGTTTTATAATGACATATGAAATGCAAAATGGCTTAAATTGTATTAACCCTAACCTGGTCATTTTGATCCTCTTTTTTCCTGAAAAAATGCTGTTTTCACATTGGATTAACACTTTTAAAAGTTCCCTAAGACTGTATCCATTCATATGAGAATAATACATGCATTCAGACTGCAGGTCTGAAACTAAAATGCTAGGACTAAAACAATAATCTTTGTGCTTTTTTTTAGGATTTGTATTACTGTAAAAAGTAGTAACCTGCAATTGTTACATTAAATAGCTATTTCTGTCTTATTTAACTTATACAATGTAGTTTTGTTGGAGTAAGTGAATGTATTTTGGTTAATGCAGTGAAATTAAATAACCTTTTGAACAAAACAAGTACATTTAGATGCACATTTTATCTAAGTGATGGGAAAGCAAAAGTGTGGAGAAAAAGAGAATTGCAAATAATCCTAAGCATACAGCCTCATCTGTAAAGCATGGTGGAGGTGTTGTCATGGCATGGGCATGTATGACTGTCTCTGGAACAGACCCTCTCAACTTTACTGGTGACTTAATGTATGATGACAACAGCAGAATGAATTTGGAAGGGTACAAAAACATCTTGCCTACCAATATTTAAGAAAATGCCACCAGATTCATTGAGAAGTGCTTCATATTGCATCAGAACAATGACACAAAACACCTGCCAGTTCAGTCAAGGAGCTTATCAGGGCAAAGAAACGGAAAGTCTTAGATTGCCCAAGTCAATCTCCAGATTTAAATCAGATTGAACATGAATTTCACCAGCTGAAGAGGAGAGTAAAGGCAGAAACTCCCCAAAACAAGCAACAAATGGAATTGGCTGCATTAAAGGCTGGGGAAAGTATTTCAAAGGATGAGAACAAGAGTCTGGTGATGTCTACGGGTCACAGACTCACTGCTGTGATTGTGCGCAAGAGATCTGCAACTAAATAACAGCTTTTAATCTTTTATATCTGCCTTATGTTCAACTGTCCCAATACTCACATCAATGAATGGGATGAACTCTAAAGTGCTGTTCTTTTTATTTGGTAAAACGTGTGTTGAAACAGCTAATAATAAAACGTGACATTCTGTAGTTTTGTCTCATATTCATTTTTTAATCATATTTGTAAATGTCTTGACTCCACAGCCAACAGAGCAATTTTGTCTTTACTGTTCCTGTACTTATGGAGGGCACTGTATGTGCTATATTACATATTTTTAGTTGTACTTAACCTGTTTTCTACATGATCAGAAATAATGCCATGAGCTAAAGAAAAAAGTTAACACCTCCTATATAACTGCATGATACTAATGAAGAAAAACAGACTGGATGTGTGAAAGACATATGACAACATTTATAGGATGCATTGAGGTGGAGCCCAAACTACACTCAATGGCCAAGTGATGCTGACATAGTTATGGTCAGTGATATTGACACAGATTCTATGTAATAAACAATTCTTTATGACAGTATATAGTTCTCAAGTTGGAACATACATTTAGTTCATTCAGATGGATTAAAATGCTGATACTGCAAAAGGAGGGAGACATAAACACGTGGCAGTATGACCGAAATGTTAAGGTGTTTATTAAAAATTTAATAAAACACATGTATTCTTTGGCACTTTAAAAATATATTTTTGCCTCATAAAGGAGCCAATGGCTCCTTATAGGGCTGGATTCTGACACAAATTTCACGATTCGATTTTATTCGATTCTCATTCACAGGCTTTTGATTCAATTATCAATTTTATTTGATTTGATTTGATATAAATTATTTTGGATATAAATCAGGTACAGTAGAGTACATGCCAAATTTTCAAATAATTTCTTAAAATCGAGATATCAATATTTTTTACCCAGCCCTAGCTCTTTAAGTGACTTTTTGTCTGGAGCCCTGATAATACATTGTGGACAGAGAGAGAATATAAGAGATGAGTGCAGTCAGTCTGCTCTTGCTTTAATCTTGCAGTAATTAAGTCATTATTTAACGAGATCCGTCCTGAAAGCATGGATTATTATCTCCTTCACTCAGTTTGGATTTGACCTTGAGTTCACGGAGGAATGGAGATTTACACGTTTGACACTAGGGCTGTAACGGTGGCAGATTTTTATTGGTCTTATGAAGTATTCTAATTTGTTGAGAGTGAATTGGTGGATTTTGTTAAATGTGAGCCAAAATCATCACAATTAAAAGAACCAAAGACTTAAACTACTTCAGTCTGTGTGCATTAAATTTATTTAATACACGAGTTTCACAATTTAAGTTGAATTACTGAAATAAATGAACTTTTCCACGACATTCTCATTTATTGAAATGCACCTGTAAATGATTCCAGATCAGCTATTTAGTTTCCCAACAAGGTCCATCGCTCATCACGAAATAAATATGCTGAATGCAGAATAAACTGTATTTTCCTGCGTTCACACCTGCCAATCTAAAGGAAACGCCGTGTATGGCGTTTGAGGTCATTTGTGAATTAGCATAGATTTATAGTCTAAATAAAACAATTTGCAACTGATACTATTATTACACTTGTTTACAAAACTTTGTATTATGCTTGTTATAGAGTGTGTGACGTCACGTGCACTACCGCCGGCAGCAATACACAATCTTGGTGGCAACCGACCACCGCTGGTCACAGCCCTATTTGACACATTCACCAGTTTGAAGCAGGAAAGTGCAAGTTTATCACTCAAGGTCTGATGATGTAACGGGTGCATCAGGATGTCAAACAGTCTGTATGTTTCCTGTCGTCTTCCTTTCTCCTGTGCACTTTTATCATCTCCTGTCGCAGCTGTTGCATGTTGTCAAACACCACAGATAATATTTGAACTCGTCTCTCCTGTGATGAAAAACATGTTTGTGGTAAGCAGTCTTGTAATGGACGAGAGGAGCAGAGGGTTTGAGAGCCACTTATGTTTTTGCAAAAGTGCCTGAAATCTTCAGGAAAGATGGAGTTGTATTTTCTTTTTGAAGCAGGAAACAGTGTAAACAGTGCTTTATGGATAGATATTGTACATTAAATTGGCTAAAACTGTAGTTTTAGTTTTTTCTCTTGTTTTCCTGTTTCATGTTCATGGTCATTTCTTTTGAAATATTAGTTTGTCTTTTATTTTGATCTGTTCTCGTGTTCTTGTCTGTGTTCATTGATTGTCTCCTGGTGTTTCTAGTTTAACTCATTAGTTTTGTGTATAAATACCTCTCGTGTTTCTCCAGATTATTATCGATGTTTCCTAGAGCGAGTTTCATAAGGCATTCATGTCAGGTTTTCTGTTAGGTCATGGGTTTTGGTTTCTTGTTAATGCACTTTTTGTTTGTTACTTCCATGTAAGTTTCACTAAATCTGCACTTGAGTTTCATATGGCATTAACCCAGTGGTCATGGATTTATATCTGTCCATCAGTCTAGTCACTGGATATACACATATACTAATATATATATTAGGGGTGTAACGGATCACACAATTTGTGGTTCGTTCGATACGACACGGTTCGATACCATGGTTCGGTACTTTTTCGATAATTGCTTACTTCGCAATGTAAGAAATATGTCATGTTTTAAACCATGAAGGTGAGTCAATGGATGTTACATTAGCAACGTGCAAATTTTGTGGCCGTACAAATAGTGCAAAAGATAAGTATTTTGTGTTAAAGAGATTGTTTTTGAAAGTCGGTGCTTGAAATAGGCTAAAGATTTTTATTTCATTGATTTTTATTGATGACTGCAGTGTTAATATTTTAATTATAGGCCTATAATTCATTGTATAATAGACCTGTTTTAGAATAACTTTTTTTACAACATGGTAATTGAGTAGTAAATAAATTGCCCATTCTTTTGTTAGTTAAACGGTCCGAAAACCAGTCAGTATCTGGTGTGACCACCATTTGCCTCACGCAGTTTAACACATCTCCTTCACATAGAGTTGATCAGGTTGTTGATTGTGGCCTGTGGAATGTTGATCCACTCCTCTTCAATGGCTGTGCGAAGTTGCAGAATATTGGCAGGAACTGGAACACGCTGTTGTATACGCCGATCCAGAGCATCCCAAACATGCTCAATGGGTGACATGTCCGGTGAGTATGCTGCTCATGGAGGAATTGTGTACAGATCCTTGCAACATGGGGCCTGCATTATCATGCTGCAACATGAGGTGATGGTCGTGGATGAATGGCACAACAATGGGCCTCTGGATCTCGTCACAGTATCTCTGTGCATTCAAAATGCCATCAATAAAATGCACCTGTGTTCGTTGTCCATAACATACACCTGAACATACCATAAACCCACCGCCACCATGGGCCACTCAATCCACAACGTTGACAAACCACTCACCCACACAACGCCATACACGCTGTCTGCCATCTGCCCTGTACAGTGAAAACCAGGATTCATCTGTGAAGAGAACACCTCTCCAAAGTGCCAGACGCCATCGAATGTGAGCATTTTTCCATTAAAGTCGGTTACGACGATGAACTGCAGTCAGGTCGAGACCCCGATGAGGACGACGAGCATGCAGATGAGCTTCCCTGAGACGGTTTCTGACAGATTGTGCAGAAAGTCTTTGGTTATACAAACCGATTGTTGCAGCAGCTGTCCGGGTGGCTGGTCTCAGATGATCTTGGAGGTGAAGATGCTGGATGTGGAGGTCCTGGGCTGGTGTGGTTACACGTGGTCTGCTGTTTTGAGGTCGGTTGGATGTACTGCCAAATTATCTGAAAAGCCTTTGGAGACGGCTTATGGTAGAGAAATGAACATTCAATTCACGGGCAACAGCTCTAGTGGACATTCCTGCAGTCAGCATGCCAGTTGCACTCTCCCTCAAAACTTATGACATCTGTGGCATTGTGCTGTGTGATAAAACTGCACATTTTAGTTTGTGGCCTTTTATTGTGGCCAGCCTAAGCTACACCTAATAATCATGCTGTCTAATCAGCATCTTGATATGCCACACCTGTGAGGTGGATGGATTATCTCGGTGAAAGAGAAGTACTCATTAACACAGATTTAGACAGATTTGTGAACACTATTTGAGAGAAATAGGCCTTTTGTGTACATAGAAAAAGTCTTAGATCTTTGAGTTCAGCTCATGAAAAATAGGGGCAAAAACAAATGTTGCGTTTATAATTTTGTTCAGTGTATATATGGATTTGAGCTGACATGAGCAATTGTATGTTTTATTAACAGAGAGTATTAAACTCAATAACAAATTAGTTTTAGTTAATGCATTAAATAATATTAATGTATGAAAACATTTATATCTCTTGAAAACAAAACCTTTCTCATGAATCACTTCGGATGTTTTCCGTTGTTTATGTAGTTTCAAGTGCATCTCAGGAGGAGGATAAATCTGTCTCTCAATGATGGAGGGATGAAACGCAATCCCACGAGTCCTCAGGCGTGAGAGAAAACTGCATGATATTCTCTCTTCCGGAGTGTCTTTTCCAGTCCAGCAGGAGTCTGCTGGGAAGCAGACAGGCCATGTTAAAACTAAATGAACACATTGATTTATTTCCTCTGTGAAGTGGGACCGGGGCTCAAGGGAATGACATGTGTCAGATAACACACACACACTCAGCGTGGAGGCGCTGGAAACACGTTCGTGCTGGTGCGGACAGACTCCGTATCTGTGATGGGATCGTTGTCGTCGGTACACAAGGTGAACTCACCTCGTGTTATCACACACACCTCGTCACGCTGAGTTTGGATGTGAGAAATCGAGTCTGCAGCAGGCGCCGCATGGGTTTGGATGCATCTGCTCTCTATTTCAGTTTCATGTGTTTCATTGGGCTGACGGTTGGATCATAAGCCGTGTTCGGACTGAATTATTTTGATGTTAGTACATTTTCTACACTTTTAAGGGGTTTATATGCTGGTGAACGTTACAGGTTTTTTTTCTATAAAAAGTATTTCAAAATCGATCACAGGTAAAAGCAACGAGTGAATTGAAATGCTAGTAAAAACCTTTAAAAAAAACCTGATTTGCTTTTAGCATATTTTTACATTTCTGCAGTCGCTCCAATCGCTGTATATATAAAAGTGATTTTAACTTTAATTTGATGTATTTAATGCTCTAAAGAGCAATTTTTGATTGTAAAGTTTTGTTCTAATAACCATAAAAGGTACAGCTGTCATAAAACCCGAGAGAAAGGCTGCATCTGATCAACTGAATGCACAAGAAGCAACTATTTTAACATTTTCACATATCTAAAAAAAGACAAAGGTAATTAGTCTACATTTTGGGCACAATAGGCTACATTAAATACAGTTGGTTGTAGCTATTTTTTATATATTTGATTATTTAAGGTGTATTTTCTGTATACTTTTATCTTTTGTACTAATCATAAAGTCAACTAATTGTATGTGAGTGAGTCAGTGGTAATATCAATGTGTTCCTAATGGTCCGTGTTAGAGGAGCTCAGCTTAGCCTGACAGTTAGCCTGCTCCGGACCAGGTTAGTTTCTCAGCAGAAGCTGCCACAGTGACTGAGCTTGAGTTATGGTAATTTTGCTTTCAGAAACCAAATCAAGTGAAAATAAGTCAGAATTACTGAAATAAGCCTGGCTTATTTGGTAAACTTGTTTTATGAAACAGCCCCCTGATCTTTGTAATTATGGAGGCTTGTTTGGTGTATTTATAAACGGATTAAGCGAGTTTACAGTGTGGTGATGATGTTTGTGAAGTCATGGATGATTTCCTCTGTCTACTCAAGCGCTTGTGAGATTTTTAGGTGTGTGTGTTCTATAGAAGCCACACACATCCATCTCACCCACTCATGTGTGTTAGTTGATACGTTATTTTGCTGTAGTGAGTGTTTAGTTGTTTATTGATTGAATTAAGTTGTCTTTCATTCAGAAGCTAGTTTCTGTTTTCATCGTTTCAGATTTTCCATATCATTTATCACAAAGCAAAGCAAAGTTTAATGTCTTTGCTGTATCAAGTTATTGTGCACAAGTTTAATTTTTACTAAAAGAAAATGTATTGGCCAGACAAATAAAGAAAAGGAATGATACACAAACAAACACTTTGATTCTCTCAGAGACTGTGATGAAGATGAAGCAAACACATCTTTCTCTGAAACACACAGCAGTAATTGATCAGGAAAACAAAGTTTGCATGATTTACTTGGTTTACTAGACTATCCAGACATTTGCGGGGGGGGTCAGTGAGTCTGAAATATGATCAGGGCAAAAACTGCTGGATTCAGTTGCACACAGCAACTGAACGCTTTAAATTGCTGATAAAACTAAAGAGATGCCTTACAAGAGCCAAAAGATGTCTGTTTGATTCATGTCTGCATAGACCAACAATTAAAAAACTGCACAGATGGGTCTCGGCCCGTCCTCTCCAAACCCCTGAGAACTAACTTTATTTATCTGTCGTGTACTTGAACAGTCAAATTGACAAATCTGCACATCGCTCATAAACACAGTCCCGCTGGTGGTGTTAAGCAGGTCTCTGCACTCTCTGGTCTTGTGCTCCGGCAGGACCTGTAAACTTTACACAGGCCGTTATGCTCCCTCGGATGATGCTGTAAAGTTTACGTGTCAGATGGCGCCGCTGGCAGCTGCTCGTACAGTTTGAAGCTCTCTGAGTCTCTGTTTTTTGATACGCTACAGCAGGAGAGAGCCGCGGGCTTTGTTCTGTTTATCAGACAACACCAGAGGAGAAATCGAGAAACAGAGAGAGAGAGACTGTGTACGTTTTTAGAAAATCTCTTGTGTCTGAGCTGTTAACCTCTAGACCCCTCATTACTGCATTTCCCACAATCCTTTGGCTTTTAGTTCTGCCAGTAAGCGAGTTTGAGGTGTTTCACCTTGATGTGAGTAAGCATGTCTGTAATACCTTGAGAAAGCCATCCGTTAGCTTTCCCGGACGTCACATGCTTCAGCTTTGCTCACAGGATTTCAGTTCCAGATGTTCAGATATTAAGGAAAAAACAGTGCTATTTAGCATCTCTGAAATAATATTATGGTTTTTCATATTTAATTAATTGTCATTTTTGTAGTTTCAATTTAAATTTTAAAGTTTTAGTAATGTAATTTTTTTTGTCATTTCTTAGTTATTGATTTTTTAATTTGTTTATTTTGGTTTTAGTTATTTTATACATCAAATTGAACTAAATGAAAATGAGAAATCCTTGATTTAAAAAAATATTTTTCAGTTAACATTTGTTTTTTCAAGTAACATGTTTTATGGTATTAGTTCTAGCTAAATATAATATCCCTGGTAACGAAAATCAACAACAGCTAATTGGTTCTCTTGTATAGAGAAAAACTGTAATAAATCTAAAAAGAAAGTGAACTTTGGAAGTGAACAAGAGCAAGTCATCTTAGAATTTACAGTAAAAACAACAACAAAAAAACAACAACAAACAGAGAAACACTGAAGAAGTGAGAGGAGACAATGAGAAAAGAAAGGAAAGAGCTGAGCACTTGAGAAGAGCTGGAGTGATGGCTTGTGATGTTTGTGATAGATTAGCATATCAAACACAGTCAAGCGTGACTTGGACTTTGACAGTATTTAGATAGATTTTCCAAGAACTAATAGAGTTATTTAAACCACAAGCAATTAACATTCAAATGACCAAAACAGTGTTGATACAGATAAATTAAGCATTAATCGAATTGAAAAATGGCCTCTTCAGATCGATGTGGATGATTTGAATGCAAATGCATGTTGTTTTAATTTCTTTGCTCGTGTGTTTTCCCACTTCTTCATTCTGTCTGCGCTCACCCTCGAAAATAGAAATGAAAGTGTGAACAAGTGCTTTGGGTGTAATTAGGGCAGGATTTGAGAGACTGAGTGATTTTCTCAAATTAATGATGTTGGGTTCGGTTTAAAAGAAGCAAATGCTTTCTGAATGAAGGACAGGTTTAAAAACCTCAAGATCCATCTTTTTATATGTAGAATTTGTCAAGTTCAATGCATTACAGCCTTTGGGTGTCGGAGCGAGGGGGAATTTAAACACCTGTTTGAACAGGAAATGCATTAATACAGGAAAGAAAACTGACCTAATCAAGCCATTTCAATTGTGTTACTTTAACTGCCATTAAACAAATTAATCTTATTCATTAGGTATAGAGGGGTTTGTTAATATATAATTGACCTGCTATGTATTTGGTAAAACTATTTTAAAGACCAATGCTCACTATTAATTAGCTGCTTATTAACATGCATATTGGCTCTTTAATTAGTACAAATTAGGAGTTTATTGAGGTGAAAATAAATTAAAGTGCGATTTAAATATTAACATTTTATTCTTAAGAACGTGGCAAAAGTAGTTGTTTTCTGTCTTTTGATAGTATTCTCTAATTTATGAAGTGATAAAAAGAGAAATTTAAAATTTGTAAAAATCGTTTAACCCTAATATGTCAAAAAAATATTTTTTTATCTGGCATTATCCATTTCTGTTGTGTGCATTTAAGTGCATATTTAATGCCCCATATTCAAATTTAAACAGCATTTTAAAACTTGTCATGCAAAACAGCTGTACTGTGATTAGTCATCAGGCGATATCTAGTAACATTTTTTACCCTATTAACCTTTGGTTTCTTGCCTTAAATCTAAGAATTGCATGTTCTCAGTTTTTCTTGTGATTTATGTGTGAAAAGAAGTTGAAACATGTGCTAGAAATACACATATATCTACAAATACTGATGAGATCACAGCAAGTACATGCAGAGAAATTCAATAGAAACTAGTGTGTGTGTGTTTGTCCTCTAAGTTTAAGATCTTAATATTGATTTATTGTGTTTATTCCAAACATTTTATCAGCCGCTGGGACAAAAGCTGTTTGGTGAAAGACCTCAGAGCTGAAGTATTTATTAATAGTGATCATATCTTTATTTCAAAGATGTGCACGTGCTACGCTGTTATTGTTTTCTTCCTCTGTCACGCGCGGCGGCTGTAATGCGTCCAGAATTACATGTCTTCTCTCATAATATCCTGTATCGCTTCACACTTGAATAAACCCCAGGGTGTGTGTTTTGTATGGACGAATGTTGGTGTGTGGGTGTGCTGTTGTCCCAGCTGAATGCAGCATTGACATCTCAGTAAATGTGTGTTTCTAATAGATTGATGTTTCATTAGTTTGAATCTCTAATGTTTGATTGCATTGATAGAACCAGCTACTGAATTATGGTATATACAGTATCTCACAGAAGTGAGTACACCCCTCACATTTTTTTAAATATTTTATTATATATTTTCATGTGACAACACTGAAGAAATGACACTTTGCAACAATGTAAAGTAGTGAGTGTACTGTTTGTATAATAGTGTCAATTTGCTGTCCTCAAAATAACTGTCCAAAATGTCCAAATTGGGCCCAAAGTGTCAATATTTTGTGTGGCCACCATTATTTTCCAGCACTGCCTTAACCCTCTTGGGCATGAAGTTTACCAGAGCTTCACAGTTTGTCACTGGAGTCCTCTTTCACTCCTCCATGATGACACCACGGAGCTGGTGGATGTTAGAGACCTTGCGCCTCTCCACCTTCCGTTTGAGGATGCTCCACAGATGCTCAATAGAGTTTAGGTCTGGAGACATGCTTCGCCAGACCATCACCTTTACTCTCAGCTTCTTTAGCAAGGCAGTGGTTGTTATCATGTTGGAACACTGCCCTGCGGCCCAGTCTCTGAAGGGAGGGGATCATGCTCTGCTTCAGTATGTCACAGTACATGTTGGCATTCATGGTTCCCTCAATGAACTGCAGCTCCCCAGTGCCGGCAGCACTCATGCATCCCCAGACCATGACACTCCCACCACCATGCTTGACTGTAGGCAAGACACACTTCTCTTTGTACTCCTCACCTGGTTGCCGCCACACACGCTTGACACCATCTGAACCAAATAAGCTTATCTTGGTCTCATCAGACCACAGGACATGGTTCCAGTAATCCTTGTCCTTAGTCTGCTTGTCTTCAGCAAACTGTTTGCGGGCGTTCTTGCGCATCATCTTTAGAAGAGGCTTCCTTCTGGGACGACAGCCATGCAGACAAATTTGATGCAGTGTGCGGCGTATAGTCTGAGCACTGACAGGCTGACCCCCCACCCCTTCAACCTCTGCAGCAATGCTGGCAGCACTCATACGTCTATTTCCCAAACACAACCTCTGGATATGACGCTGAGCACGTGCACTCAACTTCTTTGGTGGACCATGACGAGGCCTGTTCTGAGTGGAATCTGTCCTGTTAAACCGCTCTATGGTCTTGGCCACCGTGCTGCAGCTCAGTTTCAGGGTCTTGTCAATCTTCTTATACCCTATGCCTTCTTTATGTAGAGCAACAAATCTTTGTTAGCATGAGGGGTGGTCCGAGAGGTCCGTACCACGACGGTTCGGTACGAATATATGTACCGTGCCATTATATATATTATATATATAATCATTAGTATATATATATATAATGATTTTAAGCGTCTTTGAAACATCTCTTTAATATAATATCAATTAGCGAATAAATCAACTTATTAAAGGGATGGACATCCCAAAAATGACAATTCTGTCATTAATTACTCACCCTGATGTCGTTCCAAACCCATAAGAACTCCGTTTATCTTCGAAACACAAATTAAGATATTTTTTAGGAAATGTAAGAACTTTCAGACTCCTCAACACTTATGACTGTTACATAGGCTGTTAACTGAATGGGCTGACTTGCATTAAAAACTTAAGCACAGTTGGTTTCCTATGTATCTTTTTATGCTAGTGTAATCTTTTTGCACTTTTAAGGAAATAAGCCAACTGGCAGGTTGACTGTTAAATTATGCAAATAATTTTTGAGGAACTTTTTGTTGTGTTTTATTATTTTATTTTGTACTATAGTTACTCTGGTATTCTGTTTATTGAGAATCGTGACATTTCGCTGGTCTCTAAAATGTAGATGTCCAACGCGTCAACCACATTAGAAAATATACTTGATATCACTATCTTTAAATAAATATTTAATATAAAGTGTTGGTTCTTATTCTACCAATAATAGTTTTAAATAATCGTGATTACAATATTGACCAAAATACAGTTTTATGATGTTTTCGGTCATAATCGAGCAGCCCACTCAAATCTAAATATCTTAATTCTGCCTTTCCGAAGATGAAGCGTGAAGGTGCTCGCGGAGTTTGAAAGACATTCTCGAATGAGAAATTAATGTCAGAATTTTCATTTTGGGGTGAACCATCTCTTTAACATAATAGTCCATCAATTAGCATAAATCAACTGCTCATAAGGCTAGGACATCAAAAATGAGCATGAACATCCCAGATAGCAAGCACTCTCGGCCCGATTCCGGCTGAAATGTGGCAATGTCGGCTCAGTCTCGGCATCGGTGAGAAGATAATGGGCCAGAGCCGTGTCGACTCCACAAAACACTCATGACTGACAGACGGCTTTTTCTCTATGGGCTGATCTCGGGTTGAAAGCTCTGCACTCGGGGTAGTTGTATCTACCTTTTGCCCGAGTTCGTTTTGTCACAGCTAGCGCTAGATTAAGGAAATAAGCCAACTGAAAAAAAGGTTTTGACTGTTAAATCCTGATGCAAATCTACAGTTAGCGTGTGAGTCAATGTGATGTTCTTCTGTTGTCTATGACAGCTTTTAGGTGCGATATTGGCAGCGCCACCCTCTGGTTACATCAACGCGTCACCACCACATTAGTACCGAAAACATGGAGAATTATTGTCATTAAAAAAAACACACAGCCTATTCGATATTCTATTATTCTACTAATCGAATATTTGAAAATCGTGACCAATCCCTAATTTGCATACAGTTTTAGTCATGTTTTCCCGGTAGTGTGTAAAATCTAAAGTGTTTCCTCACTTGGGATTCAAAACGTGAAGGTGCAGAAAGAATTCTCGAAGAGGTTTGATCATGGTTTTGCTTTCTCGCGCCGGCTTGAAATGTATACGACGTAATCTAATGCAGCGGGCATGGTGGAATAACCGTTGTATGACTTCAAGGCACCGAGTACAAGAGCTACAGAGAACTACAGACTTTTGACTGTCGCTCTCTCATGGTGTAGTTCATCTGTAAAGGGTTGATCGTCTGCACGGTGCTGCTTCAAGTCAAACACATCTATACATTTGGCCCCTGTTGGAATAAAAGAAGTAACTTCTCCCCACCACCTCTTAGGGAAAGTAAAATAATTAAAGTGGTCATATGACGTTGCTAAAAAGAACATTATTTTTTGTATTTGGTGTAATGCAATATGTTTATGCGGTTTAAGGTTCAAAAAACACATTATTTTGCACAAACTGTACATTATTGTTGCCCCTCTATTCCCCGCCTTTCTGAAAAGTGCGATTTTATAAAGTCTCAGGAAATCTCATTTTTCATGGTATCTTCAGATTTGAAATATAAACTCATGAGACATGT
This sequence comes from Gymnocypris eckloni scoliostomus, assembly GCA_027564155.1. Lineage (NCBI taxonomy): Eukaryota > Metazoa > Chordata > Actinopteri > Cypriniformes > Cyprinidae > Gymnocypris > Gymnocypris eckloni. Next base: position 6,501,615 of record CM050426.1, read on the forward strand.
GACTTTCAACCCATTACTTTTCTAGATTGCTCCAGGACTTATTTCATGTATTTTTATATGAAATACTATTATTTATTTTTTCATTCAGTGTGGTACACTTTTTTCAAGGCACTTCAGTCTCTATAACTTTTTATCTCTTTGAACATTATCAACTCTGGATGATGGATAGTAATGCCCAATGGGTTCTTCTTTGGTGTCCAAACCTGTTATACATTTCAACTGCGAGTCCCAAAATCCCAAAATGTGGAGTTTAATGGGAACAGGGGTGTGCTTAAATGGTACAAAAATATACCCTTTAAGCACAGCCAGACGTTTTGCATTTAATGATGTATATCTTACATTTACATTTATGCATTTATGCATTTAGCAGACGCTTTTATCCAAAGCGACTTACAGTGCATTCAGGTTATACATTTTGTGTCAGTACTATGTGTGTTCCCTGGGAATCGAACCCACAACCTTTGTGCTGCTAACGCAATGCTCTACCACTGAGCCACAGGAACACTTAATTGAAATGCTTAAATAAAATGCAATATTTGTGTGTGAGAGATTAATGTTTTATTTTAACATAACTTCTTGTACTGAAACCAATATCTTGTGCACTAAACACTGTCTCAATGTAGATTTTGGCAAACTCAATAGGTACGTTTGCCCTAGTTCACCCAAAAATGTGTATTCTGTCATCATGTTCTCACCCTTATGTTGTTCCAAACCTGTATGAATTTCCTTCTTCTGTTGAACACAAAAGAAGATCTTTTGAATAGTGCTGTCAAATGATTAATCGTGATTAATTGCATCCAAAATACGTTTTTGTGTACTTAATATACAGTATGTGTGTAGTGTATTTATGTAATATGTACATATAAATACACACACATGAATGTATATATTTAAGAATGTTATGTTTATATATTAAATACAGTTGATATAATATAAAGTATATGAATATAAGTATATACAAATATAATATATATAATATATACTGTATATGTGCACATTTATATATACATAATTAATATACACAGTACACATGCATATATTATGTAAACAAAAACTTTTATTTTAGATGCGCTTAATCACGAGTAATCATTTGACAGCGCTTATTTTTGAAGAATGTGGGTAATCAAACAGTTGACGGTAGCCATTGATTTCCATGGTATGAAAAAAATGCTATGCAATACAATACAATGGCTACCATGAACTGTTTGGTTTCCAACAATCTTCAAAATATCGTCTTTTGTGTTCAACAAAGAGAAATTCCCTTTAATGTTACCAAAAACTGTTCACTTCATCTGTTTTAGCTCCTGATCTGCTTCCCGTTTATTTCACATCTGTGTTCAGCACTGTGCATCACTGGTTTTATGCTAATGACACTCTCTTGGTGAAATATGATTTGCAATCTGTTTCAGTAAATGATACTTCCTCATTAAATCTCCAAACATTTTACATGGAAACTCAAAATTGAGTTTGTTTTTCTGCCAATCTACTTCAGTTTTCATTGATCATTTGATCACTAATAACCTGATTATAATCTCATGTTCTTTCTCTTTTTCTGCTGTCTTGATAAGGAGGTTGAGGTAAGTTAAACAGTTTAACATTTTTCTCTTGTTTATTAACATTCACGATTCTCTATTCTTTCTCTGTGTGCAATGTGTACAATGTTCAAAAGCTTGGGTCAGTGAGATTTTTTAGTTTTAAAGAAATTATCAGAACATTCAATGAGAATGCATTAAATTGATCAAACGTGACACTAAAGATTTGTAATGTTACAAAATATTTATATTTCAAATAAATTCTGTTCTTCTGAAACTTTTATTCATCAAAGAATCCTAAAAAATAAAATGGATCTCAGTTTCTATGAAATAATGAAGCATTGCTACTGATTTTAACATTGATAATAATCATTAATGTTTCTTGAGCAGTAAATCATCACATTAGAATGATATCTGAAGGATCATGTGACACTGAAGACTGTAATGATGCTGAAAATATAGCTTTGATCACAGGAATAAATTACATTTAAAAACATATTCAAATAGAAAATATTTATTTATCATTTGATTTCACATTTGTTACATAGTTTTTAATCAAATACATGCAGCCTTGGTGGATGGAAAAGACTGTACGTTACCCAACATTTTAAATGATAGATACATATTCACGAGTAGCTGTAGCTAATCCCAGCCATTCTGATTTAGAGAGATATCACATAGCTACAAGTGACCAGACCAAAACAAACTGTTGTATATATACATTTTGTGCATTTATATGTATTTATTTATATAAATTAGGTGGATAAATCGGTTTGGCACGATATGATATCGATTCTCATACCCAGCGATACAATATTTACATATACCTCAACAAATTCTACGATATGATTACGATACAATTTGATTCAGGAGTATATCGATCGATTTATTGATATTATATTATATGGCCTACCTATTTTCCACAAGCAATTACATTGTATTAACATTATTAAGTCACGAATATATACATATATATATATATATTATATATATATATATATATATTTATATTATATAGATAAAAATTTTAATCTAGATTAATCTTGGAATTAATCTAGATTAATCTAGATAAAATGTGGCTCATTTAATTCAGCGGCATTCAGAATATGTGTGCTACCCAAATAATGACTAAAAGTAAGTCTTTGAGAACGGGTTTCTCAAGCCAGGTGGCGATTAAACCAGGGCTCATCTCCTGTTTCCAAAATGCATCACAAGCTGCTTGAGAAAGCTGTTCTACTAATGATAATTGGTGATGAAAATAAACTATGTTCAATAAGATGTACTTGTGTTTACTAACTGTTTATTCAGTTAAACATGAATTGTGAACTGTAGGCCTACATAAGAGGTCGTGATGAACTGTTTACAGTTTCCATTGGGAAGCTTCTTAAAAATAAATTTTCCTGAAGCAAACCCGCGGTATTTCATAGCTGCATCCATGTTAGCACGTCACGCCTGATGTGGTAATTTCACAGTAACGTTAGGCATACACACAGGTTCAAGCAGAGGGTGACACGGAGTGAATTCTCAAGTTCACATGAGACCTGAAGCGCATCCTGTTTGCTTAAAAGCTGCAATGTTCGTTGTTATTCTGAGTGCACACAATAAAGTAGAGTCTTTACAGATTCAAAAGATGTATTATGCTACTTTTATCTGTATGACCAAAAATTACGGAGATGTAAGAGCAAGTGAGCGCACTCGAGCCTGTATGCGCAAAACACGCTTCACACAAACACTTCAATAGCGCATTTCTCTAGGTTAACATCATATTGAGCTGCCATGTAAAGTTGTTACTACATACATCTTTCAGATGAAAAGCCATATTTGAGGTTGATGAATGATAGATGAGCGTTTGGATGTCCTGCCCGATTGTATTACCACATAGACCAGCTTAACAATCTGTCCATCACGGACTGCGAGCCTCTAGTTCAAGACTCGTTCTCGCCCCTTATACATCCGCTAAAATATCAGGGTGAAAGTCATCATAGCTATAGACCCAGACCCAACCCAACTTTGAGAATAGATTAAATATATATATATATATATATATATATATATATATACTACACACACACACACAATGTAAAAGGATCAAAATCTTTGTCTCTATATATGCTAATTAAAACTATAATCTGCTTAGTGGTTGTGAGGTAGTTAAAACAGCATGTGGTGTGTGTGTCAGTGGGACTTTATCTGTCAGCTTTAGTGTGTTTGTCTGCTCTGTCCTGCTGCTGTGCTAACTCAACATGACACTCACACACACACACACACACACACGCGCACGTGGCCGTCTCTGAGTGTACGGCTGACCTGTCATGCCCGCGGGCTCTAAACTGTCACCGCAGAATAACATTAGAGAGCGAGAGAGTAAAGGGACAGTGATCAAACAGGAAGTGAAAGGCAAGCAGAGGAACAAACACGCAGCCGGAGTCAGTTAGTCTCCCGTGAACTGTGAGACAGTTTCAGACTTTCTCAAATACACTCCAGCCACGCTGTCTGTCTGCGGGGCAAACATGAGACGGATAATCTGACAGCAGATAACCACCAGCCTGCCCACAACACTCATTTACCTAAACCACAGAGAGACAGAGGGGAAGATCAAATTAATCTGTGGACCGAATTCCTGTCTGTGATTGTTATTTGTGCAGCAGGTGTTGTAATGGTGTGTGTGGGTTACAGATAAACGCTCATCCGAATGCCGCTAATTCTAACCCCACTAGCTGTTTTGAAGCCACAATTAAAAAGATATGATATGCATATAGAGAGAGAGAGAGAGAGAGAATTGCATTATCTTGCAACATCATCCACTAACCTGAGATATACACAATAGTGACTGACTTCATCTTCAACACTGCATCTGTCGGTAGTGTTGTAAACCCTACAAGCTTCGTTTTGTCAAATAATCTAATTGCAAAGTGTCTTTATGGAAGCTTGTTTTACACAATATAATGAAACCTTAAAAGTGACCTAAACTCAGAATTAGAATACAGAAGTCTGAATAATGAGATATAAACTCATAATTATGAAGAAAATGTCTGAGAAATAAACTCAAAATTATATGAAAAAAGTCTGATTTATGAGATATAAACTCAGAATTGAGGAAAAAGTCTGAATTTTAGATATAAACTCAGAATCATGAGGGGAAAAGGCAGAATTGTGAGAAATAAGTTCAGAATTGTGAGGGAACATCTGATTTTTTGAGTTATAAACTCAGAATTACAATAGAAAAAGTCTGAATTGTGAGATATAAGCTCAAAATTCCAGGGAAAAATATTTATTTTTAGATATAATCTGAGAATTCTGAGAAAAAAAGTCTGACTTGTGAGATATAACATTTGAATTGTGAGATTTAAACTCAGAATTTTGAGAACTAATTGTGAGATATAAATTCAGAATTGCAAGAAAAAGTCTGTTTTGCAAGATGTAAACTCAATGGAACACAATGGAAAAAGTATGAATTGTGATTTAAACCTTTTTTTATTTCGCTGCGTATATGAAATTCCATATTTTCTGCATTTTCATTTATAATAAATGACACTTGTTTTGATATGTGTTGCAATGCCATTGAAGCATTGAGTGTGATCTGTATACTCAGACAGTATCTTGTGTTTGAAGGACACTGGCTGTTGAAGTAGCAGGGACATTCATGTGGTCAGAATATAAATGTCGGTGCAGCTTGAAGTGCTTTAGTGTTTTGATTCACTCAGCACACTCAAATCTACTTCAGATGTAATGCTTATATTATAATCCATGATTTTCTCAGAACCTTTAGCATGTGCCATGTGTGCACTTTGTGACACGACTTTCAAAACATATATTCCAAAAGGTGTGAAATTGTTTCCTATATTATGTTGATAATTATGAGTGTGTTTTTGTTCGGGTACTTTTGTATAGAAATGTAAATATTTTTCATTAACTTTTGCAATATTTGTCTCCTTTTTGTGTTTTTATCTTTAAAAGGACAGTTTTTCCCCAATCATATTATGTATATGCATCATCTTTTATTTCAAATTCAAACAATTCAGTTTGAATAATAAGACAAAAGGTATCAACAAAATCCTTTTTCACTGCAGAAGTGACAGAAGCAGGATCTAAAGTAGCACTAATACTGCAATTACAATTGCATGAATAATCCTATTAAATTAATGTTTTATAAATAATATTTTGAATATTAAAAGATGAAATAATTCCTTAAATGAAATGTTACTCTGAATATCCAACAGTAGGTGGCGGCGAGACACATTTAATGAGTCATTGAGTCATTTATTCAGCTGATTTGTTCAAATGACTGATTCATTCAGAAACAAAGCAAGTCAATTCATCTTTATGACTGAATTATTGATTTGGTAAAAAAAATATTCATTCAGTATCTAAACTTTGTTTGAAACTATTTTCATTGGTAAAATACAGCAAAAACAAACAATATTATGTCTAAAATTTAACTCACAATATAAACTTATTGTATATTGGGCTTCAGTATCACATTATCAAAACAAAATCATGTATAAACTATATAATATTACTATATCATATTGATATTTCTATAAAAATGAGACAAAAATGTTTTTGCAAAGTGAATGATATATAAAAAGCAAAGCAAAAATTGCGATATTAAAGATGGTACATATTGCGCACCAATGATTCCTGATGCTGAATGTTCATTACTGTAAACACTTTTCTGCTCGTTTTGATCTTAACTTGTATTGAACCCGAAGCGTTCATTCAAAGACAACTCTCAAAGGTCATCATTTCCACAGAGAGAAGTTTCACTGTGTGGATAAAGGTTACAACAGTGACGTTTGATTGTGAGAGTTTGAGAAGGTCTGCTGGCTTCTGCTTCTTCATCACACAGATTTGCAGACTCAGGTTTGGTCATTCTGAGGGTAAAATGAGTTCACTCTTCCCTCAAGTCCCCGTGAGCCCACAGACACATTTGGCCTAGTTTTGCAGAGACCACCGTAAACTTTGAGCAGAATTACAGCCTGGCTTTCGCTCACGGCCTGAGAGCTGTAGCTTATAGATGTTTCGGAATGATGAATGTCTTCTGAAGCTTACCAACAGATGTAACTTATTCTCGCATAAGTTATTGTTTTAATTACATTCTTAATGTAAATTAACTACATATTTTACACTAAAACATCGATCTGCTCAAAGCTAAAGAGACCTAATGAGAGTTTGATGTCAAATATGTGTTTATCCAGCCCGTAGCGGCTCCACTTTGGGACAAGACTGTGTTAGCAATTGGATTTGTAAAGCCCTTATAATGCAGCAGCCGCTGCTAATGTTGTGTGAGATTCGCCTGGAGTCTGTCGCTGAGATGAAAATCAGATCTTGCACTCGCTGTCATTTTTTCCCCTTTCATAAAACAGTCAGAAGTGACTTCATTCGATTTATTTAATTCATTTTTGTAATTATTATTTAAGAGCAATCAGTCAAGTGTTAATTATTATATTGTTATTTATTGTAATGTATTATAATGTTTTTGCATTATACTTTGACCTTATTTAATGTGTATTGTGACCTTTTTTAGTGTTTACCAAATGCATGAACACTTTTTCATGGGTGGAATCGATACGTTTTGATTTTATGAAATGATGTACAGTATGCTGATGTATAGCTTAGATCTGTCATATTCCCAGATGTTTAAGAGGGATGAGAAGACAAATGGTTCGTTTGCTTTATCACAGCGCAGCACCTAAAGAGACTGGTAGATCAAATATGCTTTAGATCAGAGATGGGCACACATACATCAAAATGTGTTTAAAATAAAAATACAAATACTGTGTGGAAAAATGTATTTAAAAACAAATACAGTATTTTGTATTTTGAAAATAAACAAAATACATTCTTTATCGCTCTGACATGTCAATAACTCCTGCCTACTAAAAGCTCCACAAATATATCTGCATACCATGACAATATAGAAACTATATAGAAAAAGTTCCATCTTTATTTACCCTTATTTACCCTTTAAAGATCCTTGAGAAAGTTGTATTGACTCGATTACAATCTTATTTGACTGTTAATTCAGTTCATGAGATGTTTCAATCTGGCTTCAAAGCTTTACACAGTACTGAATCTGCCGTTTTAAGAGTCTCAAGTAAACTCATTCTGGGAAATCTATGGCTTTAGTTGTATTAGATCTGAGTGCTGTTTTTGATTTGGTTGACCATGAGGTCTTGTTGACATGTTTGGAGACATCTGTGGGCCTGCGTGGCACAGTCTTACAGTGGTTCTGTTCCTATCTGACCAACAGATGTTTAGTGTTTGTATTGGTCATCAGATTTCCTCTAGTATAGCTCTTAATTGAGGAGTTCCACAGGGATCAATACTTGTTCACCCTGTATATGCTACCTCTGGCTTCCATTTTTAACAAATATAAAGTGTTCTTCAATCTATATGCTGATGATACTTAATCTATTTTCCTCTAAAGCACAATGATAAAAACGGCTTACAAACGTTCTTGGCCTGTTTAGAAGAATTTAAGTAATTTTCTGAATTTAAACAACAATAAAACTGAAAGAATTATATTTGGGCATAAGGAAAATTGTGTGTTAGATGTTGACTGTGGCCCATATGAAACTCCGTGTGCTAGAAACCTGGGCGTTCTGTTTGATCGTAACTTCAAATTTGACAAACAGATCAGAGCTGTTGTAAAATCATGCTTTTTTCATCTCCATCAACTTTCTAAAGTAAAACCCTTCTTATCACAGAGTAATTTACAAACGGTGATCCATGCTTTTGTAATAACTGGTTTAGATGATTGTAATTCACTTTATTATCTCTCTCCGTCTACAGCTAGTGCAAAATGCAGCTGCTAGACTACTTTCTGGTACCCGCAAGTATGAGCCAGTAACTCCTATTTTAACGGCACTGAATTGGTTACCCATCGATTTCAGAATTTATTTTAAAATTCCTCTTTCTGTGTATAAAGCCCATAATAATTTGGCCCCTCAGTGCTTGACAGACCTGCTCCATCCGTACACTCCTTCTAGAACATTGAGATCCAGTGATCTCTGTCTACTCATCGAGCCTAGATCTAGACTTAAACAATGAGGTGATCGTGCTTTTGCTACTGCTGGTCCGAGACTCTGGGACAGTCTACCTCTTCATATTCGATTACCCCCTCTATTTCTGCTATTAATTCTGCTAAAGACATATTTATACTATGTAGCTTTCAATACCCCTTGATCATTGATTCAGTTGTTGTGTTGTTATTGTTGTTTTAAATATTGATAGCCTTGTTTTAGTTCTATTATTTTTGAGTTATTATTCTATTCTGTACAGCACTTTGGTCAACTTCGGTTGGTTTGTTTTTTATGTGCTTTATAAATAAATGTATTGATTTACACTTTATATCATCACCAACATATTGTCATATCGCTATAGCAAGCAGTAATCCTTAAAGTTTAATGAACACATTTGCCTAGCTAGTTATAAAACCAAAATCTGACCCAGAAAAATAAATAAACTACTACTATAATTGTTATACCCAAGTTGCTGAGTTGTGCAGGCCATGCACTTTAAACATGGTGGAGGGGAAACAGTTGCTGCTGGGACAGGTATACTTTTTTCCCCACAAAAGCAAAATCACACTTTATATGTTAAAGTCATGCACATAGTAGCGCAATAACCATTTCAAGCATTTTCTATGTTTTATGCACAGCAAAACAGCATGTATTTGACTGATAATCCAGAATCGTCAACAAGCTAACTATAAAAATAGAACTGTGAATGATGGTATGGTTGTCAACAAATGGGATGCTTCATTTTATTCAAAATAAAATATCTTAAATATCTACAATTTTGGCTTCAATAAGATTTTCCCAGAAAACCTGGCGTCCTTCATGATTCCTATCCAGTCCAACAGCAAAGCACTTGAATGCGACAAGCTTAACCCGGAGTTCTGAAATTGGAAATAGGAAATTTTGATGGCACACGATGGCAGTGTTATTCCTTATTTCCTTACAGGAATCCAGAAAAGGTAATTACCCAATTCTAGATGGAGTCGTACAGCTGCAGCTCACATGAATTAAAGTGGCATGTCTGAAATAGTTTATACAGGAAATCAGCATTTCCTCATTTATGATTAAATGTATTTAAATACAAGATACATTAGATTTTTTCACAGGTATTTAAATACAAAATAGTATGTTTGTATTTTAAATACGTATTTTAAATACATGTATTTTAAATACTGCCCATCCCTGCTTTAGATACAGATAAAGGCTGCTGTAACACATATAATTTATCATTTTATCTTGTATTTGCGAAGTCCTACAGTTCCTGGTAAAGTAATTGTGAAGTTGTTTGAGGAAGCAACATTGTTGACACCTAATTAATCAAATATTTTTAAAGGGATTGCTCGCCTAGAAAATTCAAATTCTGTCATCTTTTACTCAAGACTCAATTTGTGAATTTTGTTTCTCCATACTGTGGAAGTCAATGGCTACCATTAACTGTTTGATTACCAACATTTTTCTAAATGTTTTCTTTTGTTAAACAGAAGAAAAAAACTTCATATAAGTTTGAAACAACTTGTGAGTGAGGAAATTATTGCAGAATTATAATTTTTTGGTGAACTATCACTGTTATTTTGTAGCTACAGTAATTTCACTGTTTAGTAGTAGTTTGTAGATTTTTGGAAGCAACATTGTAGACACCAAAATAAACTGATCTTTTCAAATTTGTATTGAAAGTTATAGCTCACCCCAAAAAAGATTCTGTCATGCTTTACTCACCCTCAATTGTAGAATTTAGTAACAAAGCATTCGACGGTAGCCACTTGACCTTAGTTTTTTATTTATTTTTTTTTTTCACACTATTGAAGTCAGTGGCTACCGTTAACCGTTTGGTTATCAACATTCTTCAAAAATTGTTTGTGTTCGACAGAAGAAAGAAATTCACACAGGTTTGAAACAACTTGAGGGTAAGTAAATGATGACAGAATTTTTTTTTTTTTGATGATCTATCGCTTGACCTTTTTTATTTTATTTTAAATGTTTTTGATTTTATTGTTGGAGATACAGAAAAGTAATTTTATTTTAGTAGTAGTGGAGTCATTTGTTTTCCAAATAAATTTGCAGACAACAAAATAATTTGATTTTTTTATTTTTAAATTTTGTATTTAATTAAAAATATATATTATTATTGTGTTATATTGCTTGAGTTAAAGGAAAACGTTTTGCAACTTTTGTGAATATACTATAGAGAAACTGCTGTTTCTGGTCAAGAAATTTGACTGTTTAGTAGTAGTTTTGTTTTTCAACCAGTATTGCGGACACCAATATAATCAAACAGATCTGGAGGAACATTTAACCACTAAAAACTGAAAAGCAGCAGATACCACTGTCTGGTTCAGAGCCCTAAAATAGCCTGCGATAGAAGGAGAATCAGACTTGAGTTTGGCTCGATCATTGAATCGAATGTCTCCGCAGACAGTCCATTTACTCTACAGCTTTCATTAAAAACATCAGCAAACAGTCTGTCTGTACACTTCTCTCAGTGTCAGACCAGAAGTCATCATCTCTGTCTTATTGTACACTGTCCTTCAATCATACAGCTATTTTCTTCTTTCTGAAGGTCGTGACGGTAGCATTGAGGCTTGACTTGTGTCTGTCTGAGGATTTTAAATGTGTGCCATTGTGTGTTTCTGTAGGACGATTACTTCAGAACCTGGAACCCCAACAAAGCACAAGACCAAGGTAAGGAGACTCAGCAAAAACGTCTGTTTCTTGTTCACAACCATTTTCTCTGTGGCTTTTATCCATTTATCCACCTGACCCTGTAGTCTCACCTCTATCTCGCTCTCCTAACCGTCCTTTCTGCTTCATATATGCTGTATCTCCACCCCGATTAATCATAAAAAACTCCAATCAAGTGCTGGAATCTTCATTTCAGTGTATCGATCGTCGTCTCCGCTTCAGACATGAATCAATACAGCGAGCCAGAAACACACACACACACACACACACACACACACACACACATAGCTAAATGAAGACATATCATAGACTTCTATTGTTTTTATAGAAAGATAATTATAATTAGACCAAACCAAATTCAAACAAAACGTGTGTATTTCATTCATGAATGGTTTCTCTGATTGGCTTTAGATTTAGCTCACTTCTGAAGACCGGCAAGCAATTTGTGCTCAAATTATAGCAAACACACATTCATTAAACACACACGCGTTCATTAAAAAAGATGCAGATCTAACAAATTAGGTTTAGAAATGTTTTTCTGAATCATCAGAGAAATCAAAAAGCTCAAGAGAGCAGAAGAATTAGCTTTCTAAATCCTTTTAGTGGTCAGTTTCTGTCGTTGTACCTGTAGTGATAATTCATTGTGCACAATCACAATGTTTTGACCTCATTTCAGAGTATTCAGTCAAGTCTCAGCATGTGCAAATATGTGTTTGAATGACTCGCGTTACATTATTAGCTGCAACCATGATATGCAAATACGTTTTTAGCTGGTTCACTTAGTTTTTTTGTGCAACAAAGGCTTAAAGGAAAGACATTTTAATGCAAGTCTGTTGACAGACAATTGCGTGTTTGTGAGGTGTGAGTTGTAAACATGTTGACCCTTGTAAAGGTTTTAGGACCCCCTGAATGGAGGTGTCCAGGATGTTCAGATGAGCAGATGTAGAGCAGTGTTTTCATCTGAGCGTGTGCTGCTGCCGTGAATCCTGTCATAGACACACAATGTTTATGTTTCATCTGATGATGAGTCACATTTACTATATCGGTCTCACTAGAATGACTGTACAGAGCTAATATCACTAAACAATCTCCTGTCTCAGTACAGCAACAGTGCTGCCAACTTCAGCTCCAGTCTCTTCAGTGTGTCTCTCCATGCTTGTATTCAATGTGTGTGTAAAAACTGCGTTTATTTGATGAAAAGTACAGTTAAAACTGGAATGCTGTGAAATATTATCTGTTAGAACTGCTTTCTGTTTAATTATGGAAACTATTTAATTTATAATACATATATATATAATTATTCCTGTGATGCAAAGTTGAATTTTCAGCGGAAATCATATGCTGATCAGAGTTATATTAGCATCATTGAGCATGGCGTAAGCATGAGCATTTCTAAATTATATCATATTGCATCATGATTTGTTAATACTTTACTTTAGGTTAGGGGTGGATTTTCTCAGTTTATTATTCATGCAACAATACATATTATATGATATAGTTTTCATTAATAACTATTGCTATGTAGATTATAACTTTGTCTAGTGCTTTTTAGCATGACTTTTTGAAAATTTTACAATAATGGAACACATAAGGTTCATTACTAAGAATGAACAATACTTCTACAGCATTTATTAATCTTGTTAATTTCAGCGTTTACTAATGCATTATTAAAATCTCAAGCTGTGTTTGTTAACATTAGTTAATGCACTGTGAACTAACAATGAATGACTGTATTTTTTATTAACTAACGTTAACACAGATTAATAAATAGTGTAATAAATGCATTGTTCATTGTTTGTTCATGTTAGGAAATACATTAATGTTAACAAACGACACTTTATTGTATAGTGTTACCAATTTAACTACACTGAATGAAATAGCATAGATTTAATGGCTATTGTTTGCATATTTCATTTCATTCTGTAAGCTGTACCACCGACGCTAAACATTCTTGTAAACGGTTTCAACTGAATTATACATGCTCATGTATAAACTGAGGATAGATCAGCATCTCAGTCAGCATAGATCATTGAATCGGATTAGACCTTTAGCATCTCGCTCAAAAATTACCAAAGAGTTTTGATATTTTTCCTCTTTGAATATTTGAACTCTTATGCTTGTTTGTTGCTCAAGAAACATTTCTTAATATTATCAATGTTGAAAACGGTTGTGCTGCTTTATATTTTTGTGGAAACCACAATTCATTTGATATTTTAGGATTCTTTGATGAAACACAAACAAGCTAAATATTCCAATATAATACCACATTTACAGTGAAATGATGTGCCTAGAATAGTCATATACAGCACATTTTTGCAATTATAAATGATTTGGGTGTTTCGTTCATGTAGTTGATTTGCATGTGACAAAGTCGTAGGTTTGATTCCCGGGAAACACACATGCTGATTAAAATGTAAACTTTGAATGCACTGCAAGTCACTTTGAATAAAAGCATCCAAAATAAATAAATGTAAAGCTGTAGAAAAAGGAAAAAAATCCCAGAAAAACCTCTTGAAGTGTATCCTTCACAGATGCTTGTGCTAAAGACACAATAGAGGGTCAGTTATTGAAACGCTGTGTTTGATATTAATTTCACTTCCGCTCTGCTGAGCACTTCTGCTAACGATTATGATGAACCGCCATGAATAACCAATCAAGCTCTATTGTTTTTATACAAACGCCAATAGAGACCAGCAGACAGATGCATGCATGACCACACCATATGGAGACTGAGAGAATGAGTGTTTGTGTGTGTGCCAGCTGCACCAGTTTGTTCATGTGTGAATGACTCCTTTAAGACAAGCCACAAAGCATGATTTCTGTAACTAATCCTGCCGTTCTCTCACTCTTCTGATCAGCTCACCTCACTGATCTCAGTAAAAAACATCGCTCTGAAACACACTGAGCTGATTCGCTCTCGACTCACTATCGAACACCTTCTGAAGGGCACTAATAAATGACTGACAGCCGCACATGCAGTACCACTCAAACAACCATGAAAAGGAAGAAGCAACAGAAATGGAGAATGTGCTCTGAAAGAGCTGATTGCATTTTCACATTGTCCAGGGATATTAGTTCAAAGCAAGACTATCAACAAACATTTTTAGTGAATGAAATTAATGAAAAAAAAATATAGTAAAATATGAAGTATTTAATTTTTATAATATATTATTTAATTTTTAGCTAACATTTGTCATTTTTTGTTTAAAGTACTAAAATGACTCAAATTAAATAAACTAAAACTAATTGATAAAAAGTAAATACTATTCAAAATGACAGACATATTAAAACATTTTTTATTAAAATGACAAACACACAAAAATAATAAATGTTTAACTAAAATGAAAGTGAAAACAGAAAATATCAAATCAAATCTGATTCAAAATATTAACATACACTATAATAGTATATCACTTCAATAACACTGTCATTGTCTTTGTGAACTCTAAATTAGTTAGGCCATTCATAAAATAATTCAAACCTTTTTTAGTGTTCTATTTAGCTTTTTCATTATCATCCTTTTAAATATTATCTTGGATGAATGGATGGATGGATAGATAGACAGACAGACAGACAGACAGATAGATATTTCATGGTTTTGGTACTATGGTACTAGGTTTTGGAACAGCGAAATTGTGGGTAATGGTGGATGTGTGTTATTTTACAGTCGTGTATGTGTGTGTGTGTGTGTGTGTGTGTGTGTGTGTGTGTGTGTTACTGCATCGGTCCCAAACTTAAGAATGCCATAGTTTCCACATTGATCTCCTAAATCACAGTTTATTGATTCACTTTCGCTGAATTTTCATTAGACAAGAGAGACAAACAATTTAGTGCATCATCTCTCTCTCTCTTCTAAAACAACCTCCCACAGTGCACTTCTGCAAACACGCTCACGCTGTGACACACACACACACACACACCGCGGTTAAACTCTCTGACCGTGTAAGCAGTGTGGCTGAGCCTGCCTAATTGAATTAGCCTCAGCCTGTAATTATACACTTTAAAGAGAAATGAGGGTTATGATCTTGTCCATTACTGGCATGACAAGAGATTTAAGGAGCTCAGAGAATAACGTGTGTGTTTTTTTCGGAGCGTGTGTGTGTGTGTGTGCGAGTGCAACATTGTCTTTGCCGTAATCTGTTATAGTGGCACGGCATGCGTTTGCAGAATTTAATTGCGTGTGCAGGCCTCATTACAGCCTCGTTATGGGGAAATTCTCTCTGAATGCTTCATTTGCATTTGTATGGTTTTGGTGTTGAGTCAGCGTTTCAGAGCCAAACTGCAGTGGCAGCAAACAGGGCGCACAGGGATGGCAACACAACAATCTGCCCTTTAAACTGCCTGCAATTTATGCACAGGGACAATACGGCTTTATCTGGAGCTGGGGACCGGCCCCGTTTAACTGGCACAAAAACACTCTCCTGTAGATTTAAAGAGACCGAAAAGAGAAAAGAATGAGGGCACATACACGTAGGTTTCTGGAAACCTTCACTGAGTATTTGATAAACACTAAACAGAGTTTTGAATGCAATGCGTGTGTTTATAAGAATGTTTTGAGCTTCACCTTTAAAAATAGTCCTGATTGTTCACTTGGAGTCTGGTTTATTTAGTTCTGCATACATTTTTACTTAAATATTGTATTCATTTAAAAAAAATATGAGTTATTTGTGTTCTTTAAAAAAAAGTTATATGCTGCTTTTCAGTTTTATTTTATAATATTTATTTATTTGCTTGTTTAACTTATTTAATTAAATATTAACATAAATGTTCTATGCTGCGTTACTTAAATATTGTATACAATATTTTTTAAATAAAATATTAATTATTTACATTTTTTATGTTATATATGCTACTTTTCAGTTTTACTTTATAATGCATTATTTATTTATTTATTTATTGCTTGTTTAACTTAAATATTAAACTCAAGGTTATATGCTGCTTGTTTAATATTACTGTTAATTGATTATTTGTTTTAATATTTACTTTTAAAATGTAATTTTCTGTATATTTTATTCACATTTTTATAGTTATTATTATTATTATTATTATTAATATTATTGTTAAAATATTGAATACAAATAGTATATTTTTCCTGTTTTATTTACAATTTAATCTTTGTAATTTTGATTTCTTTTATTTTTGTATATATAGTGGCACTGAGGCACTTTTGTTTTCACATTCAACCAAATGTGAAACATCATAAAATGCACAACGAGCAGAAAGACGAAGAGAAAACAGGTAACAGGCCAGGAGGAGGATGACATTATGATTTTATTATGCCGTTAAATATGTATTTGCAATGTTTATTTCTTCATCAGAAACAGAGAGATGAGATGGCAGAACTCGTGAAACTCGAGCGTCAGCCAGCAGTGATCCGTTCCTCTCATCATTAGCGCTGTATCGTCTGCTCTCGTACGGCCCGCGTCTTGGCCTAGATTCACTATGCAGAGCAAGTCCCTCGTGGGACCGTCACACAAGCACAAAGACGTTATCTACATAAGACACGGCGGGTAAAATATGAACCACAGTAAATCTTTGTAAGGTTCATTGCGTTTGCCTCAAGCCTCAATGTAAATGAAAGTTACAGAAAGAGTTTGAAGTTCTGTCATGTGAGGATTGGACACAGAAATACTGTATTCTCGATATCAAAGTGCTTCATCTCAGTCAGCATTCAGATGACCTGTGTGAGGACGGCTCCTATCGCACGCTTTACTGGGAATCAAATCAAAGGCTGCGGTCCGGAGCCGGTAACGTCCAAATGCAAGTTAAAGTTGGCTTTGGTGAACAAATAAAACTAGTCAAAACTTGGCTTTTGTAATATTTAAAAACAACCTTACTGTCACTTTTAATGCATCCTTGCTGAATAAAAATATTTAAAAAATTCCCACAAAAAATATGAAGCAGCACAATTGAACCAACTTTCTGAAGGATCATGAGACACTGAAGACTGGAGTAATGATGCAGAAAATCCAGCTTTGCGTAACAGGAATACATTTTATTTTAACCTATATTCACATAGAAAACAGTTAGATGAAGTTGTAATAATATTTCATAATTTTACTGTTTTTATGATCAAATTAATGCAGTCTTGGTGAGCTATAGAGACTTATGTCCAGGTCATTTTCTGAGTAAATTCAGCATTGGCAGATGCAACAGAAAGTTAACTTTGAAACCGATTGTGTGTCATAGAGTGAGAGAAGTATCTGATTGGTCATGGACTCTTTAACCTCTTGACCAGTCAGCTGGCACTAATCAGCCCTGCTGCATTCATCCCTCTCACTTTCTCGATTTATTCGTTATGGTAAATAGAAAGTCAGGTAATTGGCCAAATGCATGTTGGAGTTTGTTGCCGGCTGATGATCAATTATAGAAATTCTGATTGGCCTTTCTCTCAATCTGCCTGCTCCCGATTGGTCTCTGAGGGCCAATCATTGATTGTGATGCTCAACACACATCGGCATGTGCCGCTGAATGCAGAAATGTTCTTGAATGAATGGATTTTTTCAACTGTATTCCTCTTGCTGTAATTAATTGGGCAGCGATAATTAACTCCTTTGTGAGATGGTGCTTCAGCTTTCTTTAGAGGTCATCTGGCTTTTCCTCAAAGAGCCTGACACATTCATAAAAAGAGAAAAGATGCTAGAAGAGTTTGTATTCATGATATGCTCCTTATGATTTGAATATTATAATACAGTACATACTTGAACTTAAGGAAGTAGAATTAAAATGTTTTCAATCCCGATCAATTAATTTAACTTCTGTTCCGTAGTTTTTTTAATACCCAACAGATGGAGTATTTCCAGAAACATTGTTTGATATTAATAATCTATGTTTGTAATGCCAACTGATCTGTCTTTAACTTATATTTAATGAATTGTATTAAATACATGAAAATGTCCAGGTTATGGACTTTGGTGCAACAATAATTCACAGAAGCTTATGTGGTAATAGCTTATAATTTAATATTTTCAATATATATTTTTTGTAATAAAATAAAAAATAAATAGACTTATTAAATATATTATTTCAGCTTGTTGATAAAGCAACATTTCTTATTTTTCAATTTACTTATGCTAAAACTAAATAATAATAATAATAATAACTATACCAACAATAAAAAATACAACATAAATATTACATATTTAGCTATGTAGTATTTAAATCAATTAGTTTATATATTGAGTACAGAATTTCCACCACATTGTTTATGTACATAGATAAAGCACGGAGTTCTGTATGTATATACACACACCAATGTTGAATAAATGATTTAATATAATGTTTTTCTCTAATGCACATTGGATACAATTAATGGCACTCTTTTATTCAATACTTTTTGAAACCTCCTTTTGCCAGTTTAACAGATCTAACTTTTATCCTATAATGCCTGATGAGGTTAGAGAACACCTGACAAGAGATCAGAGACCATTCCTTCCTTCAAAATCTCTCCAGATCCTTTAGATTCACAGCTTCTTCTCTTCAGTTCACCTCATTCATCTTCTACAGGGTTCAGGTCAGAGGACTGGAATGGCCACAGCAGAAGCTTGGTTTTGTGGCCAGTGACCTATTTTTTGTGTTGTTTTTGAGGTTTGTGTTTGGATTATTGTCCGGTTGGAAGATCCAAACATGGCCCATTATAAGATTTCTAACAGTCAGTTACTTGATTTTTTATCTGTTGGTATTTGATAGAATCCATGATGCCATGTGTCTAAACAAGATGTTCATGACCTCCAGCAGAAATAAAGGCCTACAACATAAAAAATACAGCAGTATATTTCATTTGTACACATGGGGTACTTTTTATCCTTGTGTTCACCAAACTCATCTTGAGTGTTTGCTGCTAAAAAGCTGACCTTAGAAGCCAGTCCCATTTGAAGTTCCAGTCGTGTCTGATAACTGAATATGCCGGAGATTGTTTTTGGATGAGTGAGGAGAATTTGTCTTGAAACCCTCCCAAACAACATGTCGTGATGTAGGTTCTGTTTGACAATAATTTTAAATGATTTAATTAGTTTGATTTTTCAAAGGTTTTCTGACCCAGAGTCTCAACTATGTTCTGCAATTCTCCATCTGTGGTCCTTGAGTCACTCAAACTCTCCTCCTCACCGTGCATTAGGACGATATAGACACAGGTCCTCTTCCAGGCAGTTTCATAACATTTAATGTTGATTGGAAATTCTTAATTATTGCCCTGATGGTGGAAATGGGAATTTTCACTGCTCTAGCTCTTTTCTAAAAGCCACTTCACTAATTTGTGAAGCTCAATTATCTTTTGCTGCACATCAGAAAGATATTGTTTGTTTTTTCTCATTGTGATGGATGATTAAGGGAATTTGTGCTTTTTTTCCCTCCTATTTATATTTCTGTGAAACAGGAAGCCATGCTGAATAATTTCATGTTCATAATCACCCTGGAGGGCTCAACATTGTGAATATGAATGGGAACATACTGTTGCATGCTTAGTTAAAATTATAATCTGTTGTTTCATTAAACTAGTGTGTTTGTTACATAGATAAGAGATAAAGAGCGCTGGTCACTTTAAGAGTTGGGAATGAGCAATGACGTTGACGCTAGAATGTTTTCACGGAGTTCAGTGACGTGAGTGTCAGTTGATGCAGTTCAGTAAGGTTGACGAGAACAATAATTAATATAAGTTCAGTCCTCTTTACAGACATAACACATACTTCAGAGATATTTTACTCATAAGAATTTCTAGGGGTGCCAAAAATTGTCCAATGTGTATTAGAGAAAAACATGTATTTCATAATGATATTTCCCCCATTTAAAAATCTTATCCAGTGAAAGGTTAGATTTTTGTGATTTTTTTAAATAAAAGATCAAAAGAATAAAAAATTCAGATTAATTTTCACAGCCTTCTTTGATCATATTTACCAATATGTGCCAATATTTTTGGCCATGACTATATATGGCTCATCCGGTCTGATTCTGGATCCAAAACTATTGATAAACTTGTTTAACTGTGCTCCTCTTAACTATGAGACATCAGACTGAAAACCTGTCGTCTTTGGTCTAGGATCAAAGCTCTCAATGCAGATATGAAAATGAAGCTGCATCCTGACAGCTTTTCATGAAAACATCCATCAAAAGCTTTGATTGATACTCTAGAAATTTCATTTGTGCTGTCAGGCTAGAAATCCAAACTCTTTTAATGCTTTTGTGAAAGAGAATAAGAGGACATTGATCAGCTTTTCATGACTTAAATCATCCAAAAGCTTGACCTCTGAATAGTTAAATTGCTATCTTTTTCGTGATGTAAGATAATTTCATTATTAAATATGTCTGTTTTTGTGTGTACATGTGAGATTCATTATTTAGAGAGAGAGAGATCTGTTAACACCTATTATGTGATCTAAGTTGAAGCTTAAATTGATCAAAAGATGCTTAAGATTCAGTTACAGCTGAGTCTAGGGATAAAAGACAAACTTCCTGATGAATCTGACACCAGAAGGAAGTGTGTGTGTGTGTGTGTGTGTGTGTGTAAGCTGGTTGATCAGTTTGGTGTGGAATTGATTTTCTTGTTTCAGTGTATCAATTTGCAAGAGAGACACTTGAAAACAAACAGTGTGCAAAGCAAATGCTGGAAACAAACCACAAAATCAATCAGGACAGCGAATCTGAGAGAGACGGACAGAATGAAATGAAGAGGAGCACAGAAGTGTGTGTGTCTGACACACTGATAAAAGCCCGCTGTTTTAGGTATTGCTGTCAAACTCAAGTTAAAATAGTAAATATTAGTAACTCATTAACTTAAGTGATATACTAAAAATAAAAATAACTCAATCTTTGTCTAATTTTGATTGGGTGGGAAAGACCATCATTTGGGTGGGCTTAGCCCATGCCTGGAGCCGGCCCTGCCTACAGATCATTTGATGAGGAACGTTTAAGACATCGTATTATGATCTTTGACTTGATTGCAGACTTTGGTTATTTAATAAATCTAAACACATTTTGAGATAGCTCAGATTACTGAGGTCTAGAGAAACATATGAGACGTTTGTAAACTGTTTAGTCTCTCTGCTTTCCAGTAGAGACAATTGAGATTTTAAAGAGATCTCATTTGTGATATGTCTGTCCTCAGGCTGTACACAAACAGTGTTTCTCATTTTAGCTGTCTCACTGTTAAAAGACACACACACACTGCCTCAGGGGAAGATCAGAGAGCAAACATGCAGGAAATTGGTTTGAGGTTTTATTTTGGTTGGGATTCTGATAGTGGCCAGTTATTTGTTCTCTGTTTGACCCTGTGTTCACAGAGATGGACCGAATGAATGAAGGGAAATGATAAAAATGAAAGAAATGTACAAAGGATGAAAATAACATTGTTCCCACAATGAATAGAGAAACAACACACACACACACTTACACACACTGGGCTGTGAATTGATTTGGCGTTTTATTCCCTGGTGACGCAGACAGAGAGAAAGACTGAGAGCGTGTCAGGCTCCACAAAAACTTTCTGTGTCATAAATAAAGCTGAAAAAGAGATTCAGACTGAATTCACTAAGCAGTTGCACAGGGCATTTCAAGAACATCTGTTTTTTCACAAACCTGCACTGGTGTAGTAATGCGGTAAAGTATTTTGATTCAGACATTGTCATTCTGTTCAGAATTTACACACCTGCAAATCAAGTTCATTATTTAATGCAAGGTAAAAACAGATGTTTGTGTAGATTTTTTTTCACTGCTCAAGAGACTTGGAGTTATTCATTAGGCTTTGTTTACATATCAGCCTCTCAGATGTCTCAGATACTTCTTGTAACAGTCCTAGACATGAATGAGTCAGAAGACACAGTACAGCTATGAACTGAATGTACAGAGCAGCTCATTCAAGGCAGTTTGATTCTGCAGTTTCTGCAGGAAATGATTCCCATTCTTAATTCTGGAATTAACTCTACTGTTGGATTCGATTATTCTGATTAGAGGAACATGTTTACCTCACCTCAGTGAGACTATAGACCTTTTTCCTGAGTAAACGAAGACCACCGCCATTACGAATTCTAACTTCCGATTGGATGCTCTTCTGTTCCGGTCTCCATAGGAAGCCATTCAAATAGTGCCCATCTGTTTTTCATGTAGCTAACATCAGCACCTTTGTGTCATCTACACACTCATTAAACTTTGAGGAGTGAGGCACTGACCAACGACAGTCATTGTGACACTGCAAAGTGATGGTGCTATGGAACCATGTGTTTTTAATAGATTCGACATTAGATTATCAACTCGGAACATGCAGTCAGGCATGACTTCCACGTTCAGGAAAAAGTCTATATATGAACACAAATGTATATTCACTTTTGGCATTTTGGCTGATTGTAAGGGTTTTTGCATAAAAGTGAGTCGAATTGCCGACGAACGTTGTTTTCACACCGAGCGCGAAACGATTGATCGCCTTCTACTAATTCATGCTTGCACGCTAATTGGCGCCGACCAACAATGCATTTTTCCTCAGATATGTATCTCATATATGGATTTAACATCATCTACTGCTCAATATACAGCATTAAATTAATATAGCTAAAGTTTGGTTCTACGCCAGAAACACAAACTATCTATAATGCTTTACAAGAAAACATCTTGAAATATAAATAGAAGTACAATTAGCATCAAGCCACATTTGAAAATGTATGTGATTACGTTATTAATGCTTTTGCTTAAAACCCACCTTAAACCATTATCAAGTGTTTGTAATAACTTCTGATTGTTATCCATAATTGGAAAAAAATAGACTGGGAAATCGTTCAGGGAAAAAAATCGACACACAGGATGAAAAAAAAATCCTTGCTTTTTCGCCTGGTGTGAATTGCTCCATAGGGATCCATTGTTTCGATTCAAAAGTGTCATCGCGACAAATTTTCACATTCAGTGTGAAAAGCCCATTACTGCCGTTACAGAAACATGAAAGATATTTATGCCTGAGTCTATGCGTATGTGACAGTGATGAAATTTGTTTCTTACAGAGAGCAAGTCGAACCCACGATCAGAACTAAAACCTAAATCACACTCACAGACCAAGAGTAGAACTGCTGACGGTGAGTGAACTATCTGTCTATCTATCTATCTATCTCGTCAGATAGTATGGTGAACCATTCTCGGAATTTGGATTTACCCATCCAAAGTGCACACACACAGCAGTGAACACACACACACACCGTGAACACGCACCCGGAGCAGTGGGCAGCCATTTATGCACGCGGGGAGCAGTTGGGGGTTCGGTGTCTTGCTCAAGGGCACCTCAGTCGTGGTATTGACGACGGAGAGAGCGCTGGACATTCACTCCCCCCACCTACAATTCCTGCTGGCCCGAGACTTGAACTCACAACTTTTGGATTATGAGTCCGATCTATCTATCTATCTATCTATCTATCTATCTATCTATCTATCTATCTATCTATCTATCTATCTATCTATCTATCTATCTATCTATCTATCTATCTATCTATCTATCTATCTATCTATCTATCTATCTATCTATCTATCTATCTATCTATCTATCTATCTATCTATCTATCTATCTATCATATTTTTGTATAAACCGTGATTCATTTGAATTTTTCAGGATTCTCTGATGAATAAAAACTTCAAAAGAACAGCATTTGTTTGAAATAGAAATCTTTTGTAACATTAGAAATGAACATTCTGTCACATAGGTCAATTGAATGTGTCCTTGAAGAATACAAGTTCTAACTTCTTAAAAAAATGGAATGGAATTGTTGCAACTGACCAGTCATAAAAATCTGTGCAATACATATTATTAGTTATCATAAATATAATAGCACATATATAGAAAATAAACAGACAGTAATAAGCCAGATTCCAAATTCACAAGAATATTGTAGCTTGACCCGGTGACCCCTGTAACCTTACAGTCTCTCTCCTGTGTTTGATACGGCTGCATAATTCTTCATCTCTTGTGGTTTCTGTCCTGGTTGCCACAGCAACAGTGAGTCTGACAGTAATTGGACCACTCTGCTAGAGAGGTGAGGAGGTGAGCTTTAACCCCAGGGGTCAGAGTTCACAGTCCCACCTGAAGTGGCTCTGCGTCGCTGTGAATAGACACTTGACCCGCATTCCTGTGAGAGAGGGAGAATACATGGGATTTGAATTAAAACGAGCCTGTCCGAGTCGTCGGACCCCCTCGTGTCCAGCGGGCAGCCGTAGCATCTGACAGCCTGTACGTGTCATGTGACGCTTGAGCCGCAATGGCTGAATCTGCTCTGGCGCACTGAGTCGAGGAACCGGAGTGGCCTCTGGCTTCATCTAATTAAGCTGCGGGGAGGCAAACGGCTGGAATCAGTGAGTGAACAGACCTTGAGTTTTCTGCCCATCCTAAAGGCTCTAACAACATCTCATTCATTACTGAAGAGGTTTCACATTGAGAGTGTGCGGTGACTGAATGATGCCTGACATAGGAAATAATAGTCAGAAAAATCTTTAGCAAATTTATGTGTCTGTGTCAAGAGTTTATTTTTTATAAGTTTGAATGTTTTTTTTCTTGTTGTTGAGTGTAGGGCTGCAACTAACAATTATTTTGATAATCGATTAGTTGGCCGGTTATTCTTTCGATAAATCGGATTAAAATTTTTGACAAAAAACACATTCTGTCCAATGTCTTTCAAACAAATGTGCCAACTGAATGATATACATACAGTACTTAACAATTTATTAGACCACCTATCATAATAAAGAGAAAACACGAATATTTTTGAATTATTTAAAAAATATAAATCTAAAAATGGTATTGTCATTTATTGGGCAAATAACAAACTGAAACAACCAAATAGTATTAATACCCACTATAACAAAAATGGCCTCCTATGCCTTGCAACAGCTTGCGTTCATATTCAATATAATATGTAATAATATAATATAATAAATCAATAATATTTTAATTATATGACTATAATTCATTGTAGGTAGCCTATAGTCTAATAGAACTGTTTTAAAAGACCTTTAAATAAAAAACACATTTTAACGGGGGAGTAATAGCCCAATCTTATCCTCGCAGCGCGTCAGTTACGTGGTAATTATTGCTGGGCAAATTAATTGTAGGCTACTTTTAATTTAATAATAAAAGTAACTTAATAATAATAATATAGGCCTGATAAAAAATGAGAATATAACAGGCCTACATTAATTGGAAAAGCCAAATCAGGGCTGTAGACTCATTCTTCCCACTGGTCACTCTTTTGCGACTAACGCACTAGCACACAATTGTATTATTATTCTTTTTTGCTACAACATGCGATAAATCAATGCATGCTGATGCACTTTTATCATAGTCTATAGTTATATGGTAACGAAAGTAATTTTTCTTCATTAGTATTATTTGTGATTTTAATTTTGTGAAGGAGAATTCCTCTTTTGCTATATTATAAGCCGGACTTCAGATGCTTTCACTCACTTTACAAAAAAATATAATTGTCTGTTTTGCTTACATCTATTCACCTTTCACTTTTTAAGACTAAAGCAAAATATGGATTCTTTGTTATTAATTAAAAAGCACAATAATAATATTGTCTGGATAATCAAGCAATAATCAAAGTAAGTGTTTCTATGTGAAATGTTATAGTTATTCTCATATTTACTTTGTAAAAGTCACATTAAGCATGAGCTGAAGGTGGACGTTTGTACAATTATACTAACAGACATTTGACTTGTTATAAAACTCTAAACTATTAATCAGAGACAGAAGGCATGTGGTAGATTGTGCAACATGTTTTTTCAGCAGTTTTTATCATGTTGATCATTTAGGCCTTAGACATTCATATTCAGTCAGCTTTATTTACAATCAACATGAAACGTTGAAATACTTCTATAATGCGACTTATGTCCTATTAAAATGTAAAATGTTTGGTATCTGATTTTGTCCACAAGGAGTTGATTGTGTGGTGAAAAATGTGTCTCCACTTCACAGGTAGTTGTTGGCGTCAGCTAAAAGGAAATTCATTATTATATCGATGAAATATTAAACTATTTCCTCTGGAATAACATGCACCATAGAATCAGCCACCGTAAGATCAGGATCATACATAAGTCAATTTTGATTTCACATCGACTTTAACAGTCAAGACTCGCTCTGCTAGTTCACATATACACAATTCTGTCTCATCTGCAGTTTTCACACTTTGATTGCTTGATTCAAACCAGTTTGATATAAGACTAAGTGCATTACTTTTGATTTTATTGTCACAATGGTTTTACCACCAAAAACAAACAAGCTCAAATGGTAAGAGAAAGCAATGAAAAATGCATCGTCTCATAGATGAATCGCATGTCATGCAAACCGAATCCAACAGCTTTCACAACAACTGAACAGACTCTGGTCTAATGTAAAGGGTCTGACCTGAGGAAGAGGAAGCGGAGGTCAGTGAGTGTCTGTTTTAGAGAAAAAATGAGACAAATTGTAATGCCGTGGGCCAATGCTCTTTCATCTGCGCTCCTCTGCAAATGAACGACACCAGCTGAGCCAACATGAACACGACATGTTTTTCCAGCATTTTAGGGAGTACTTCGTCATGTCTGAGCCAAAATGGCCGCCGGGCGGCGATGAAAGCCAGCTGGGATGTACAGCTGCGATTGGGCCAATATGGCTGCAGGACAGGTATCAAAGTCTTTGGGGACGGATGGTGCATTTTCAGCCAGGATGACTTGCGGCTGCAGATATGTCCTTTGTCAGTGAAACGCTGGAAAGGAAACTGTGCTGTGGACGCCGGCTCGCCTCCGTCACCTCCCCAATTAGAGCTGACGTGCCGAGAGGAGAGAACAACGGATGAAAGAGACGAGTGTTTTTTACCGCAGTAATTCCCACCGCAATTCATCACAAAGACAAGATCCCCTTTCCTCCTCTTGTGAAGAAGGAGAGAGTGAAAACAGACGCTCTGAGCGGAGCTGCAGTGGCCCTAATATGTCGTTTTTGCTGAGACTGTCGCTGTGTGAAACTGCCCTCTGACAGCAGAGAGACTCGCCCTCACAGCCACAACAACAAAAGAGCAGTAATGACAAATCAAACAAAACCAAACAGCTCGCGTTTATTTGCCATCTAAGGCAACAGTGTTACATGATTAGCCGTGTTTTTTCTTAGGAGTAACACAATAATGTAACATTCCCCAAAACACTGAAAACACTACACAATTAATATTCATGAGTCAGTTTTATTCACATTGTTGCTATGCCTTTATATAATAGATACCTTGTTTATATAAATATACATACATATTTATACATTCATATGTATCTATTATAAATTAGCTTTTGAATGTACCATAAAAGTAGAATTATTTTGTTTACTATTTATGTAAGTTACATAATTACGACTATAGAGGGCTACAAATGACTGTAGTTGAGATTAATTCAACTGATTTGTTCAAAAACATTGATTCATTCAGGATTCATTCATTGCTTACCAGTAGTGTAGTTGTTCACTCAACTGCTTTGTGTAAATCATTTACTGAACTGATTCTTTCAAAAACACTAATTAGTTTGAGAACAAAACAAGTGAGTCACTGAATCATTCACTCAACCAAATCATTCAAACACAACTAGAACCGATTATCTCCAAAATAGGGCTTCATTGAGAACGCCATTCTGTTCTTCGGTTAGTGCTGTTGTGGATTTGTTTGGAACTAATACCACTGGTGGAGTGAAAATACACAAAGTAACAGGAAATATTGTGTCAGAAATCTAAGTTACTCAGTTTAACTTCATCTTTATTGAATTGTTCAGCAATATCACACTCGCAGTGGTGCTTGTTGGCCTACATGTCAACACGACTGTCTAATATGTGTGCTCTCTTGTTTTCTTGCATGCAGTTAAAATGATCACGCGTTGTGTTTGTGGTTTGAGAGAGTGAGGGATAACGGGACTGTGACAGGGCAGATAATCAGGAAGAGCTAATCCACGTCTCTCGGGCAGTTGAGGGCATTCTGAATGTTCTGTGGGCGCTGTCAGCAACCACACACACACACACACACACTGTCCTCACTAACCTCCTCTCCTCTCTTGCCTCTTTTCTCCTCTGCATCGCTCTCTTGCTCATCCTATCTGAGTTTATAAACGCCCTCAGTGCACTGTGACTGTGCTTCACACACTACATGGGGATGTACTAAAATAAACAGTTTTGTTTAAAACTAATGGTAACGTATACCTGATAACTGCATATAATGATATTACTGCAATAACTGCATATGATGATAAGAGTCATTTAGAAATAAGGTTAATTTAAATGCATATTATGAGAAAAGTATTATTAATATTTTTTTATTACCTTTTTTGCATGTAAACCTGTTGTTGGGGATTCCAAAAACCGAATTATGAATTTTTCAATCTAATCGCGACACTTTATCTTAAAGTTCTGACTTTATTTCTCAATATTCCGAGTTTATCTCACAATTCTGACTTTTCTTCTCAGAATTGTCTGTTCATATTTCACAATTCCTGAATTTATTTCATACGATTCTGTGTACAAACATGTAGCTACAAATTCATTTTATGTAGCTATATTATTCCCTTATGTATGCATTATCATGTACATATCTTCAAATAAGAATCCAACACAGTACCAACATTGTTTATTATAGAGTAGGATGCTCAATTATGTTCATTTTCCCGACCGAAAACCACAGCTTATCCAAACATTAACCATTAACTAATACGATTAGAATATTAAATTAGTAATAAATAAAAATAGAATGGACCCATTAAAAATACAAACAAATATATAATTTTTCCACAGGTTTATTTTAGCGTACAAACAGCAGCATGCAGAACATCAGAGCAATAACAGAACCTCAATTCACAACGTCAAATTATCATGAACCTGCAGCACTTCTGAGAATAGAATAAAACACAAAGACAAAAAGACAAAATGAAAACACATACTGAATCCTTCTATGTGCTTTTCTGTCTTTTTCTTTCTTCTTTCTTTCTTTCTAGGGTATAATCCGTTCAGAATTTGAATAAATTTGCTCACGATTCACTCTCTCATAACCATTTATCCAATATTGTCACTTGCCACTGTGATGCGTTTATTACTCCAGTTAACTTAGTGAAAGTGATGCAGGTAAAAGTAAACAAAAATGTCCTTAACATGATATACATATTGTACATATGTACTAGGGGTTGCACAGACTAATCGACTAGTCGACTTCAGTGCTCTGCCATGACGCTTTAAGCCTGAAGTCGACTAGTCGCTGGTCCTATAGAGGGCGCAATAGGATAATAAATCCACATTTATGCTCCATTTCCAAACAGATAAAATTATAAACTAATTCATACTTTGCGCTCCACAAGACATGTGTGATTATATTACTGATGCTGGAAATTGAACGGCTGAATGCAGGTTTTAAACAGCTTATTGTACAGGTAAGTTAATCACGTTCTAATCTAATGCGCTGCTGCACTGTAACACACACACATAGCTGCAGACAGTAGCACATACAATACATCACGTGCAGATCACGCGCGCAGAATCATTAAGAGTGAAAATGTATTGTCAACACTGTTATGTGATTTCACAGTAAAATAGCTTAGAAACTAAAGTTCAAGCATATATTTCTTAATAACTAAATCCCACAGCTTCACTACTAGTAGAGAGACGCTGCCAGGTAGAATTAATTCAGACGCAACCACGCTCACTGATGCATTCATTCATATGAGTGTAATATTTACTGTACTACTTATCTGTATCTGATTTAGAACGAGCAGGAATCTGTGAGAAATATAACGACCCAAAGACTAAAGAACTGATAAAAATAAGCTGTTATAGGAGTAATAGTCATGTGGGCAGCGCTGTGTCATATTTCATAGCTGTGCACAAGGTGTTTGTCACAGCTCCAGACTTATGTTCATTAATGACGTCATCAGCGACTAGTCGACTTTGACTTCACTTTCATCACATAAAAGTTGACTTTAAAAAATCAGAAGTTGTTCAACCCCTAGTATGTACATATTGTTTAGGTCTCTGCATTTCACGGCAATTTTAATACATTGCATAATATTACCATAAACTGCGCAGACCCCACTAAAATGCAAACTTACAAATATAACCGAGCATAATAGCAGAATTGGCAATTTAGCAAATACATAAACAGCAAGAGTGAGATTAACCAGCCAAACATTGAGACAAATATTATATTAGTCTGCTGAATATGAGAAATACCCGTTTGACTGCATACACATATAAATGGGATTCAGTGCAATTAACAACAGAGCCAATAATTCACAGCACAAAGAATATAAACTGTGTTTATCCTCGTTGTGAACCCGTTTTTAATGTTGCATTTTTCCCTATGTTTTTGTTGATGTTTTTGAGAACAAGGGCGTCACAACCTGTCCATTCTGACATCTGTCTGATCTGACTTTGTCCTACTGACAGATGAATTTGTCTAAAATACTAAAGAGATTCATTGTTGGTTAGTTGGATTTATTATTCGTGATTAGCATTCCCTGCAATCTGCAATGAAAAGAGACTTTTCTAAAAAAACTTTTTGAATACAATATTACTGTCAGGGAGACAGAGTTACCACAGTCACCACCAACTATGCTCACCAGATCCCAATCCCCTGATTATTGATCACCGCCCCCTGTCTCCACTCATCAAGAGCATTATATCCTTGCACTCCTCCCGCACAGTCACTGTCTGGTCTCAAACATTGCATGTTTACTTTCCTGACTCTCACCTGCCTTTGACTACCTGCTAGTTGCTCCTGTGTTCTGTTCTCCATTCTCCACCGTCTCCACGCTCCATCGTTCCCATTGAATTTCCTGGAAAAGGACTGATTACTCCCAGATAAGACCCAAGAAACCTTGCCATTCCCCGCAGTTTACTCGCCTGGCCTCTTTGCCCTGCCAGTGTTCAATAAACCTGCTGTTGTTTTTACTTCCGTGTTCCTTTGTGTATCTGCTGACAATATCTCTGATTTCATAATATTAAAAGATTCCTTTTTATGTTGTTTTAAGATTTCTACACTGATAATAATCAGAAATGTTTCTTGAGCCACAAATCAGTACATTAGAATGATTTCTGAAGGACACTGAAGACTGAAGTAGTGATGCTGAAAATTCAGTTTTGATCACAGAAATAAATTACATTTTAAGATATATTCACATAGTACATTTTTATTTTAAATTGTAAAAGTATTTTTGAAATACAAAAAAAAGCAGACTTAGTGAGCAGAAGAGAATTACCAATATTAAACATCAAATGTTGTGATTGGCTGTGATTGTGCAGTTCACTTGTGCATCTCACCACAGTGCTGCATAATTAATGTGCCTAATGATGGTGTTTGTACAGGAATCACCCAGTAATGACATATCTTTGAAATATTTCTCACCTCTCGCTGCTGTAAATGTGTCCCTGCCTCTTTAAGACCACAGGAACCGCCTTGAATTCACTGACAGCTTGTATCAATGCCTCATCTGAGCATTAATTAATCAAACGTCTGCTCACGATTTTAATCTTTTAGTCTTTTTCTCACTATTGAAAGCAACCCTTGGGGATTGTAGGGCGTTAGATGTGTGATGTGTGACCTGTGACCCGTTTAATTGAGTGTTTCTTTCATCTTTGGGTGGCAGAACATTTTAATTAAGTGTAAAAAAAAATCTTTGCTCTGTTATTTATTTTTATGTGTTTAGCAGCCTGTTTGAATGTGATTGGATGTTTTCAGTATAATTCCGATCGATCGCTATGGTAACACATTTCCCGCTCACTCACGCGTGTGTGTGTACTGTATGGAGTCACGTGTGAATAAGGACTCACCACACGGGATGTTAAAGACGAGCTTGATGTTTCACCTCAAATGTCAGGATTCTGCTTTTCTCTCTCTCTCTCTCTCTCTTTTATAGCTGGATTCCAGTGTGCTTGACCTTGAGAAAAACCCAGTTCCCTTTCGAAGACGCAGTACTCGTTCTGTATCTCAGGGAACCGAGGTTACATTAGTAACCGAGTACATTCACTGAGCCAACATGATAAAGATGTTTTGCTCCAAACGAGAGTGAGAAAGAGGAGCTAACTCTTAAAATATTTTATGTTTTTAATAAGTTTTCATAATTTTTATTTCAGTTTTAGTTTATTTTAGTACATCAAGTTAAACTAAATAAAAATGAGAAATAACATTAACATTTATTTTATTTCAAGTAATACATTTTATATGGCTTTAAATTTAAATGTAATTTTAGTTTTTAGTTCAGTTTTTTACAAATTCAATTGACAAAAACTGTATAGACAAATAATAAAATAAAAATGACAAAATCGCACAAAATTACAAAAATTTAACTAAAATGAAAAATACAAAAGCTAATTATACATGTACCTGTATATATATATATATATATATATATATATATATATATATATATATATATATATATATATATATATATATATATATATATATATATATATATACCACCACCAGTGTGCAGCATCCACTTGGAGGATGCGACATCTGCCACAGGACAACGGCGCCAGTGCACTCACCACATACCAGCTACAGGTGGAGAGGAGAGAGAGTGTCATTGAGCCAATCAAGTGTATGCGGTCACCACACACCAGCTACAGGTGGAGAGGAGAGAGAGTGTCATTGAGCCAATCAAGTGTATGCGCTCACCACACACCAGCTACAGGTGGAGAGGAGAGAGAGACATAGAGCCAATCAAGTGAATGCGCTCACCACACACCAGCTACAGGTGGAAAGGAGAGAGAGTCATAGAGCCAATCAAGTGTGTCGCTCACCACACACCAGCTACAGGTGGAGAGGAGAGAGAGACAGAGCCAATCAAGTGTATGCACTCACCACACACCAGCTACAGGTGGAGAGGAGAGAGAGACATAGAGCCAATCAAGTGTATGCACTCACCACACACCAGCTACAGGTGGAGAGGAGAGAGACATAGAGCCAATCAAGTGAATGCTCTCAAGACACACCAGCTACAGGTGGAGATGAGAGAGAGTCATAGAGCCAATCAAGTGTATGCTCTCACCACACACCAGCTACAGGTGGAGAGGAGAGAGAGTCATAGAGCCAATCAAGTGAATGCTCTCACCACACACCAGCTACAGGTGGAGAGGAGAGAGAGTCATAGAGCCAATCAAGTGTATGCACTCACCACACACCAGCTACAGGTGGAGAGAAGAGAGAGAGAGTCA
The DNA here is from genome assembly GCA_027564155.1 of Gymnocypris eckloni scoliostomus. Taxonomy (NCBI): domain Eukaryota; kingdom Metazoa; phylum Chordata; class Actinopteri; order Cypriniformes; family Cyprinidae; genus Gymnocypris; species Gymnocypris eckloni. The sequence continues at coordinate 6,535,013 of CM050426.1, forward strand.
TAGAGCCAATCAAGTGAATGCTCTCACCACACACCAGCTACAGGTGGAGAGAGAGAGAGTCATAGAGCCAATCAAGTGTATGCGCTCACCACACACCAGCTACAGGAGGAGAGAGAGAGTCATAGAGACAATCAAGTGAATGCCCTCACCACACACCAGCTACAGGTGGAGAGAGAGAGAGTCATAGAGCCAATCAAGTGTATGCGCTCACCACACACCAGCTACAGGTGGAGAGGAGAGAGTCATAGAGCCAATCAAGTGTATGCGCTCACCACACACCAGCTACAGGTGGAGAGAGAGAGAGTCATAGAGCCAATCAAGTGAATGCTCTCACCACACACCAGCTACAGGTGGAGAGAGAGAGAGTCATAGAGCCAATCAAGTGTATGCGCCACCACACACCAGCTACAGGTGGAGGAGAGAGAGTCATAGAGCCAATCAAGTGAATGTGCTCACCACACACCAGCAGGTGGAGAGGATTATTAGGAGACATAGAGCCAATCAGAAGTGGTGCACTCACCACCAGCTACAGGTGGAGAGGGAAGACATAAGAGCCAATCAAGTGTATACACTCACCACACACCAGCTACAGGTGGAGAGAAGGAGCCAATCACAGGTGTCGCAATCAAGCTACAGGTGGAAGGAAAAGAATGGAGCCAACTTGCTCACCACACACAGCTACAGGTGGAGGAGAGAGTGTCATTGAGCCAGTCCAAGTGTATATAATCGCTCACACACCACACCAGCTACAGGTGGAGGAGTGAGAGAGGTCATAGAACAGACCAATCAGTGGTGCTGTACTGCACACTGTTACACACCAGCTACACCTGGAGTCATAGAACCAATCATTTCTGCAATGGTCTCACCACCAAATTGCTTACAGGTGGAGAGGAGAGAGAGACATGTAGAGGCCAATCAAATTATGCTGAGGTGAGGTGTGCACCACACACCAGCTGGTGGGAAGGAGAGAGAGGTGTCATTGAGCCAATCAAGTGTGCTCGCACACACCAGCTACAGGTGGAGAGGAGAGAGACAGAGCCAAGTGCCTTGTCGATCAAACCAGTGTTTCTCACCACACCAGCTACAGGTGGAGAGGGAGAGAGGTCTGGCATATGGGGTAAGTCAATCCAAGTGTCACGCTCACCACACACCAGCTACAGGTGGAGGAGAGAGTGGTATGGGGGCTAGTGAATGCCACACACACTGACAGGTGGAGAGGAGAGAGTCGCCATAGAGCCAATTCAAGTGCCTAATGCTCTCACCACACACACCACCTGGTGGAGGACAGAGAGGAACTGAGACATAGAATCAAGTGTGCCACCACACACCAACTACAGGCTGGGTCACAGAGACACCAGTTCTCTACAGGTGAGAGTGCACTCCTGACTTCACAGCTACAGGTGGAGAGGAGTGACATAGTGCGGCTCACTGTGTCCGCTCACCACACACCAGCTGGGTGGAGAGGAGGTGTTGGGATCATCAGTATAACCATTGAGCCACACATTTCAAGCTACAGGTGGAGGAGAGAGAGAGACATAAGGCAAATCAAGTGTGTCGCTCACAGCAAACCGGGTGGAGAGGAGAAGTCATTGAGCCAATCAAGTGTCTATAGCTCACCACACAGCTGGGTGGAGGGAGGGTCATAGAGCCAAGTGGATGGGATTAGGATTAGGAGGCCATGATTGACAAGGGCCAGTGCCAGTGGTTGGTGGCTGGACACCGAGTTTCTGCCACTACAGTGCTCAGTGCCATAGGATTTTTTATTGACCACAGAGAGTCAGGACCTCAGTTGCAGTCTCATCCGAGAAAAGGCATGCGTTTTCCTATAGTGATATAGTGTCCGTCACTACACTGGGGTGTTAGGACCCACACAGACCACAGGTGAGCACCCCTGCTGGCCTCACTAACGCCTCTTGTAGCAGCCTTCTAGTAATGCAGGAGGTCTCCATCCCATGTTGACTAGGCCCCTCTTGTAGCTTCAGCCCTACTGATGGACTGATGGGTCTTGGGGTGCATTTGGTGCCATAGCTGATATAACGGCATGCCTTTTGACACAGGTGCATCTAAAAACAAAGATCCTTAAGTTCATTTTGTGTTGTAACATTTCAGGGTTAAACTTTCATGTATTCTAGATTCGTTATTACTTGTAAAGAATTGAAATATTTCAAAAGTTGTTTTGTTTGATAAAAATTACATTTTTCATTAAGGATTCAAAAATCCAGTATTTCAAAAATAATAGAATGTTATAAGATCAATAAAAAAGGTTTGCCAAACTAGAAAGGTTCAAGTTCTTTAAGTATGTTCATTAATGCTTCTAATATTGGTCAGGGTCAGACTCTTCAAAAGTGACATCATGTTGGATTGTGGCATGGAAGGGATCAGCCTGTGGCACTCTTCAAACACTAATGAGTCTTCAGCAGCTCGTCTGGATGTTGGATAAATAAAAACCATTCTCATCTTTTCTTGAAAATATCATTCCAGATGGGGTTCAGGGTTTCGATTGGCATGTTAAAACTGGTCCAATCAAGCACTGTAATATCATGGGTTATTCAATGAAAGTGGTTTGTTTTGCACTGTGGGCAGGTGTAAAGTCAGTCCTGCCTGGAAAGAAATCTGCATCTCCATAAAGCTCATCAGCAGATGGGGAAACATTCATCTCAAAATCTCCTGGTGAGACATTAACTTTGGACTTGATAAAACACAATGGACCAATATCAGCACCCATCGCCTTTTGAAAACTTCACCTGGAAACAAAACAGCTTAGTTCTGTGCCGCTATAGAATGCTCGTCCTCCAGACTCCAGACCTTGATTTCCAAATGACTCATGATAAAACGTCCAAATAGATATCTGTGAATCTATATGAAAAGAGGGACTTTGGACCACTGAGAATACAAAACAAATTGATTGTTTTTCTCTATAGCCCGTTCAGATCTTTATGACACCAATTTCAAGATGCTTCTGACAATATTTGCAATCTCCCAAGTGAAGTAATGAAACTTCACTGACTCAAACTGGGTCCACTCCTGGTGAATGGCTCTCCCCAGTGATTTTCTCAATTTGCTTGACATTATTCTCTCAACTTTGCATTTTTCCTATTTAACGTGCATATTTCTTACAATTTCTTCCTTCCAGTCAACTTTGCGGCCTCTTTCCAGTAATGATCTCAGCACTCGTAACGTGACGTAATGATCCCTGTTGTGACACCTCTCTTTGTAAGTCTGTTCCGTATTTGTGAGGTCTTCTGAACCAAAAACAAGTCAGCATGCCCCATAATTTATGTAGTTTCAAAAAACATTGGAGATGCAAAATATTCTAATATTTTGATGGCCAGTGGTTCCTGACTTTCATGGCTATAAAACTCAAAAGTACTAAATAAAACACATTTTTTTGATAATGTTTTACTTTCACATGTTTCATAAGCTGTAATCTTCTAGATCATCAAAAGTTTAGCAAAACACTTTTGAAATGTTTCTTAAGTAATTACATCAGAATATAAAAGTTTCATTTGCTTTTACAAGGTGTTCTAAGTTGTTTTTAGATTTTTTGAATGTCGCATTGATACTAAAAATGCTGGTATATTGAATCTTCAGTAAAATGGCAGCAAACAACACTCTTTCTGAATCAGCTTTGCTTGACAGTATTCTCAAGCTTGCGGTCATCTCTGTTGCTTGTGCATATTTTCCTACCCAATTTCTTCCTTCCAGTCAACTTTGCATTTAATATGATTTGATACAGCACTCCTTGAACAGCCACCTCTTTCAGTAATGACCCTCTGTGACTTACCCTCTTTGTGGAGGGTGTCAATGATCGTCTTCTGGACCATTGCCAAGTCAGCAGTGTTCCCCATTATTGTGGTTTCAAAAAACAAGAGATGCCCATAATTTATACAGTAGGGATGGCCATTTAATAAAACTCAAATACAAATATTCTAATATTTTGATATACTGGATTTCTGACTTTCATAAGCTGTAATCTCGAATCATCAAAAGTAAAACAAAACACTTTTGAAATGTTTTACTTCACATGTAATGAATCAAGAATATATGAAAGTTTCACTTTTTGAAATAAGTTACAATAAAAAATTAGCTTTTTCAAGGTGTTCTAATTGTTTTAGATTTTTTAGATATCGCATTGATACTAAAATGCTGGTACACAACCTTCAGTAAAATGGCAGCAAGAGCAACACTCTTAAAAATAAAGGTGCTTCAAAAGGTTTTTCACAGCGATGCCATAGAAGAACCATTTTTGGTCAAAGGTTCTTTAAAGAACCATCTCTTTCTTACCTTTTTATAATCTGAAGAACCTTCTTTCGCCACAATTAACTTTTTGTGAAACTGAAAGGTTCTTCAGATGTTAAAGGTTCTTTATGGAACCGTTTAGACAAAAATGTTCTTCTATGGCATCGTGAAGCACCTTTATGTTTAAGAGAGAATATGATAAAAATAAATAATTGAATTCAGTAAATGCATAAAAAATCAGAATACACATTGTTTTATCAAATTCAGATGATTTCACACCAATTTCAAATGTCTCAGTTTGTCCCATTTTCTTACACTCATGACAGAATGACAGCCTAGAGAATTGTTTTGTATAAATTTGACTTGATGCTATTACCAAATTGTGGATTCAATCTTTTTCAACTCATTTTCTTCCAAATCACATTTAATGCTTTCAACTAGGTCTCATCAATCTGAGCGTAAACCTGTAAACATTGAGAAAATTATTTACAATTAATCACAAATAATGCCTTTTTGCTGTGCATACGCTTAGAACAGTGAGGACTATGATCAATTAGTTTAAAAAATAAACATTAAAAGAAAACATTTTTTTTTTTAAAGGCAGGTCATTTTTTGACTGGGAAGGAAGGGTTTTTAGCACATCACAAGGGCTAAAACTTTAATATATGTAAAGTTTAACTGCAGTAACTCAACCTCTTGGCCTTTAAATTTAGTACGTGTTTTGTGTATTTTTCTGTGCATGCGTTTCACAGCTTTTAGGAAGTGTAAATTGCCTCTTTGGTTCTCTCTTTGAAGCTCTTTCCTTAGGCCATTTCAAATCTCTTCTGCTTCTCCAAACATTATTTTAAAGCAGAAAGAACTCTTTACTACAACAAACCCTTTAAATGCTTCTATTCTGAAACCGGCCAATAATCCGAGTGCAGCTCATGAATATTTAGTAGTTTTGGGGGATGCGTGCTTCCATGGGGCACCGGAGCGAGAGGCGCACTCGATCCTCCCTTCACCCGTGTCCTGAAGGGCGTTTTCAGTTAACTCTGAGCGCGTTCGTTAAAATCCCATCCGACTGAACCCCTGCGGCGCCTGAACTTCCCTAGCGTTTATCATTTTAATACTTTAATTAAACGTGGAATTATACTTCTGTTTCTTACACGAGGTTTTCACAGCTGTTAGCACTGAATAATCTTTCAATGTCGAGATGCTTTCTTTTGGGCTTTTCCCACTGTAGACGGACTCGTCTGAATTAGCCAGCAGAATGTGCTTACCTGCTTAACATGCATTAGTTTTGCTCTGCTGATGAACGTCAGTGTTTTATTTCTACATAAATTAAAGCATCACATTCAAGCTAATTATTTCCACAGAGAGAGGTTTACACTTTTCACGTAAGCACTGTTTCGTTGTGTTTAGCTTGACTTTAGGGACTGAATCATCTTGAGAAGTGAGCTAAAGCTGACAAAACAGATGAATGATTCATAAAGTGTTATTTTAGTATCACTGAGATGCTGTTACAGTTTTTAATATATATTAATTAAATATAAAATGTTTACATTTTGTTGTGTTTTTGTAATTTTATACTTTATTTTAAATACATTTTAAATTTTGGTTTAGTAACTTAACTTAAGTTCTTAATTAACTTAAATGACAATAAGGAGAACTGTTGCCAAGGCAAACAGCTGTGTTTAAAAATATATATATATATTTTAATTTATTTAATTTATTTTAATTTAATTTAAAGTGTATTATATTTCAAGTAACATAAACATCTTTGAATGACTAAACAGTGCTATTTTAGTATTAAGATACATATTGTTTTTATTTATAATTTGAATTGTATATTTTTGATTTTACTTTTAAAGTTTTAGTATTTTTTTATGTCTGAATAGTTGTATTTAATTATTTAAATGTATTAATTTGTTATTAAACTAAATTAAAATAAAAATGGAATTGCAAAATTAAAACAACTTATTTTATGTCAGTTAAGATAATTTTTTAAAGTAACAAAAGCTATTTTTACTGTTTTAGCTAACCATTATAAACCCTGTTCAGAAAGTGAATAATGTTCATTTTTAAGGTTTTTTAAGGATTTTATTTTCTTTCCATGGCGATTTTACATAAAAATGATAGAAGTCAATGGTTTGTCCTCATTTAATCTGTGTAAATGCGTGTGTGTGTGTGTGTGTGTGTGTGTGTGTGTGTGTGTCGACAGCTCCTGCTGTGCTGTGATAGATGATTCTTCCTACATATAACCTCATTACACACACACACAAACACAGCCTTATCTACTCTCTCTATCTCTTCAAATCCTCCTATCACAACGCTATTCTTTATAATCTGCACGTTTAGCTCAGCTGATAGAGGCAATTCTAGCGTTTTGCTTTTGTCTTGACTTTTCCCTTGTGAATCGTGTGTGAGACCCGCCTGTCATCTCCACATGGACACGTCTGACCTCGGCGGCACACATGACTGACTGCAGTATGACACACTTCTGCTCCACTCTAGACTCTTCAGCTTGAGTTAGGTGATGTAGGAGGAGCTTGAGGATTTGAGGGAGTGGCTTAAGATCATTTGACAGGCAGACAGGTGTCATTTGAAGTATTTTGTAGTGATTTTAGAAGTTAGCAGGATGAGTTTGGGCAACATCACTAAACAAATTTTAAGACATTCTCTTATACATTATTTCATTTCAGTGATATTTTAGTATTATTTATATATTATAGTACTTGTTCATATTTTGAAATGAGCTTTTATTGTTATATTTCGAGTTTTCATTGTTTGTTTTTAAAAAGTATTTATATTTAAATTTGTTTCAGTTTTAGTAAACTCATTTAGTAAACTCATATTCAGTTAAAAAAAAAAATGTTTTCGTAATTTAAGTATACTTTAGCGTGTGAAGTATACTATGCAAAGTATACTATTTTATTTCAGTTAATTGCCAAAGCAACATTAATAATTTGCATTTAAAGTTGATTGAAATGTAATCGTTTTGTTTGTTAGTAATTTGTCATTTTAGTTGCATCTGGTTGAACTGGCAAACTTGTGTTTCCAGCAGGACTTTCTAATGAAATCTTAAAATGACTTTGACATCTATTTCTGCAGGCAGTAACACACACTAGTAAGAGAGTGTTTTGGATGCTGTTTGTAATTCAGTGTCTCTAGTTGTGTTTTGCTCCAGGAGGGTCATACATTATTAATGCTCAGTGTTTGAGTTAACCTCACATTGTGAACTTTAGCTCTGCGGGTTATTCCCTCGTAACAGAAGCCCACACTAATTACACATCGAATATTCACTTGCACATGTGCATATTCTCTTCCTGTATTCACCTGTCATTATATTTACTGTGATTGCTGATATTTCTTTAAAAAAACAAAACAATGCATTGATGAATCATTCATAAAAAGACCAGGAACGTGTATTAAAGGAATAGTTCAAAAAAGAAAATAAAATCCTCACCCTCAGGCCATCCAAGGTTTACTGTAGATGAGTTAGCTTCTTCATATTTTGAGAAAGGTAGCATTGCATCTCTTGCTAATCAGTGGATCCTTTGTAGTGAATGGGTGCCGTCAGAATGGGAGTCCAAACAGCTGATAAAACATCACAGAAATCCACAATTAAACATGCTGTGAAGTCAAAAGCTTTGTGTTTGTAAGAAACAAATCCATCAAGGCATTTTTAATCGATGCTTTAATCCATAATAATGCTTTCTCCAGTAAAAAAAAGTCATATCGTCTGAATCAGGAGAGAAATATGCCCAGATCAAGCACTGTTTACAAACCAAAACAAACAGCTCTAAACAAATATGCGGGTGGATTTTGATGTGAAAGGACAACAGGGGTGGACATTTTTTTACTGGAAAAATTATTATTATGGATTATAGACTAATGTTTTAGCCAAAAGCACCATTTTTAAGTCAAAATGTCTTAATTTTGCATCTGTTTTCACACAGCTTTTGGCTTCACAAGATGTTAATTGATGTACTGGAGTGGTGTTGATTACCTGTGGATTACTGTGATGTTTTTATCAGCTGTTTGGACTCTCATACTGACGGCACCCATTCACTGCAGAGGATCCATTGCTGAGCAAATTATGTAATGTTACATTTCTACAAATCTGATGAAGACTCAGATACTTCTTGGCTGGCTCGAGGGTAAGTACATTTTCAGCAATATTTCATTTTAGGTTGAACTATTCCTTTAAAACAGCATATAGAGTTACGTTTAATCTCATGTTGCCTCCTGTCTCCCTAGTGTGCGTTTGAATGAGTTGATTGACACTTGATGCCAAAGTGTGCAGATGGCACAGATGGCATTTGGTAGGCAGGTTCCCCGATGCAGAGGGCATTGATAGGACATGTGTGTGTGTGTGTGTGTGTGTGTGTGTGTTGCTCTATCAAGATTATATATTTACATTTTCTCTATGCAAACAGGATCACAGCATGGTAATCACACAGGTATGAGTGTGTGTTAATGTGTGAGTTCAGAAAATGAAGGTCTCGTTCATCAAAATGTTTTTTGTTTATCTGGTGACATTCAGAATTCTGCTGTGAGCTGATTGGCCATTAGGCAGCACAGACTCATCGTGATTGGATAATCACACGTATGAATGCTGAATCCAGATCGTCTAATTTAGCCTCATTCAACCTTCAGCACTAATTACAGTGTTTAAAACAGAGGCAGAATAGGGAAGAGTTCGTTTTAAGATGACTCCTGTGATATGATTATGGAAATGAGATTTACCTAAATCATTCAAACCGTTGCAAAGTGAACACACAGGTTAATGAGATGTGTGGTTGTGTTCAGAATAGCATACTGGTTTACTACTTTTATTATTTCAATGTTCAGTGCATTGTTTGGAATGTATTTTGTTTACAATATGCAAACTTTTCATATTTCGTTTGCACCTATCACCTGAGCCGTTAATGCCATGTGACTAATTACTCTGGAGTCAGAGGAAAATAATGATTGCTGAATATGAAATGGCATACTTGCATCCTATTTGTACTGTTTCTGATTTAAAAACATAAAGATAATGCATCAATATAATGTTTAATATCATAGTATGCAATTCCAGATTCATGCACACTTATTTATTTCAGCTAGTTGCCAAGGCAGAATTTCTCATTTGTTTAAAGTAAAAAAATAACACAAACTAAATAAACCAAAATTTAATACAACTATTATAGATAAGTAAAATAAATAAAAAAGACAAAAACAACTATATTGCTAAAAAATGTGAGATAAATTAATTCACAATTAACTTTTTTTTTATTCTGTGGTGGAAAAAGAAAATATAAAATTCAATATATATAAAAAAACTACAGTTACTAAAATAACACTGAATAGAAACATTTATTGTAGAAAAAATCCTAGTATTTGACTTATTCAAAGCAGTAGTCAGTATGCAGTGTAAGTAGGCAGCATTGACAGAAAGCTAGTGTTTAATCTGAACGAAGCCCTCGTGTTGTACAGTTATTGATCGACACAGCAGATGAGACGCCCACGTTCACAGCGATCCATGGCACACGAAGGGTTAAAGGTCATATTGTGAGGCGTATAAAAGCGTTTGAGGTCACATTCTGGATAGATGAGGTCTACTGTTACTGTGATACTAAAGTTCAAAGGTTGAACCTGATAGAGAGCAAATGCCATCTGCAGTTTACACAGAGAGAATCGATGCAGGCTGAGTTTAGATGACTTTAAACACCTGCGTTCAGCTTAAAGCGGCCTAACAGGAAAATCTGCTATCTTTTATTCACCCAGTATGAGTTTCTGTCTTGCATGCAACAGAAAAGGAAGGTCTGTGCCATTATTCCTCATGCAGTTTAGTAGATGGTAAAAAATCCAGCATTTTCTGAAAAAATGTGGTGTTAAAGTACATAATAATACTTTAGGTCACACACACGTTCAGGCAGTTGGCTGTAAGAGGATATATATGGAGCCAATGTTGCACTTTTATAGGATTAATTTACTGACTATCAAATCATGCCTGTTTATGAGCATATTTCTCTCTCTCTCTTTAATTCAAGCCATAAAAATGATAAAACTCATGGCCCTGAGGGGTGACGGGTTTCCATAGCGATGTCACCAGAGACATATGATGGAGGAGGAATCACCCAGCGAATAAACCAGCGCGGACAGGTTTAATTTTTCAGTGAAATGAATTCTTCATCACTCACTCACTTCTGTAATAAAGCACAGCAGATGGAGATGAATGTGGACAGTCGATCGTAGAAAAGAAAAGAGGAATAAAATGACATGCCACCAGTGCTATTTCTACAATTTGTAGAATGTATACTTTGCACAGTGTGCTAATTTTATGTGTATATGAAATACTGTAACCTGCTATTGATTGCATCATACACTGTTATTGATTGCATTAATGCATTTAATATTAGTTCATGCATTAACTAATATTAAAGGAATAGTTCACTCAAAAATGAAAGTCAGGCCATACAAGATGTAGATGAGTTTGTTTCTTCATTAGATCATTTGCTCAGCAATAGATCCTCTGCAGTGAATGGGTGCCGTCAGAATGAGAGTCCAAACAGCTGATAAAAACATCACAGTAAACATCAATTAATGTCTTGTGAAGTGAAAAGCTGTGCGTTTGTTAGAAACAAATGCATTATTAAGGTTTTAACCTTAAACCATTGCTAGAATATGTGTCCATAATCCATAATAACAATTCATCCAATGAAACCGTAATCTCATCTGAATCAGGTGAGAAATATGCACAAGAATCCTTTACAATCCAAAACAGTTCTAAACAAAAATGTTGGTGGATTTTGATGAGAGGATAACAGAAAATTAACTTTTTCCATGGGAGAAAGCATTATTTTGAATTATTTTAAGACAGAAGCTACGGTTCGAAGTTAAAAACTTCTCGATAATGGATTTGTTTCTTACAAACACAAAGTTTTTGCTTCACAAGACATTCATTGATGGACTTGAGTGGATTTTAGTGATGTTTTTATCAGCTATTTGGACTCTCATTCTGACGGCACCCATTCACTCAAGAGGATCCATTGGTGAGCAAGTGATGTATTGCTACACTTCTCCAAATCTGTTCTGATGAGAAAACAAACTCATCTATATCCCGGGTGGCCTGAGGGTGAGGACATTTTCAGCAAATGTTCTGTTTTGGCTGAACTATCATTTTCAATATTCAGTGTAGTGAACTGCTGTTTGAAACGGATATCATTATTGCAAAAGTTGCACATACTATGTTTAATAAACAGTGTAGTTTATAGTATATACTGTGCAGTATATAGCTGAAGTGTGAGCGTCGTGCATGTTTGTCGATTAGAATTGACTGCTTGGTTAAACAGGAGCTGAATTTGTTCATTCAGGCCTGGAATTGAAAAGTGTGAAGAGGTAAATATCCCCTCCTCCCTCTCTCTCACTCTCATCTCACATTTATCAGTCGGGATCTATCACACTTTCTTATTTTCATTCCCTCTTCGACACAAACGTTCGTACCCTGCAGTGAGTGTGTTTGGGGTTCGTCTCTGAATATGAATGACTTGTTTTCCGTTGTAATAGAAAGAGGACTGAACAAAATGAAAGAATACACTGTAGACTAGTTACAAGAGAAATGCATCACTGTGCTATACATGTGTACCTGTACATTTATTCACCTTATACCTCCGCTCACCTCATGAGATCAATACTCTATTTTGTGCTATTTTGTTTGATTTATTACATTGGACGTATTTTTGTACGCACACACTGACCTGCAAAAGCAAAGTGCAGTAACTACAGAGAGAGAGAAACAGCTTCAGGGATATCTGACAGACTTTTGAGTGATTTGATATCAGTTTTTATACGTTTTCTCTGAACCTAAATATAATTGAGACAAACCCCTGTGTCACAGGTCAGATCACGGTCTATTGATCTATTGATTTTCTAGAATGTGTGGTTCCTTCATTTTGAACAGTAATGTGCTAAATATACTAGTGCAGGTGCTACTTTTGGCTTTGGTTTGACTTTTCTCTGTATTGCAATATTATTTTCAGTACATTTTTATTTAAAATTCTCATGAATATAATGTGAAAACTAATAATTTTTTATTTTGTACATTTATTATATTTATATATTTTGTAAAGTGAAACTTTCATATATTCTGGATTCATTACTTGTAAAGTAAAATATTTATAAAAACTTTTTTTTTTTACATTTTGATAATTAGAGATTACAGCTCATGAAAGTCAAAAATCTGAATCACAATATAGTAGACTATTTGTATTTGAGTTTTATTAAACGGCAATCCATACAGTATAAATTCTGGGCATCTCTTGTTCTTTGAAAGAACAATAATGGGGAACACTGCTGACTTGGCAATGGTCCAGAAGATCATTGACACCCTCCACAAAGAGGGTAAGTCACAGAGGGTCATTACTGAAAGGGGTGGCTGTTCAAGGAGTGCTGTATCAAAGCATATTAAATGCAAAGTTGACTGGAAGGAAGAAATTGGGTAGGAAAATGTGCACAAGCAACAGGGATGACCGCAAGCTTGAGAATACTGTCAAGCAAAGCTGATTCAAACACTTGGGAGAGCTTCACAAGGAGTGAACTGAAGCTGGAGTCAGTGCATCAAGAGTCACCGGCTCAGACATCTTCAGTAAAAGAGCTTCCAAGCCACTTCTGAAACAGAAACATCATCAGTGGCGTCTTACCTGGGCTAAGACGAAGAAGAACTGGACTGTTGCTCAGTGATCCAAAGTCCTCTTTTCAGACAAAAATAATGTTGTATTTCATTTGGAAATCAAGGTCCCAGAGTCTGGAGGAAGACTGAAGAGGCACATAATCCACATTGCTTGAGGTCCAGTGTGAAGTTTCCACAGTCAGGGATGATTTGGGGTGCTGTGACGTCTGCTGGTGTTGGTCCACTGTGTTTTATCAAGTCCAAATTCAATGTAGCTGTCAACCAGGAGTTCAAATATGAATCCTGCATGTTCTGCGAGTCCCTGTGTGAATGAATGAATGAATGAATGAATGGCAGAGACGAGCTGTTTTTTTCTACATGCACTGAAGCTCACGGTGATTTCATCTTCTGTCATCTCAATGAGGACATAAATACATAAACATCTCCAGAGCTGCTCTGAGAGTCCCTTCACGAGCATTTTATCATTTCATTTGAGTAAAACCAGAGTCATATCATATAGCTACACACAGGTATTCACGGCAACCCGTCAAAATAATTTATCTTAAAGACATTGTACTAGAAATATATTAGCCTACTATTATTAAGTAGAAAGTCTGTGATACTATTACTACTGTTGAACAAATTAAGAAATAATCACACAATATTTCTTCCTATATTTTTTTAATGTTTAAATTTCATTAATTAAAAGACAAAATAAATTTGGCCAAGAAAACTTGTTTACTGTTTTTCATACTTTATTACTTTCGGAAAAACTTGAAACACAATTTTAAATAAGTATAAAGAATGGCATTGATTTTTGTACATTTTATTTTTGTTTGAATGTATTAATAAAAAAATGTTTTTAATTAGCATGTTTTTGTGTTTTGCTTTGGTACGGAAATGGGTACAGAGAACCGTGGATTTTCTCTGGTATCAGTACTGAATACTGAAATGTTGGTACCGTGACAACATTACTTCCATCTGCTGACAAGTTTTATGGAGATGCTGATTTCCTTTTCCAGCAGGACTTTACCACCTGCCCGAATCCTTTTTTTGATTGATCTTAGGAAATATTCACATTTTTTGAGATACTGTATTTTTGACTTTCATGAGCTTTAAGCTCTAATCATCAAAATAATAAACCTTTGAAATGTTTTACTTCACATGTAATGAATCTAAGATATAGGAAAGTTTCACTTTTTGAAATAAGGTATATATATATATATATATATATATAAATTGGGGTGTCCCCACCCCAAAAAGAAAATTACATTTACTTGTGCAATGTTTTATTTATGTAATTAATTGTAATGTATGTAATATAGATTATTTTATATTATAGAAAAATGAAGCCCTTTATATTGCAACCTTTTTTATTATAATTAGCAAACTTTCATCATTACTATAATGGAACAAAAAGTTATTTTCATTACTGTAATGTAAATAAAACATTAGGTATTTATGTACCATGGTTAAAAAAAATTCTGAATGTAATTTAATTGAATCTAACTTTAAAAGATAAAGTATTTCGTGTCATGTTACAGTCATGCGAATCGAATGTAAATCACCATTGAGAAAAATGGGTATTACAAAAAGTGTTGGATTACAATAATGAGAATAAAAAGTCCTGTTATTTGACTTTTAACTTAAAAAATCAGTTATTTGTATGCTTATTCATATATTATTTATTGTAATACATTTTAATTATAAAAAAAATCAAATACCTAATTTTACATGCTTCTGTGAGATTCACCTAACTTCACACTCAGTTAAGGAAAACAAATAAAAAAGAAAAAACACAAAAGCAAAATGTCCTTCAGACAGAATTCCATCGCTTTATGCTGTGAAAGACATCACGCAATGTGTGTGTGTGTGTCTGTGTGTGTGTCTGTCTGCTGGTAAAGCGTGTCCTCACTTCCCCTCTGACACGCTCGCAGCGCCTCAGCTCTCGTTTCCTCCCGTCTCTCTCGCCCTCACCGGGTGAATCACATATGCAGGAAAATATCAAATCATTCCTTCCCATAGTGTTGAACTCCATTAATAAGGCATGTACATCTCTAAGCACACCAAAACTCACACTCCCTCTCAAAACACTGAAGACAGAAAGAAAACCAGAGAAAGATGCGTTTAAAGAAGAGAAGGTATCAGAGCAGGTGTTTGAGAATGAGACGTGTGCGTTTAGACAGTGGCAAAATGTCTGGATTGTTCTTCTCCATGCAAACAAATTGACTCCTATAAGTAGTTGATTTGACTTATTCTTCTAAAGTCATATGATGCTTTATTGGAGGAACAGAATGAACTTTAAATCATTAATCGCTGCAAATCTTTCCCACCTCATTTGCATATTCAAATATGGCATTGGACCCAGGTTGGATGTAAGTGATGTCAAACAGTGTTGGTTCTCACAGGTCTCTTGACTTAATGAAATGTGTTTGAATGTACCAGAGCACAACTGATATTTGAGAGCTGCTGCGTGGGTGGAAATGATATGTTTAATATGGGTCTGTTTCTAACACCAAACTATTATTTGACTTCAGAAGATTGGGGCCAGATTTGCTAACAGCTTGTGTCAGCGCAAACTCTCTTTTGACGTAAAAAATACTGTCAGGATTTACTTAAGATGCACAGTGAAAATGTTATACTGAAAAGGAGTGGGCACAGTCATTTTTGCATATGCGTTTGGAGTGTCCCTTTCAGATGCAACATTTATGGGAGGAGAGTGTTTTTAAGAATCACGCAACATGATTTACTACGGTTTGCGGCAGTTAATTTACTGGTATTTGCACCATTATTTAATGAAAGAGGATCATCGTTAAATCTAGAATGTTTATTGATTCAAACATATGCCACAAGTAATAATAAACCGAAGTCTAGGGATAAAGGGAAACAAAGAAACATACAAACAACTATAACAAAATTGACATGTGTAAAAACATCCGACAGAGACACCGGAGGAATATTTTCAGACCCAAACAACGCACAGCACTCTCATATACTCTAACTAATGATCAATTAACACAAGATAACCAATCAGGAACTCATCAGCACCAATGGAATCAGGGGAGGAGACTCACACCTCCCACTCCAGAAGGAGGTTCTCCTAAAGAACCGAAAAAAAAAACAGTACAAAGGCAAAACAACCTTTTAAAATGTGAATGAACAATAACTTTAATACTCATCTCCATAAATCCAACTCCATTTCACTCCGGAATCCTGGGCCCTAGGACATCAGAGAGAAGAAATAGGAGAACGAAAGAATGGAGAAAAGAAAAGGAGAAAGTGAAAGAGAAGAAAAGAGAAAGATGCCAGACACTGTTATCTTACATCCGTGAGAGAGCATCAGCAATTATGTTATCCTTGCCACGTATGTGTTTAATCTGTAAGTGGAAAGGTTGTAAGATAAGGCTCCATCTCATAATTCTTGATTCTTGCCACGCATTCGATCTAAGAAAGTCAACGGATTATGGTCAGTGTATACAGTAATAGGACCACAGACCGCTCAAATAGACAAAAATGTTAGACAGAATCTAATGCCTTTTTTTCCAAAGAATACACTTGCTGTGTGTGATTGAATTTCTTTGAAAATAACTGACTGGATGTTCAATGTCCATTACAATCCTCTTGTAAAAGAACAGCGCCAGCCCCATAAGCACTAGCATCAACTGCAAGTAGAAAACGCTTCTCAAAATTAGGGTAACCAACACAGGAGCTCCATTTGCTAATAAAGATTTGGCATTCTCAAAGAACACTGACATTTTTCAGACCATTGAAAGGGTCTCTTTGGGCTTAACAGATCGGTCAGAGAATACACGGTTATTATGACAAAACCCCTGTAGTAACCCACCATCCCGAGAAAACAAATTGACTCCTATAAGTAGTTGATTTGACTTGGAAAGTCAGATCACATTCACTTTAGCGTGAACTTTCACATTAACCCCGCCAACCTTACCTCAAATATTCACAGTAGCCTTCCAAATTCGCATTTGGCAAGGTTTATGGTCAAACAGTTGGTTTTGGCTAAACGCACAAAAAGCTCTCTAATTTGATCGAATGTTCAGACCAAGAAGAACTATACAGAACAACATCGTTAAGTAAGCCTCACAAACTATTCATCCCAGACAACACATGATTTACCAACCGCTGAAATGTAGCAGGAGCATTTGACTTAAAAAGGCATAACAGTGTACTGCAGGAACCTGTCAGGTGTAAAGCAGATAATTCTTTATACGGGATGTCAATGGCACAGTCATAACCTTTCAGGAGGTCAAATTTATTAACAAATTTCGCAGAGCCAACAGATGCAGTCATCGATTCTGAGAGAGGTAACAATCGGGTTTTGTCAGACAGTTGAGCTTTATAGTCAGTTAAAACGATATGCAGAATTATCAGGTTTACTCACTAAAATACATGGAGAACTCCAAGAACTAAAACTGGGTTCCGCTAAGTTGTGATCAAGTAAATAATCCACCTCTCTTCTGAAGTAATCCTTTTATAGGATTGACACGATTATGATGCTTTTGTTTCACTGGCTGAGCTGTACCAACATCAATGTCATGCTCAATGACAGAAGTTCGGTAACATCAGAAAGAGAGAGGAAACGAGTTTACCAACTCAATTATGTCAGTCTTCTTACTCGGACAGGTGAGACAAATGGTGAGCCAAGTTGACATATCTGAGTTATTCAGTCGCCCTTCCACTTCTCCTCGAGAAGGACCTTTCATTTCCTCTGCTTCTGAAACACTTGAATCTGCAGTTTCAGCAGTTTTAACATCAACAGACAAAGAAGGTAGGAGTCACATAAGATTTGAGTAAATTAACATGACAAACCTGGATTTTCTTTCATGGTCGGGTGTATTTAATAAATAGTTGTTATTCGAAGACTCTGCAATAAGTGATATACGGTCCAGCAAACCGAGCCTGGAAAGGACTAGTCAAAACAGGTAACAACGCCAGTATTTGATCACCTGCTTGAAAATGTCTGAACAATCTCTGCATTTTCCCTGAGACTTAGCTAACTTTCCAGAGCTATTGCTCTAGTTTCATAGAGTCGATAACGGAAACTACTTACATAGTCTAAAACATTCTCAGGAGGGTCAAAATTAGTCCACTCATCTGCCAAGACAGCAATAGGGCCTCTAACAGTGTGTCCAAACACTAACTCATTAGGGCTAAACCCTATGCTCTCTTGTACAACCTCACGAATAGCCAACAACATCCAAGGAAGTCCTTCCTCCCAGTCACAGTCAAGTTCGACACAATAAGACCTCAAAAGTGACTTAAGAGTCTGATGGAATCTTTCCAGACCTCCTTGACTTTGAGGGTGATAAGCACTTGAGATGTTATGTTTAACTTCAAGTTGTCGCATGACCTTAGAGAAGTTTCGGGACATAAAATTCGAACCCTGATCAGACTGAATGGTTTTTGGAATGCCAAAAATAGACATGAAACTTGTTAAAGCCTTTAAAATAGCTTTGCTAGTGATTGATCTCAGAGGAAAAGCTGCAGGGTAACGTGTAGTCTGACACATTACAGTGAGTAAATAAGCATGTCCAGCCTTAGATCGTGGTAAAGGACCAACGCAATCAATCGTCAAGTGTGAAAAAGGAGTGGTAACTGCAGCAATAGGCTGTAAAGGAGCAACTGGAACTTTTTGATTTGGCTTACCTGTCATTTGACAAGTATGGCAGGACCGTATACAGTTAATCACATCTCGCCACATCTAGGCCAATAAAATTTCCTTAGAACTCTATCATAGGTCTTTCGTACCCCATATGACCAGCCATGCCCTGATGTGAAAGCTGTAACAGGTCTTGACGAAATTTAAGGAACCACGATTTGGATCCTAGGATCGAGTGAAAAATCAGAGCTCATAGGTTGTTGTCTATAAAGCAATCCATCCTGGAGAAAATAGAAGGAGATGAAGTCTTGTCTCCTACCTCATGAGCTAAAGAGAACAGTTTTTGAAGAGTATCATCCGCCTGCTGTGCTTTGATAAGATCATCTCGAGTCACACTATAAAGCGGAGATAAAGAACAGACTTTAACATGTTCATCACAGATAAATGGACTTTCTGACATAGAATCAGACTTATCTGTCTTATGATCATCAACAGCATGTGACTCATGAAATCCTCCACATCCGTACACGCAATACTAGGTTCTGGCTGAGAAAAATTTTCAGAAACAAGAAAAGTATTACAAAGAATATTTTCAGTTTCATCTGGCACACTTTTCTCAGCCATCGCCCGAGTTATTGCACATGCAGGGTATAAATCGAGACAATCAGAAGATCCACCTAATTTCTCAACAGCAGAGACCACTATAGGTGGAACACCACCGTCTGACTTTTCCCAGACATTTCCCCCAGCTAAATCATTGCCCAGTATGAAAGTTACACCAGGGACAGGAAGCATAACACGAACTCCAACTACCACATCCCCTGACACGAGTTTGGAATTAAGATGAATGCGGTGTAGAGGAACTTCAGTGCACCCCATCTCAAGTCCTCTGACCAGCACCTGTGTTCCCGTGGCAATGCGTTCAGACAAGGGCAAAGTCCTTCCATCAGAAAGGATTGCCCCGCCCCAGTATCTCGAAGGATGCGTACAGGCACAGTCTCATCCGAATTAGGCAAAGCCACAGTCCCTTCAGTGAGAAATGGTGCAAAATCAGCATTATTTTTAACACTCTCCATCTCAGTAACATCCACCCGCTCAATCTGTTGGTTAAATCGAGCAGGAGTATGCTTCACATCTGATGTAGAAATTAAACCAACATGTTTAACCCCTTTCTCTTTCTTTTTGAGAGCAATACAATCAGAAATTTTATGTCCTGGCTTTTTACAATAAAAGCAAACCAGCTCACCTTTCGTACGTGTGACTGAGGTATTATCAGCGAAATTTGACACAGCATTCTGGCGTGCAACCACCTTTTTATTTTTAACAGTAACACTCAACTTAGACCTGCTCAGATCATTTAAGTGACTAACAGAAAGCTGATGAGTAAGAACAAATTCCTCTGCCATAAGAGCAGCATCTGACATTTTACTCACTTTATGCTCATTGAGATACATAGCAACAGCATTTGGAACACAGCTTTTGAACTCCTCTAAAATAATTAGCTCTCTAAGCTCTTCCTTGGTGGTTACTTTTACTGAGGTACACCAACGGTCAAACAAGTTTTCTTTCTCTCTAGCAAACTCAATATATGTGCACTTTTCAGCCTTAAAATGACTTCTAAATTTCTGGCGGTATGCTTCAGGTGCCAGCTCATAAGCATGCAAAATAGCAGACTTAACGATTTCATAATCACCACTTTGCTCCATAGTTAGCGCTGAATAAACTTCCTGTGCCTCCCTATTAAAACACATTGCAGCAATAAGGTCCAAAACTCTTTGGCCATCTCAAAGACTCTGCAACACGTTCAAAATGTTGGAAATACTTCTCTACTTCCTTCTCCAAAATGGCGGCACTAGTCTAATGTTTTTATAAACATCAAAAACAGGTGCAATCAACCTAGGTTCAACAGATGACACCTGAAGTGGAGTTCCAACTGTTTGAGCATTCAGCTCTAACTCAAGTTTTCTTAACTGAAAATCTCTTCCTCCCTTTCAGATTGTAACTCCAATTTACGTAACTCCAGTGTCTGTTGTAACTCTAGATTATGCTGTAACTCTAATTTTTATCTCAAAATCATTTTCTAACTCTTTTCCTTTCAGCGCACAAACATCACGTTCAGCACGAAGTTTTTCTGCATCAACACATAATTGTTTCTCTTGCAAAGACATCTCACTAAACTTCACATTTTGATCGGCTGTGTAAAAAGGAGAGGTTAAAGACTCTTCAGAATGAATAGTTTGAGCTCTTACCTCTAAAATACCCCGCTCAGCAAGTGCGTCTTTTACAGTTTTCATCAGCGTTTCTTTAAGCTTCTTATCATTACTCGTTACCTCCACATCAAAACGCTCTGCAATCTGCAACAGCTCTTCCTTCGTACATCTCTCCAGTAAGATTTCCGAAGGAAATGTGAAGAAATCCTCGATTACCGACGACATTTCTGCTTAAGATATGCAGCAGAGAAACACAACAGCAAAAATAGCAATATAAACACGTGAGATGCCGCTAAACTAGAGCAGTAGAAATACAAATCCCATCAGCCACTTCGCCCGGAATTGTTACACTTACACGCTCCGAGTGCAAACCCCGCTTAGTTATGAGATAAAAAATAACTTACCACAAGTCATTCCTCAAATTATCTTCCACTCAGCAGGCATCACAAGCACAGATACAAAAAATAAAGTGTCACCCTTAATGAAAATGAGAGACTCCAGTTCCTAACTCTAAACTAAAACTAACTAAACCTACCTAATCTTCAAAGGTGTACCGGACTGGGCGGCATTTAAACGCTGAACTCAAGAACAATTGGCTTTTCAAACCAAAAGTCTGAAGCGTACCCCGACAGAGATTTAAAACCTCCAGAATAACCTTCAAAAATAAGAAAGGCAAAATAACAAACAAAAAAAAACAAACAGCGTCGATGGAAGGATTATAAACCCAGCTGAGAACACTCTAAATACATGAAGTCTACTCATTTACAAAAGGTGAACACCCAAAAGACCTGATGCATTTACCTACACATGCAGCAATCTCGGACGAGCGCCCAATTTCATGTTACGACCAGCTCGTTTCAAATCGCAACATGAAAGAGGGATCACGCAAATCGTTAAATCAATAGAATGTTTATTGATTCAAACATATGCCACAAGTAATAATAAACCGAAGTCTAGGGATAAAGGGAAACAAAGAAACATACAAACAACTATAACAAAATTGACGCTACATGTGTAAGAAAAAACATCCGACAGAGACACTCCGGAGGAATACTTCCCCAGAGAGTGCCCGCTCCAAACAACGCACAGCACTCTCATATACTCTAACTAATGATCAATTAACACAAAGATAACCAATCAGGAACTCCCACGATCAGCACCAATGGAATCAGGGGGAGGAGACTCAGGGTCGTCACACTCTTGCTCTGCCTTGCCTTGTTTAGTTAATCTGGCTCTTGAAATAATAAGCATGCATCAGATTGTTGGATGTTATGATGCTTTTATTTCATTTTCTTTTTTTATCTTGACTGCAGACTTTAGTCACTGTCTGCTTTCATTGTATTGTAATTTTTTTGTTTTATCATCGTTTGATTCTTTTGATGTATAATTTGTATCGTTTAGTTGTCATTGTGCAATGTTTCACTATATAATTTTATAGCATCAGTTAGGGCTGGGTAAAAAATATTGATATCTCGATCTAATTTTTATGAAATTAGATCGTTGTTTCATTACAGCAAAACAGTGATACAGTAATAAATCTGTTGTATCAATGTTCCGTTATCATTTTTGTTGTGTCATTGTAATGTTTTGTTTCATTGGAGCATTATGTTGATTTGTTGCATCAATGTGCCCTCTGTTTCATTGTATCATTTTGTTTCTCTGTATTATTGTTTCATTCTATCATATTGTTTCATAGCTTTGTTTCATTGTGCTATTGTTCCATTGTTGTATTGTTTCGTTTTGTTGTTTCATTCTATAATTTTGTTTCATTGTTTAATTAAACAATTATACAACAATCGGGGTTACACTGTTTCATTTTATAGCTTTTGTTTGTAGCTTTTTGTTATAGTTTGGCAACTGTAGCAATTTGTACTGTTTTGTTTTGTCATTATTTTGCTGTATCATTGTTTTACATTCATGTCATAATATTGTGCTTTTGTTGGATCAGTGCCTTCTTGTTTTATCATTGTAACATTTTTAGTGAAAGAAAGTGACACTGGTTTAGCACAACATGAGGGGAAATAAAAGATGACAGATGTTTCATATTAATGAACGGTTCCTTTAAATAAGAGGTATTTATTTTATTAACAGCAGTGATCAGAGCTGTAAATCGACCGTGTGTGTGTGTGTGTGTGTGTGTGTTTGGCATGGCAGTGCTCCAGACGAACAGCAGGTTGGCATCAAACTTCCCCGATGAACACAGACATGTGAAGGTCAGAGGGAGTGATGGAGTGTTTGACCTCTGTTAAACCCACCTGTGTGTTTCAGCTCTCACACACACACACACACTAAATGTTAGTTCTGTTTGTCTGATGCTTGAAACTCAAATAGATTTGCACCGTAATAGATGGCTGAGGAAAGGTGTGTGTTCAATGTTTCCTGATGGAGATGAATGTCTCATGAGTTCTCGTAATGATCTCCGCACACGCGCTCTTCCTCCTCATCCTCCTACTTCCTGCTGGAGGAGCCGCATTACCCGCGTGAGAGGAAGAGATGGCAGAGCGTGAGACAGTGTTTTTCCTCTACCTCCATTTGTCAGGAAGTGTTTACACTGAGCTATTGCTCAAGTCTGAGCTGTGTGTGTGAGATGATAAAGCGTTTGCCAGAAGGCTGCTGCATTGTTTGCCAGAGTAAAGCTCTCCTCTCCTCCATCAGATTCTCTCGCTTCCTTTCATGCCATCTGACTGAATCTGCTCTGTCTTTCTTTCCTGGAAAGGAAAAGCGAAACAAAACAAATCTGAATATAGAAGATGAGAGATTGTGTTTGTGTTTGAGAGAGATGTAAACACAGATCAGAGATCAGATGAGCTGGAGGCTCAAAGTAAATGAAGTCTTTCTCTGTATTTCAGGGCTGGACAGCACTAAAGACCCGTGTATGAAGGTTCACTGCCCTCCTCACAAAGTGTGTGTGAGCCACGACTTCCAGACGGCCATCTGTGCCAATCACAAACCAGCACAGCACAGGTAAGACCCGCAGTCGCATGCCAGGAAGGAAGAATCAGCTAGAAAAGAAATGTTTGTCAAAGAAAATACTGATTAGTTTACTGAATGGTTGCTAAGGTGTTTTGAGTGGTTGCTAGGGCAGGGTTTTTCAATATTTTAGATGCCACAGACCACCATATATGATAATTCACATGCGAAAGACCTCCATGCGAAAATGTGAAAGTCTGATTTTTTATGTAGAAAGACCTATTTTATACTGTAAAAAAGTAGTATTATAAATATGTGCAAAATATTATTTGGAAAACATTTAGTTTTTAATGTTACATTAGTACAAATTAAATTAGTACAAAAAGTTAGGTGTATTTGTTTATATTGAAATACATTTAAATTGATTAATTCATTAATTTATTCATTGTTTACATTATATTTGTATTAAATAATTTATTTAGTTATGGTTTATTTTATTTATATAATCATCCTTATGCGTGGGACCCCATCATAAAATTTAAAAGGCAGACATAATTTAATGCATTATAAAAAAAATCCTAATGTGTGGAAAATGATTCGTTTCTAATACTTATGATTATAGATTTTTTTCCATTTATTTTTCATTTGTTTTATTATTTATTATTCTATTTTACTTTATTTCCAGGCAGCCATATATTTATTCATAAAGACCAAATTTATACTGTTATATTATAAATATTATAAATAAATGTGTAAAATATTATTATAAATATTTAGTTTCTGTAGTATCACTTTATAACAGTGGTTTTCAAACCCTGGGTCGGGACCGAGACTTAAAAAAATGGGTTACCAGGATGATTTAAGTAAAACATATGTATGTAACCAAGTTCAAGACTCAGGAAAGAAGCAATTAAATAAACATAACTCGTTACAAGGTCTCAGGTGTGAATGGGGAGCAGGTGTGTTAAATTTGGTGTTATCACTCTCACTCTCTCATACTGGTCACTGGAAGTTCAACATGGCACCTCATGGCAAAGAACTCGCTGAGGATCTGAAAAAAAGATTTGTTGCTCTTAGGGCTGCAGCGATTCGTTGAAGTAATCGATTATAAAAATACGTTGATTAGCATTTTGTGCGCCAACGCGTCACACCTTTAGCCACGCCCATTGCGCGAGCCTTGCAGTTATCCCTTCTTAAGACTGTTTTTCTGCCATGTTTAACACAAACAAGACTCTAGAGCAGAAGGTAAAGGCTAGTTTGGCAACACTTCACTTCATAGAGCATTATAATATCATACGACCCTCAGAACCGCATGTATATAGCCGCACTGACGCCTTTACAATGTCAGGATTCACAACCGCATTCAAATCTGTGCTGAATGAACGGGACAGCACGGGACATCGAGTTGCCTATATAATCATGACGGATTTAATGCACTGACAGAGGCGGAGAAGGAGAAATGATTCGCGTTCATATTAAACCAGAACTGCCATCAGTGCTGCGATCGCGAGAGCTCTGAGACGCACACCAATCGCGCTCTCTGCACTCACCAACAAAGCGTTTAAAGTCATTGTTAGTTGTTTAACTGTGTGATGGATATGACAAGCCTCGACTGGGTACATTTATTTAAAAACGGACTGTCAGCTGTGATAAAACTTCCCTGTGTTTTGACGATATTTTTGATTCTGTCGCTCTGTCCTGAATGCAGTTGTGACATCAGCTGTTCATTCATATACAGATATGTATTCAAGCAGATGTTTTAATTTGCTGAATAAATGAAACCTTTCAAGTCTCTTACCTGTAAGCAACAGCTGTCAGTCCCAAACAGAACTGTGAGTGCACCATAATCTGCATTTATATTGACTGTATCACAGCCCTGTAATTCTCTTTGTTTCTTTCTTTATTTGTTTCTTTCTTTCTTATTTTTTATTTGTTATTATATTTTTTTCTCTCTTTTCTTGTTATTATCTTTCTTTATTCATTAAAAAGTTTGAAAACCACTGCGGTCTAATATTCTATATTGCACAGTGCTAGGTTTGTTTTTTCTTAGTGTTAGTTTTTAATGTATTTATTCATTTAAATCTATTTTATAAATGCATGCATTTTAAAATGATTCAAATAATATGTATTTATTTATTTCAACATCAATCATTTTAATGTATTTTAATCAAATTATAAGTTACATTTTATTTCAGGGATTTTTTTTCAGTTATTTTTCCAGTTTGAAAACCCCTGTGCTTGGATAATGCTGACCAGTTTTTTGATGTGGTTAATGCATCTATTACAGCCATTGACTTAACTAGCCAAACCCTAAAACTTTGGAAGCTCTGATTGGTTAGTTTTCTGGTGCTTCTAGCAACCGTTCAGCAGTTATTCCATAACCGTGATTACACATCATTTCCAGGCACTAGATGAAGGAGTGTGTGTCCTTGTGTTTAATCGGGCTCTGAGGTATCTCTGCTTTTCCAGACTCACATTAAAATTCCGTCGCTGTCTATTGTGAGTCGTCATCATAGCGACAGCGGAACGTTGAGAGAATGTCATTCCGGACTCTTGACTCCGCCCCCCTCATGTCCGGACAAACAAATATTAATTGTGTAGTGGCCATTTGAGCAGGTCCAAGAATTTACCAAGCTAAATTAATACCGCCCCCTTACATATGCTAACACAAAGTGCATGCTAGCATGGCAAATATCACGTCTGCCTGAGAAATAACAGCACGCTTATCCGATTAGAAAGCCAAGCGCTCTGCTAGCGGGTGATAATGCTGCATTGGTCAAGCTATCATTAATGACCAGCACATGAGGTGTAGATGCCGCTTCCAATCATTAATTTACACCTTAAAACACTGCGGTACATAATTCATGAATGTGTGAAGAGTGCTGCTAGATTAAGCACAACGTTAATAAATCATAAGTAGATCCGCATGGAATCTGCACACTTTTTTCACAGTTTCTGCACTAATTATTGGGGAAAATATGGCAAATGGATCTACATATGCTGTTAAAAGGAGCTGATGTTGCTAGTGTTAAAGCACATGTTCAATAAACAAGCACTTCATGTCTAAAACTTTTTCAATTTCTCTGGATGCAGTTTTTATGCGTGACTTGGCACTTTTACACAATTTAGTGCACAGCTTAGGCAGAATCCTAACTGAAATGAACCTTCATAAGTGCCTGATTTGCAGCATTATATGTAACATATGATGCTACTGTAGCTCTGGGTCAAACAAGGTATTATCCAGGAACACAATAAGCAATATTGTTGCTTAC
This sequence comes from Gymnocypris eckloni scoliostomus, assembly GCA_027564155.1. Classification (NCBI taxonomy): domain Eukaryota; kingdom Metazoa; phylum Chordata; class Actinopteri; order Cypriniformes; family Cyprinidae; genus Gymnocypris; species Gymnocypris eckloni. Next base: position 6,561,899 of record CM050426.1, read on the forward strand.
TTTATGATACAGCTTTGGATCTGGAACTGTCTAGATAGGCAGCTCACTAGGTTTTAGAACGGAAATTTCAGTTAAACTAAATTAAAGTGTAATTATGAAGAGAGACTCATGCTGGTTGTATAAATACTCTATTGCCTCAGTAAGTAGTGAACTACAAATACTTTTTTTCAGCTTTTATTATTTTGCGCTCTTGCTCTCTCTCTTGTCATTTTATTTTTCTGGAATTTTTAAATGGCTAAATAAAATTTTAGTAACCAAAAAAACATAGAATTAATTAAAATAATGGAACTAATATGATTTGACAACAATTTATTAAGTGTTTATTTTATTAAGTGTAATCTGTTTTTATTTTTACCCAATTTCTGTTTTATTTATTAAATTTTGCTGGTTGAATTCAACTGAAGCGTAATTATGAAGATGTATTCTCATGTATGGATAGACTGTATTTCCTTGGTAAGACTGATTTGAGAACAGATTCATCACAGCAGTATAATTTCCTCAGTGCTGAGCTGATATTACAAATATATTTCAATATAACGCAATGAAGTGTGACTCACTGACTCATAATATAATGCACCGTAATGTGCTGTAATATAATCCTTCAGACTGTATCCCGCTGCATTATCCAGCAGTGCAACATAGACTGGCTCAAGACGAGGACTTCATAGTGACCAGAGACAGATTCTGCTCATTCTCACTCAGTAATGTGTGTGTGAATGTGGCAGACGGACTGCTTCAGAAGGACTGGCAGTGAGTTGAGCTCATTACGCGGCTGTGATTGGTCACCCGCAGCATTCGGCCTGCCAATAGTTTTGTATAATGTTGCTAAACAGTAGTTGCTAATTTGACCATTGTCCCCTCAAATGATTTCCTAAAGAGCTGTGCGAGTTTCCAGTCGTGTCGCTCCACGCTCTCTTTCCCCTCACACAATAAAATAATTTAAACTCGAATCAATAATTCATGTCTGCTTATTTATGTGGTAAGCACTCGTGTAATAAGTGAGGAAATGTGCAATCATTAGCACAAAATAAAGCCTTTCAAGGTTATATAGGCAAACTCAGATTATAATAAGCTCCTTCATATATGATAAATACAATTTGTAATGTGTTAAAGACGACACAAACGTCTAATACTGCTTTGTTTTTGTTTTGTTTTTCTTTTCCCTGTACATTAGAATGTGTTAAAAATGAATGTGTAATAGAATAAAAATAGAATGTGCCGGGGGAGCAAAAAAATCATGACTATAATAAAATTAGACTAAATAATCGTTAGTATGATCACTTTTACTTTTATATATTTTAATAAGTTCAGCTCAGAATATGTCGTTTAATTTTTATGTTAATATGTCAAACTGAGTAACGATGGAACATTATTTCATCCATATTTTAACATTTTATTTTCACAAGTTATTTGAAACATTAAAGTAGACTTTGCTTTCTATATATATATATATAAATCCCTATTTTAAATTTAATTTGAAGCAAAGACCAAAATGGGAGACTAAAGTGATTTTATATGTATAATTTAGATTAGATTTTTTAATTGTTATGAATACCCTTATTTATCAATTCTTCATTCAATTAATAAAGTATTCTTTTGAGCTTTCTATTTGAAAAAGAATCCTGAAAATAAAATGTATCACAGTTTCCACAAAAATATGTTTGTGTGTGATGATTATGTGAATGAATTCTGAAGACTGGAGTGATGATGCTGAAAATTCAGCTTTGCATCGAAGGAAGAAAATACATTTTACAATATAGTCACATAGAAAACAGTTACTTTAAATTCTAATAATATTTCACAGTATTGCTGTTTTTGCTATATTTCTGATCAAATAAATGCAGCATAAGCATAAGTCTTCTTTCAAAAAGCGCCACAAACACACAGGCGTTTATCAAATCTCTGATATTGTCGCTGATCTGTTAAAGTGCTTCTGTCAGCCATGAGATACAGAGAGAGATCATGTTTGTTTATCACACTTCACGCTTTCTATGAGATATTGACATTTTGAGTGTGAACAGAAGTGACATTACAGACATCTTTTGTCACTTTCTTATCTCCAGTGTGCTTATGTGTGTGATATCTGATCAGCCGGTGTTGTGCAAGATTTCATCTCCTTGTAAAAATCCCTTTCGGATTCAAGTATTAGCTGTTTATAATGTCGCTCACATCTTGACTGGGCCGTTGGCACAAGGCTGCAGGTAATCAGAACTAACTTAGTACGTTAATTGATGAGCTTCTAACTGTAGGGAATACAGGATGGCAGGTTAGTTTTGCAGGGTAATTAGATCAGTTATCATACTACACAAGATAAATCTTTCATTTGGCCACTTATGGAATCAGATGATGTGTCAAATATCATTTAAAAGACATTTCATTGCTGTATTTTTATAATATACATGACATAAATCATAGTCTTACTGTAGGATTACCAATTAGGTGCTAAATAACAAGTTTAACATCCAGAAACTCCCTGTAGAAGTACATTCTACTATACGCTAGCAGTGGAGCCTGCAGGTGTATGGCTGTACACACGGTGTGTACCATGAGCACTCAGACTGACCGGAGATTTGCCTCTCAAAACGTTTCAGCAGTTATTAACTATATGTGTCCTGTTTCTCTGTCGACTGAACCAGCCATGCCATTCATTATGAATGAATCAGTCTTTTGCATGCCAAAGTCCATTTCTGCTTATACATATTACGCCATATAGAAACAGAAAATCGTGCTATTTAAGGTTAACCTACAACAGTTAATTAGGCTATTTTAAAAATGGGAATAAAACTAATTCATAACAATCTTTTACATTCAAGCAAGGCTACCTGTAAAATGTATAGTGAAACGTTCTTTAAAAGCATCTGCACCGTTTTATTTTTAAATTAAAGAATTATAAAACAAAATGCAAATTATTATCGGGCCTATTTTAGAATTTTCTTTATTTTTATATATTAGACATCCATCAATTATGGTGATTAAAAATATATTTTCCATCTCCTCATTGGACATGCCTTTAGAGAGAAATTCATCTTTACGTACTACATAATGAAAGAGTTTGTATTTTCGATTTGTATTATTTAATTTTAAAGTAGTAATTTAAAGCTTTCTATAGATATATATATTATTATCATGTGTGTGAGGCAATTCGCCGAGTTTCAGTTCATCATTGTGAAGCGCTCCTGTTCAAGAGATGGAAGAAATCATCCTCAGTTTTCCTATTTATTTTCTAAAAGCACAACGTTTTGTTGATATTGTGAGTGCACACAAATAAAAGTAGACCATTTACAGTTCTGACGAGTCACCAGTGTCATCACTTGCATTTTTTATAACATATTTTTTGCTCATAAAGGTAAGAGTGATGCATCATTCAGAAGAGCGCGCTTCAGCTTCTCTCCCTACAAACAATTGGATATGCGTCTACCAGCGCACATTTGTATAGGTTAAACATTTAAACTAACATTGTGATATGTTTAAACCGTTTTATATCTATAGATTTTATTTTAGGCAAGTCATGATGATTTTAGAAGGCTAAACTGATCAAACATAGGCTATGATCAACTCACTGCAGTGAATAAATGATTCATTGAATTTAAGAATTTTTTTTTAAGGTTAGTGGTTGCAAATGTAGCTCAAATAAATTTTTGCAATCACTTACCTTATAAATGTAGTATAATTTTTTCCAGTGTCTGCCGCTTAGTCGTTACTTTAAAAACAACAACAACAACAACTTACATTTAATGAACCAAAAATGCTCCAAATGTTTTTCTAAATTAACTTTATAATTCCATTGCATTCAAAACTGAACTATTTTAATAGCTGAAAGGGTAGTATAAGCTGTTTTGGGAGAATTCTGATAAGCTGTCGGACAAGGCCGGGCTAGGGCCTATATTTGAGGTCTGTGCAGGGCTCTAATCCACTTCATCCAATACTGTTTAGTTTTCTGTTGTTTTCGTCTGTGAGCATGCTCTTGATGGATGTATTTTACATTTTTGTTGAGTTTAAAATGTGTGACACATTCATTCTGCTCTCATTGATCATTTGGTCCTCCCCAAAAAACTCTGTCTACCCTCAGAAGAAATCCTGCAGGCGCCCCTTTACACTAGTAATATATTTCTCATTCAGAACAAGCTTTATTCATAATCATTGCTGTCTTCTTGAATTTTTATATTTACAGACACTTGTCCATATCATGATTTGATAATTTTTTAATCTATGCCTGGATTCCACGATGCCGTCCATGTTTTCCTTATTACTGAAATCATAGGGCGCAACAAAAGCAAAAAAAAATATGCCAATATTTCTGACATCCCACTAATTTTCTCTTGTTCTTTTGTAGCATTAAACCCAGGAAAGGAAACCCCCCACATAAGCGTTGGATGGGAGCTGTGAATCATGGGAAATGTAGGCCATGTCCTGTAGTTCGCTCCAGCTTGGTGTGCGGCTCTGACGGACACACATACTCCTCAAAGGTGAGATATTCATCACTGTTTACATTGAGTTGATGAGCTGATCCCGGTGTGTTAGGGTTAGACCTAAACTCTAACCCTGGAAAGTGGATCTCTCAAGACAGATTTGAGGACCCCTGGACAAGATTATCGAAGGAGTCTTGAAGCAGTATATGGGGTGAGAAAGATCACAAATATACTGAGGTTCAAGACAACTCTATGCAAAGCTTTAAAAACAAAGATCAACATTCAAAAAGAAATTGCTTTTCATGACAGCGCTAATCTGTTTTTAAAACACAAGGTGGGATCAAAAAATAACAGTCACGTACATTAGAGGAGAGAGGACCAAGGTGATTCATAATGTCAGAGGTCAGAACCGATGGGCCAAAGATGATTATTTTATTCATTGTTTAGCTGCAAAAAATTCACATCCATCCAACATTTTGTGTCATGTAGACAATCAAACAAGCTGTTATCTTTAATAAAGCAAAGTGTCGTCAGCGTATAAATTAGAGGACAAGTTGTGCCTCTAAATAATATGATCTAGAGGAAGCATATATAATGCAAAAAGAAGAGGGCCTAAAATGGAACCCTGCGGAACACCATAAGAGATTTGAGCACAAAATGAGAATCATTGCTCTACGTTAACTGAAAAAGTTTTCTCCTTGAGGTAAGAGGTAAACCACTCAAGCACAGACCCCTGAAACCAAGCTACATGATCTAATGTGTCAAATGCTGCACTGACATCAAGCAGGATTAAAATACAGCTCAACCAGAGTCAAGAGTAAAATGTCATTGGTAACCTTCAGCATCGCAGATTCAGTACTGTGTCACTTCCTGAAACCAGCCCGAAAATAATCAAAAATACCAGAAATGCTCAGGCAAGACTTTTGAAATAAAAGATTTCCATGCTAATTCATAAGATAATGATCAAGATGATGCTTTTCAACTGTGATCGTAGTTTAGCATGTTTAAAGTGTCTGGAACCCTCCCATTAACGAGATAACTATTAATAATAGAAGTCATGATTGGACTCAACTGTAAATGCCTATTAAAAAATGTGTGAAGGCAGAATATCAGAAGGGCAGGAAAAGGGTTTCATAATCGAAACAATATCACACTAACTAATTGTGATTCATTTCCGTGTTTGATTAAATGAAAAATGTGTTTGTGTTGAGGTTCAGGTGAGATACGATGCAGTCTGATCAGAGGAATTTAACCTGAACACTATCAGGTCTAGGATCATTGTGTCCCAACAAGGATAGAGTCACCTTTAAATCCAATATCAGCTCACAGCTCTCTCTCTCTCTGCTGGTGTAAATGATGCAGTATTTGGTGATGGATGGTTAGGTGGATGAACTGTGTCCGCTGTTGATATTGGATTCTTGAGTCCTGCACAATCCTCCCTCCGGCTCGAAAACAGAGAGGAAAACCTGAACCTCCAGCAAAACCTGTGCCTCTCAACTGTGACCGCACCACTTTAACCCCGCCCACACCATTTCCTTCCCTTCAGCTAGAATGAAATCAGATGTGAGAGATGGAGTGAGAGAGAGACTTGGTCTGAACAGATAGAGAAATGAACAGCACCTGGACGGGGTATATATGTGAACGTCTGATCTGATATTTTCAGCTGTAGAATCAGTAACACTATATTTAGAATGATTATCATAAACAGAAACATCCATGGTCTAATTATATTCAGACAAATGATGGTCAATTTATTAAGACAAAACCAAAATTCAATCTTTATGCACCATTGAAACAAACTGAAACTGGACTGAAATGGAAAATCAGCATAAAACAATAAAAGAATAAAAACAAAGGAGAAAAAAAGCTCTATGCACCAGTTAGAAATGGAGAAATTAAAAACTGAAACTATACTGAAATAGAAAACCAGCATATGAAATATCATATTAAAGCTCTATGAACCAATACAAATAATAAATAAATAGACTCAAAAATAATATAATAAAATCAAATGTTCAAGCTGTAATTACTCTGGATCACAGTTGTTTTATAATGTATTAACTATATCTATATGGATGAATGATAGATAGATGTTGAATCAGTTACACTATACAGTATATATAAAATATTATAAACAAAAAACATACTGTCAGAATATTTTCAGACTCATGACAGTCATTTTCATAAGACAAAACCAAATTTAAATATTTATGCACCATTAAAACAAACTGAAACCCGACCTAAATAAATAATCAGCATACTAAAAATAAAATAAAATACTAAAGCTTCATCCACCATTAAACTAACTAGACTGAAACAGATATATATACATATGATACATATTTGTTTTGTAATGTCTTTATTTTATTAGACTACTGTACATCTGGATGGATAGATAAATAAATGTACAATCAGTAGCATTATAGAGAACAAATATTATAAACAGAACCATCCCCTGACAGAGTATTTTCAGACAAATGACAGTAAATTTCATAAGATAAAATCAAAATAAAAGCTTTATGCACTATTAAAACTAAAACTACCAGCCTACAAAATCACATAAAACAATTTGTTTTATAATTAGCCCGATAAAGACTTGCTTTATACTGTATTTATTTAGTATCTGGTTTTCTAGTATATTATTTACTATCTGGATGGTTGAAGTCATATTCAGGTCACATTATGAAAATAAAATGGGTTGTAAAAGCTGTTTCATGTTGTTTGCATGTATTATAAAATTAAATATGTCAGAAAACATTGATCTCTAGGGTTTTCCTTGACAGATGTGATTCACTTCTTTCTCTGAATGCATTTGTGTTGATCTGAAGCACTGAACACACTCTTTACTGAACAAAAGCCCTGTCAGTGGTAAAATAAGATGCAAGTCTGAAACTGGCGGATTATTGTTCATTGATATGCACACAAACAGTGTTTGAATGCCGTGTGTTGTTCAGGTAAGTCTATTGTTGAGATTTTAAAGGTTATTTGAAGGTTTAAACACTCATCAGGATGAAAAAGTAAATAAAACACCACAGCAATGTCACAGATTTATTTATTTCTCTGTATTCTCCATCATCATGGAATTATTTGCAGCACAGCAGCAAATAGCCTTAAAGGTATAGTTCAGTCTCCCTATCTCATGGGAACAGATTTTGATAAATGTACAATAGCATTACATCACTTGCTCACCAATGGATCATTTGCAGTGAATGGGTGCCGTCAGAGTGAGAGGACATGTTGTGGATTATAGACTATAGATATGTTTCCTGTAGCAAGAGTTTGAAGTTGAAAGCATCTTAATGTTGCATTGTCTCTTACAAACATGCAGCTTTTCACTTCACAAGACATTAATTGATGGACTGGATTCATGTGAATTACTTGTGGATTATTGTTATGTTTTTATCAGCTGTTTGTACTCTTCTAACGGCACCCATTCACTGCAGAATGAAGACACAAACTCATCTACATTTTGCATTATCTGAGAGTGAGGACATTTCAGGTTTTTTACGTTTGGGTAAACTATTCCTTTAATAAGTGGTGAGAAACTCATTCTATTCCATAAGCTCACATTCTCAACATTCTGATGTCTCTATATGAGTCAACAGGACTGTCTGCGGTTTATTTAATTGATTCTGCTCTGATAAATAATGAAGTATTATACTTGATTAAGCGTTATAGTCTGATAGTCTAATCATGAAATCATCTTTAATTAAAAGTCAAAGAACGCAGCAGATTTTACACCGTTTCTGTGTGATCAGATCTGACGAACACAATCACCTCACTTCAAAGGAACTCAAATCTTGTCATCTTAATTTGATAACTCGCATTTTTCTCCTGGCTGAGGAAACAGACTCATTTCACGAGTGATAAATCTCAACGCTCGGGTTGTGACGGTTAAATGCGATAATGTCTCCAAATGCACTACCCAGAATCCTCTCTGCTCTTCCACAGTGTAAACTTGAGTTCCAGGCCTGCAGCTCAAGCAAGAGCGTCTCTGTGAAGTGTGAGGGTCCGTGTCCCTGCCTGCCAGGACAGGAAGTCATCAAACCACACGCTGAGAAGAACGGTGAGTTATTTCCTGTTTGTTAGGATGAAGATAGGACCATATACTGTCTGAACAGAGACTGTCTGCACCGTCATATTGTAGATGATGAAATCTTATCCGGTTTAGGTCAATATGAGTTTTTTTTTTTTTTTTTATTTTAGGATGACTTAATTCAATCATAAAATGTAATTTTACATTTACAATTAAATGTACTAAGTTGTAATTTTTTTACATCAATTCAAATTAAATGTACTTAAATCAAGATACCTGAGATGCAAAAAGATGTTGAATATTGCCAATAGGTTTAGAAAAATTAACTTTGTTTTCCCTTTGAATTTATAAAGTTTATATTTCTGACCTCATTCGAAAATATTTTTCACACTCAACACTGATAAATCACTTAATTCTAACTTAAGATAGTTGATATTTAGCTTTAGATAAGTGTACTGTATTGTGTGATTGTGTTTATATGTAAGTATATACACTCACCGGCCCCTTTATTAGGTAACACCTGTCACATGGCAGCAATTCAATATATTTAGGCATCTAGATGTGGTGAAGACGACTTGTTGAAGTTCTTAAAAGCTGAAGTTCAAACCGAGCATCAGAATGGGGAAGAAAGGGGATTTAAGTGACTTTGAACGTGGAATGGTTGTTGGTGCCAGACGGGGCTGGTCTGAGTATTTCATAAACTGCTGATCTACTGGGATTTACACACACAACCATCTCTAGGGTTTACAGAGAATAGTCCGAAAAATAGAAAATATCCAGTGAGCGGCAGTTGTGTGGATGAAAATGCCTTGTTGATGTCAGAGGTCAGAGGAGAATGAGCAGACTGGTTAGAGATGATAGAAAGGCAACAGAAACTCAAATAACCACTCGTTACAACCAAGGTATGCAGAATACCATCTCTGAACACACAACGCGTCGAACCCTGAAGCAGATGGACTACAGCAGAAGAAGACCACACCGGGTGCTGCTCCTGTCAGATAAGAACAGGACACAGAGGATACAATTCACACAGACTCACCAAAATTGGACAATAGAAGATTGTAAAAACGTTTCCTGGTCTGATGAGTCTCGATTTCTGCTGCAACATTCAGATGTAGGGTCAGAATTTGGCGTAAAGAACATGAACGCATGGATCCATCCCGCCTTGTCTCAACGGTTCAGGCTGGTGCTGGTGGTGTAATGGTGTGGGGGATGTTTTCTTGGCACACTTTGGTCATCTTAGTACCAATTGAGCATCGTTTAAACGCCACAGCCTACCTGAGTATTGTTGCTGATCATGTCCATCCCTTTATGACTACAGTGTACCCATCTTCTGATGACTACTTCCAGCAGGATAATGCACCATGTCACAAAGCTCAAATCATCTCAGACTGGTTTCTTGAACATGACAATGAGTTCACTTTACTCAAATGGCCTCCACAGTCACCAGATCTCAATCCAATAGAGCACCTTTGGGATGTGGTGGAACGGGAGATTCACATCATGGATGTGCAGCCGATAAATCTGCAGCAACTGTGTGATGATATCATGTCAATATGGACCAAAATCTCTGAGGAATGTTTCCAACACCTTGTTGAATCTATGCCACGAAGAATTAAGGCAGTTCTGAAGACAAAAGGGGTCAAACCAGGTACTAGTAAGGGGAACCTAATAAAGTGGCCAGTGAGTGTATATATACACACACGTATAGTCTAAAAAGAGGTTCACAAGCTAATAAATAATAGAATTAGAAAATTTGAATCATATAAATGTGATTAATGAGTTTATATGTAAAGCGTGTCCGAACAATTATAAGACACGTTTTGTTAATTAAGAGCAGCTGTGATTGTGGAAAGGCAGGATTTTGCCTCTTTTTGTGTTTGACATATTGCAAGGCAGAAACTGATTTTCTTCCTCAGTATTTATGCCTTTTTTCAGGACAAATACTGTATCTAAACATAAATCAGATTTAGTTTTTGTTAAGCATAAACTCAATTAGAATATTTTTTTCTTAAAGAAAACATCTTTGTGTTTGTCATTGCACATCTCAAGTAAATATATATTGATTTAATAATTATTCAATATTTGTACTGGCAAACAAGATAAAACTATTAAGAAAGAACTGCACATTTTGGTACTGTATTTTACACATTCATGCATATGCAGTGTCTGAAATCACTCACTAATTCACTAAACAGCAGATGCTTCATAGTTTAATATATAGGGAAGTAATGTCATCACTGAACACTTTTTGTGAGGTTACATATTGGTCGCACTCTGAATGAAGGGAAAATAACTTTGAAATCCGATCAGACGCTCAGACCACATCGGATCAGATTCTAATTGAATATGAAATGACCTTTGAATGTGGTTTGGAAGGGGTTTGTGAAAGCTGCATTTGGTGTGTTTTTGCTGTTTGGACCACAGAAAAATAAACGCATTTGAGTTGGACACGCCAAAATATTTTTACCGCATGTCTGAACAAACCGTAAGAGACACATGAAAAAGCCTCGAGAAAGAAAAACACTCAGACCCAAGATGTTTTTATAGTGTGTGTGTGTGTGTGTGTGTGTGTGTGTGTGTGTGTGTGTGTGTGTGTGTGTGTGTGTGTGTGTGTGTGTGTTTCCTGAGGGGAAAGAGAATAGTGAATTTAGAGTTTTGGGAACGACACTGGACATCACAAAGACAAGCTCTCAAGAGAAATAAACACAGAAAAGATGTTTGTTAATGTGAATTTCAGATGTTTTATTATTCATGGGAAATAAATATATCTCATGAGATCTGTTTAATACTTAGCTTCCAGATTAAATGGAGATTCAGTCTCCTGCGTCCCAGATGTTTCTCCTGAGAAAAAGAGCCCATAATCATGCACGTGTCTCCTACAGAGTTTTGCAAGAATCTCAGCCATGTCTCAATCAGAAGTCTCAGAATGAGCTCACGTTTCTCATCAAATGATTGATGAGCTGCACTTCACTTTCATTTTATCAGCCAGTGAGACATTTTGGTCTCTTACAGGAGAATAATTTGAGATAAAGATGATACAAGGGCTCAGTTAACAATATTGACTAATAAAGCGTCATTTTAATGAAGATATTGATTCTTAAATCCCAAGATTGATACTGTTGTCAGTTGATTCATGAACCAAACTTCACTAAACATCACAATAAAACGTGTGCTTTTATACGAAACAAAGACGCAGCTTTCACATTCTGTGAATTTATCACAAAATACAAAAGTCAAGTAAATGCGGTTTTGACGCTCTTTAATGTGGCCTGACAGATCATTAGATGTGAACGATCATCTCTACATCTTTACTACTAGTTACAGCACCAAATAAACATTTGCTCAGAAGAGGTCGAAACAAACAGACATCTGTGAAATCTGTTTCAACCGCTGAAAGATATAAACAAAACAGCTTGTAAGCAATAATGTAACATCACATTTACCTTGGAAAAGAATAACTCCACAGAGGAGCATCTAGATAACTATATGCACTATATTACATATCCATTATATTGATAATTAATCTGTTAATAATTTCAATTACAGTCACTGTATAAATGTTTATATTTCAACAACAAATTAAAATATAAAAACTGCCGTATGTGATTCTTAAATGTTAATGATCAGTTTTTGAGTGTTAATAGCAATAATTATAGCAATAAATCAGAAAAAATTAATTATAGCAATAAATCTGAAAAAAACAACTGCTTTAGTTTTTTTTTTTTCTGTATGTATGTACCTGATACATATCCAAATGAATCAATATTGAATCAAATTGAGATTGGAATCAAACTGAATCAAGAGCTTGTGAATGAAATTGAATTGTGAAATCTGTGTCAATATTCTTGATATTTGCAAGAATTATAACTGAGAGATCTACTGGGATCTGGGATCACCCTCAGATTCCAGATTTACAAATAGTTATATCTCAGCCAAATATTGTCCGATCCTAACAAACCATACATCAATGGAAAGATTATTTATTCAGCTTTCAGGTGATGTATACATCTCAATTTCGAAAAATGGACCCTTATGACTGGTTTTGTGGTCCAGGGTCACATATATAATTGCATATATCATTAAAAATCTGCCTAATGTGCAATTTACTTGCAGTGTGCAATGCTACTTATCTAAAAATAAATAGCAATAAATCAGAATATAAATACTTTAGTTGAGAATAGTTTTTTCTTTAGAAAAATGGATACATTTGCAAATTAATTTATACTGAATCAAGATCAGAGACAAATTGAAAAATCAAGAGCTTGTAAATGGTAATTAAATCGAATCAAGAAATTGTAAATCGAATTGAATCAAACTGAATGAAGAGCTTATGAATTGGAATCAAAATGAATTAAGAACTATTGAATCAGAATAAAGATTAATCAAGATTCAAATTGTGAATATTGTGTCAGTATCCAGCCCTCGTTCCCGCACATATCCTGAGTGCTGAAAGAGCAACTCTGAGCAGTGAAGTTTTCCTCCTGAAGTGTTTTGATGACATCAGTCTGTTATTTTAAGGGTTTGTTGTGCTGTAATTCAGATTCATGACCTCTAGTCTGTTTGCACTTATTTCCCAAAGGCTTCCCCACACAGCGCGGTTCTGCTGCGAGATGAGGGTTCGGCGTTATGATGTCTGTATTTTAATGACTTCAGATCACTGACATGATCTTTAATTGGAAAAGTGCTGCCTACATCAGGAAGCAATTACCATCGATAGAGAGAACGTGTCATTTGAAAGTCCATTTTTCTTTCATTTCCTCTCGTCTTTATTGTCTCATGGCCTCTTCTCTTTCTCTTTATTTGACCTGTTCATCTTGTTTTGTCATTTTATCTCTGACTTTCATCTCGCTCTCTTTTATGTGTCTCTGTTCGGTATTCAGATGAAGCGGTTATTCCTCCGTGTTTGCATTGAGAAAATCTCTTTCTTCTCAGCATCCGTCCATTATGTTTTCATCCGTGGAGATCCGCTGGAGCTACATCGTAGTTTAGAAAGACGGGTGTCAGAGGGCAGGATAGGGCCATACCATTTCTGCAAAGAGGAAAACGTGGACAGTCACAGAATAAAGTTCATCACATTCACTGTATAATGCAGACTTTTCAGATGAATAAATCAAAAGTAGGACTGTACACTTTATCAAACTGTGATGTGGAATAGTGTCTCTGAATATTAAACCACAATATTAAACCTGCTATTGAAAGAGAAATTATTACATATAAATATACCGTATTGGCCTACTATATGGTAGACTGTACTTTTAAAAGTGATAATAATTACATTATTAAAACGTTATTTCTAGGAATAGTAAACTCTGGCATAAAAAGAAATGCTATAAATTTGTGAATTTTAAATGTATTAAATTTTAAAAGATGAATAGGTTAATGTGTTATGCCTTTTTTATCACCACTATGATAATACATTTTTGTTAAAAGAAACAAAAACACAATTATTACACTGTAAAAGTTTCATGAATTAAATTGATTAGACATCTAGTTATACAAATTTAATTAAACCATTAAAATGGAATAAAAAAATCAAATGGAAAGTACAGAATTCAGAAAATCGGATTTCATAGGGCACTAAAAATGTCATTTTGAATTTTTTAATCAGTTGTTGTTAAATTGTGTAAGTTTCATGATTTTAATTAATTAGACACACTTTCTGACTATTAACATTTAAAGAAGCCATAAACAAACACAAAAAAACAAACATGACATTTTGGAAAACATAAAACTTATTTCATAGAACTCTAAAAAAAATTATGTTTCATTATTTTGATTTATTAGACATACTTTTTGATGATTTAAATTTGATTTAACCAGTAAAGTGAAAACTAATTTAGTTTTTGGAAAAAACGGACTTGTGTGTGTGTGTGTGTGTGTGTGGTGGTTAATGGAGCTCTACAGGAGATTTAAATGTATGTGTTTAGCGGAGGCTTTTATCTGAAGCGACTTGCATGGAATCAAACCTGTGATCTCAACCAGCCGAGCTGCAGGAACTCCTGGAGATGCTGGAAGTGAGAGACAAAGAGGTGGAGATGATTACAGATGGAGCCAGAGGGGGTGGAGATGGGCGATGAGGTTTGTTAGGATGAAAGGACGGAGAGGGATACGATCTGAAGAGAAACACCAGAGAGATTTTTCTCTCAGCAGGAGAGAAAAGTGAAAAATAGAGGGATCACCTGAGAGAAAATACTGTGAGAGATGAGTGTGTGCACGGCGAACAACACTCGCTCATTATGTTTTGAAGAATCGCTTTTCACACTTTACACCACAATATAATACAACACACACGCTCATCTTTCTTCATCGGGCCTTAGAGGAAAAACAGCAATATGAGGCTTTCTGTGGAAAATTACATCTGCACAGATCTGTGTCAGTGTGTGTGTGTGTGCGTGTTTCTGGGTCATTCTCTTATGCAGGATATCTTCATCTCACCATGAATACGTGTCTTCATATGCTGGATAGAACAGATGTAAGACATATTAGTTTGTTTCCTTTCATCATAATTTCACAATTAACCTGAAAAATGTATTGTTTAGATGATTATTTTAAATGATAACATCCTGCTAGACTTTTAAACTCTTAGGGATATTATGGGATTTTGAGCTTCAAGCCTTAAACTACGATTTGCCATTTTTTACTTTGTTTTATCTTTAAAGATGTTTTAAAAGAAGTCTCTCCTGCAAAATACAGTAAAATTGTAAAATTAACAGTGAAATATTCTTATACATTTTAAATAGCTGTTTTCTATGTGAGTATATTATAAAATATAATTTATTCCTGTGATCAAAGCTTCTGCATCATTCCAGTCAAAAGAACAGCACTGACTTGAAATTTTGTAACATTTATCAATTTAATGCATTCTTACTGAATAAAATAATACAAATCTTACTGTCTAAAAACTTTGGATGGGATTGAATATATCAATTTTTTTGTCTTATTTGTTGTCCTGATTCTATTAAGTTGTATCTATAATAAACAACCATTAATGAGGCTAATCTTGAAAACGAAGGGCTTCAGAAGCTCATCAAACACAGATGTGAATGTCAGTGTATTTCGGGCTCTTCACAATCCTTGCAGAACATTCAGGAACTCCTGTAATTCCTCCTGAACCTCAGGTGCACCTGCCGAGCATTAATATGACATCAGAATAAATGTCACTGGAGTGTTTGACTCTCTCATACTCATAAACACTTAATTTTAAAGGTCAGACATATCAATAGCTCTCTCAGGCGGGTTGATGTGATCCAAACATTATTCGTGTCTGTACTAAACATTAGGAGATGATAAATACGCTATGAAGTTTGTATTCAGGTTTTCATTAGACTGTGTCTGTGTTCATTTATTTAACACCAGCTTGTGTGCTTATGTTTGTCAGAATTGTTAGCACCAAAATCAGCTATTTTTGATCTTCTCTCTGGCTCATGCTACTGTAGCTTTAAGACTTATATGTTGTTAACTGAGTGACAGTAGTCAGTGTTAAATGTGCTTTAAATTTGGGCGGTCATATTTTAAAGAGGTCATCGGATGCCCATTTTCCACAAGTTGATATGATTCTTTAGGGTCTTAGTGAAAAGTCTATAACATGCTTTGGTTCAAATTTCCAATGGTAGTGTAAAACAACACCCTTTTACCCCGTCAAAATCAGCTCTGTTTTCAGCAACCCCTTTAAAGAGCGTATGTTTGTGACACCAATCATGATCGGTTTTGCACTTTACAATAAGATCCCATTTGTTGACAATAAAATAGGCCTAATAAATAATATAAAAAAGCTTTTAAATAACAACATGCTTTTTTACAGAATGTATTAATCTTTGTTCATTTTAGTTGATAAAAATGTTCATGTTAGTTCATTTAATTAATGTTAACATAACGTTTTATTTTAAAAGTGCATTAATAAATGTTGAAAATTAACATTTTGATTCATAAATACCAAATGGTTTATCTGTAGTTTAACTAGTGTAGTTAACTAAGTTTAACAAATTAAGCTTCAATATTTTCCACTTTATTCTGTGTTCCAGCAAACTTAAAAATACAAATAATAATAATAATGTAGGATTGAAACTGTTTTCTCTCAGAAATTGTACATTTTCCAAATAATTGCAAAGTAACAAGACGTAGCATTGAGTTTAACATGACATTTCAAAGTAGAAACTGAAATAGTATTTCTTCGAAAATGCACTGCAATAACCTTTGTTTATAACTTTGAAAAATCATATTTTACAGTGCATGGTACAGCAGTATAATATTTCAGCATGAAATACATTTTTTTGCACAGTAACTCCTGTAAGAGCTTTAGTAAGTTTGTTGGATTCAATAATGGATTTCCTCTTGATTCTGTTTTCCAGAAGAGATGCACAGTAAAAAAACAATAATGTAGGATTTACTTTGAAACAGTTCTCTCAGACATTGCAAGTACATTTTACAAATAATTTCAAAGGAATGGCAAGTAATACAATGAATTCAGTGTGAAAGTAGAAAGACTGAAATAGTGTACTCCAATAATCTATTTGCAACTTGGAAAAAAAGTGTAATTTTTTTAGCAAATGTTTCACCTGTTTCCTGGTCCAGTGGGTGAAAATCATGCATCTGCACAACTCTCCTCAACAAGACACCTGATTTAGAGCACAAACGCTAAGTTTAATACTAGTGATGTTTGTCCTAGCAAACACTGTTTAATGAGACATTGTGGAATCTTACAGATCTCAGTACTTTCAGCAGTTTTAGTGGAGCAGACCACCTGAGATCCTGCACATTTGCATTGATCGTTTACATTTGTGTGTGTGTATGTGTGTTGAAGGTGACTCTTCTGCAGAAGTGTTCTGCCTTTGGACGTCCTACTTTATAGTCTGATTACCCATAATTCAATGTGGCCAATTCCTGGTGGGAAGGTGTGTTTGTGTGGATGTACAAACCTGAATTTGCATTGTTGCCAGAATTTATGAATCATCAGAAAACCGCGGTGCTCTTCTGTTCCTCGTGAAATCTCCCGTGCACACTATCAGCGGCGGCCCGGAGGAATACTGTGGACTTTGATTAAAAGAAGTAAAAGAGGCTCAAAGTTCAACATGGAAACTTAAGAGACAAAAGGAAAGCACAGCTAATTAAGTAATGATCTTCGTTATCAGTGTTTCCCTCTGTTAGTTCAGCTCGTAATGATAGAGGAAGGACGATAAGTGAAGTAAGAGCTGCTGTTTTATTCTCTCTTTTTCTGTATTTGAATGCAAGCCAATGAATTAATCAGACTTTCTGAGATTAAACCCCCAAGCGTACATGTGGCCTGCAGAGCCTTCCTGAAAGTATCAAGTCAGTTTTATTTATATAGCTCTTATTACATTTCATCTTCGTGTCTTATAGTCACATTTAGTAGATGAGTGGGACAATAATATAGTTACATTTTCTTACATTCAGTTGAGGTTTGAATACAGTATGTGCTTGAGTATACTGTATGGTATACATGCAAATAGAGATGTTATATATCTAAAACCCGAGGTTGTGGG
This sequence comes from Gymnocypris eckloni scoliostomus, assembly GCA_027564155.1. Lineage (NCBI taxonomy): Eukaryota > Metazoa > Chordata > Actinopteri > Cypriniformes > Cyprinidae > Gymnocypris > Gymnocypris eckloni. The sequence goes on from CM050426.1 coordinate 6,579,847, forward strand.
TTCGAATCTCGGCTCAGGAAGGAATTGTCCACGACTGAGGCGCCACAGTATCGGCTGCTCCGGGTGTGTGTGCACTTGGATGGGTTGAATGCAGAGAACACATTTCACTGCTGGTTACACTGTATAATTGTGTATGTGACGAATAAAGCTCATCTTAGCCTAATCTTTTTTTCTTTTAATATAGTTAAATAATATAGTAAAAAAATAATGTTGTGAATATTTGCTATATAGTACAGTGGGAAAAAATATTTGATCCCCTGCTGATTTTGTAAGTTTATCCACTTAGAAAGAAATGATCAGTCTATAATTTTAATAGTAGGTTTATTTGAACTGTGAATTATAGAATTACAACAAAAAATTCCAGAAAAACACATTTCAAAATGTTATACATTGAATTGCATTTAATGAGTGAAATAACTATTTGACTCCTTCGCAAAACATAACTTAGTACTTGGTGAGGCAAAACCCTTGTTGGTAATCACAGAAGTCAGACGTTTCTTGTAGCTGGCCACCAGGTTTGCACACATCTCAGGAGGGATTTTGTCCCATTCCTCTTTGCAGATCCTCTCCAAGTCATTAAGGTTTTGAGGCTGACGTTTGGCATCTCGAGCCTTCAGCTCCCTCCACAGATGTTCTATGGGATGAAGGTCTGGAGACTGGCTAGGCCACTCCAGGACCTTAATGTGCTTCTTCTTGAGCCACTCCTTTGTAGCCTTGGCCGTGTGTTTGGGGTATTGTCATGCTGGTGTAGAGCCTTGTCCAGAGAGAAAATACAAAAAATAATTGTGGGACAGCACATTTCCTAAGGAACATCTGCAAGTCGTAAGAAGTTAATACATAATCGATCTGCATTTAACTGACTGGCTGATTTCCTGCCCTAAATCCCCTTTTCTCATGAGACCTCTAAAAACAAGGAGAGATTTGAGGAAAACATCTCAATGTTTTTCAACCAGAACAGGACAAGGACCTCTGTATCTGGACATGGTCCCGGATGACCGTTCTAACGTATAATTCAATAATGGAAGAAGTTTTATGGTGAGACTCCGAGTTTGAACCTCCACAGATACACATCAAAAGTGACTTCCCCACCCCCGGAAAGCCCCTTTCGTCCTCTGACATTCCATGGGAACCGCCTTTTTATCTTCTCTGATAGAACAAAGAAACTCAAACTGGCCTAGAGGACCTCTAAAAAGATATGTGTTATTTGCTGCTGTTAAAGCACTCAAGAGACAATATATATTAATGTTGTACCTTATGTCTTTTATAGGCTTGGTGTGGTTATTTAGAATTTAGGATATTTTTAATCTATGCCTTAACCTGTGTTATAGATAAAATTAGTATATATACTTTGTGTGTGATAGATACTTAATGTTTTATGTTGATTGAAAGCTGATTTCGTCAGCAATAAGTTGGTGTGTATGGGCTTCAATTTAAAGCCCATGCAGACCTCTAGGGACCTCACTTTATTTTGAGAGCTGTTTAAGTGAGAGAAAATCTGTAAATTAATCCAGATTGGGGAATTTATTTTATTATGTAAATATTTTTTTGTTGATATTTGCATAGATTTTTGTTTGTATAGGCTGTCAATTATAGTTCTTAGAAAGAAAATCGGAATCGGCTAAAATCGGTATCGGCAGGTCACACTTCCAAAAAAATCGGGAATTGGCAAAGAAAATTGCAATCAGTGCATCTCTTTGAGAACCACTGATCTAAGCGATAATGTAGTTTACGTGTGTGTGTGTGTGTGTGTGTGTGTGTGTGTGTGTGTGTGCATGCGCGTGCGTGTTATATTGTGGACTGCCTTTATTTTATTCTGTTCAAGTTATCAACCCGTAAAAAAAAAAAAATACTGATGTTTTCAAAATTAATAAATTCCAGCCACTTCCTTCATATATCCAATTGGGAAATGAATAAATTATGAATGTTAGCACAACTGAAGGGTTGTATGTCTATATACCTTGATGTCAATCGTTCAGTTGATTAAATATTTGAGAATATGTCTTTGCAAAGAATTTAGCTGTGTGTGCTTGTTTGATAGTTGCATCTCAGGAACACATAATATTTGTCTGGTAAACATCATAATATTGTACTAATTGCACATAACTAATTGAAATGCAAGGCATAGGAAGGAGAGCTTTGGGCTTTTGGGAGACTGCTTGGATTTTTGAGCTTGTGAAAATCGAATTGTTTTCTGAAGTGCAGAAATGACATTCTGAGCTGTTTTAACTGTTGTATTTTCCAACCTGCTGATCTGCGTTTCGTTGTGAAGCACCCATAATCCTTCACTCTGGCAGGAGATGAATCACTGAAGATCTGAGTTTTTCTCGAGTTCATCGCTCTCTGAACCATTCCTGTTCATCTGCTGGCCACCCACCAGCCGTGAGCAGCACGAGCATCGTCCTCTGCGTGTTCACACGCTCCTGCTGGGAGACCCCGAGTCTCCAGAAACACAGAAAGAGAAAGGTTTTTTGAATCGTTGACAACACCCACTCAACATATGCTCCTAGCCAGGACGCGCACACACACGCTCGCGCGCTTGATTTGCATTTACCGAAACCGCTCGGTTAAAGAGATTAATTCTTTTAACCAGATTTCCAGTTTCATTTTAATTAAGCAAAGCTCCAGGCAGAGAAACGCAAACATGCCAGAGTGATGGACCTCCATCAGGAATGAAATCTCTGCAGCTGTATGTCAAAGCCCTCCGATAAGAGCGAATTAACTCTGCCATCTGTCTGCTGGAGAACCTCGCTGAACATCTGGGGCTGAAGGCCAAGATGAGAGCGCTGCTTTAAAATGTAGTGTAAAACTTACATCAGTAATCCATATGCAAGTAATGTTATCTGATTACCAAAAATGCACACAAGAGAAAAGTAAGGATTTTAATGTCAGCAAAACAGGGCCCTTTAAGGTGTTTTTTTATTATTACAGTAAATTTGTTCCTTTTCTCTTCCCGTTTAAAAGATTTTTTCAGAATTAAAAGAATTTAGTTTTAATGGTTTAATTAAAAATAATAATAACTATTAAACAATATTTGTATAAATTAATTGAAATATACTAAGATCAATTTAACAACAATTTATTATATTACACATTTAATAAGTTTAATAAAAATTAAGCAGTCATTTTATTTTTAGCAAAATAAAGTGCTGAACAAATTTATTCTATTCCCTTAAAAATAATGTGTAAAATAACATAGTATTATTAATATTTGTAGTAGAGTAGTATTAATTTAAAATGTATTGTTTTCAAAATACTTCATGAATTAAAATGTTACATAAACCTCAAAACTATAAAATTAAGTTACACTCTAATTTTGTCTGTTCATGAATAAAACAGTGTCCCATTTGGAATTGATTAAGAAAGAAAGACTTTGACTGTAATTACAGTAGAATGTGCAGATCCCTGGAGAAAATACCAGAATTGTTCTCTGGGAAATGAACATATGATACATTTCACTCGCTCTCTCTCTGTGTGTGTGTGTGTGTGTGTGTGTGTGTGTTCATTACATCATATGGGTCATAATTGAATTCAGATGCATAGCAGGACTTTAACTCTAGATGCCCTTTTGACCTTTGAGATCACCTACCTGTTTTGCACCTGTTATCCTAACAACAGTCCAGTAACAAAAATATGTGACCATGGCCGTAGGTTCTGCTGTCTGTCAAATTTATTTCAGCAAAACATGCTTTTGTTTGAGTCGTCTGCTGGGTGAGTTTGACCATCAGCCAACAAGAGCCCAAAGACTCACTGATTGTGTTCATACAATGAAAGTGAACAGTGACTAGACACTGTCAGAAAGGACTGAATCACCATGAAAAAAATCATAAAAATAGTCCATATGACTCATGCACTGTACTCCAATCCTTCTGAAGCCATATAATGCAACATTTTTAAAGGGATAGTTCACCAAAATTATTTTTTAAATACTCCTCCTCATGTCGTTCCAAACCCGTAAGCCTTTGTTAATTTTCTGAACACAAATTAAGATCTTTTTGATGAAATCCGAGAGCTTTCTGACCCTCCATAGACAGCAATGGATCTACCACGGTCAAAAAACACATTGTTAAAATATTCCTTGTGACATCAGTGGTTCAACTGTAAAGTTATGAAGCTACAAGGATACTTTTTGTGTGCAAAGAAAACAAAAAATAAAAAAGGTTGGTTGCTTGTTTTGATTGATTCATTCATTCAACCAACTTCAGATATAGTTGCCAAGTTAAAATTTCACATTTTTTATTAATTTAAGTTGAGGTAAATAAATCAATAAAATATAAAAAATTAAAATGGAAAAATATTTATTTAAAATAATGATGATAAGGATAAGATCAACAAAAATGTAACAAAAAAACTAATGCTTTAACTCAAATTAAACTGAAAACAGAAAATCTAAAAAATAATTCAAAATAGAAACTATAAAAATATATTAATGATATCAAAACACTGTTAACCACTGACAAATGTTTCTAAAATTGCAGTTTTGTTTCATTCAAAAATTAAACCTGGTCATGGTCAAACTAATAATAACGTATGCCACTGACATCAAACATATTAATAAAAATGTGTACATTTTTCATATGCATAACTCATACTTGTACTGTGCGTTTTGATCATCACTGGTTACCATATGCTTTCATTGCTTGAACAGTGTAAACATGGTGTAAAACATCTCATTTTGTGTTGCATAAGGATAGGCAGGTTTGAGTAAATGGCTGTTTTAGTTTGTGTTTGGCTGCTTTTTCTCCATTTTGTATTGATTTTCTCAGAGCATGAAGGACTGCAATGATCAGCATGTGAACTCTTTAGGGTTGAGTGGCAGAGATCTCTAATTATAAGTTTTAAAGCGTCTCCTCTCTCTGTCTCTGGGCTCATGCAACTGTTTAGTCTGTGATCTGTTGGCCTGTTCTTTTCTAATTAAACAAGACTAAATCATGCTCGTTTAGCCTCTTTGGAGGGCAAAAGTATCAGCGTGCATTTCAAACTCTTTTAATACTGCAGAATGTAATACTGAACTTTAACACACACACCTCCACATTTGTCATCTGAAAGCTCTTATTAAACATAATTCACAGCCAAGCAAACTGTTCAACTGCTGGGATCTAATTTAAGTGCATAATGATATTAAATGATCATATTAGATTACAGTGTGTGTGTGGATTAAAATACATGTGTTTTAAAAACACTTGAGTGCAAGATTTCTTTGGAGAAACATCATTGTGTTGTTCCAAAACCGTATGACACTTTCTTTTTTAAAACACAATTATTGGCAGAATATCGAGCTGCTTTCTTTCTTACAGTGAAAGTGAATGGAGAAGAATGCTGTGGAGCTCCAAAAACAACAAAACACTCCATAAGATATTATATAGAATCCGACCGATATGGCCGGACACCGATATATCGGCCGATATTCTTTATATGTATATTATAGGACAGTACCAGTCAAAAGTTTGGAACTTCCCATTCGTGTGTCCAAACTTTTTACTGGTACTCTATATAGAATACAGAATACATGAACAGAATATGTATATACATAAACACATTTTTTATCAATGATAACTCAAATGTGGTGATCAATCACTTATAATGATGTGAAAAAAATAAGTAGTGGAGGTATGGTATTTAACAATTTAACATTAAGCTTTATTATCCAAAATGAGCCTGACATCAGTGCACTTAACAGTACACTTCACATTACTTACTAAAAATAACTTTACAACACAAAAATCTTGAATTAAGAAAAAAAAAAGGTAACTGTGTAGGGCAACAAGCTACTGCCAATCCAACTGGGGCAGGTTTATGCAGGAAGCACAGATTTTCCATATGTAAACATACAAACCCGATTCCCAAAAAGTTGGGACACTGTACAAATTGTGAATAAAAACAGAATGCAATGATGTGGAAGTTTCAAATTTCAATATTTTATTCAGAATACAACATAGATGACATATCAAATGTTTAAACTGAGAAAATGTATAATTTTAAGGGAAAAATAAGTTGATTTTAAATTTCGTGGCATCAACACATCTCAAAAAAGTTGGGACAAGGCCATGTTTACCACTGTGTGACATCCCCTCTTCTTTTTATAACAGTCTGCAAACGTCTGGGGACTGAGGAGACAAGTTGCTCAAGTTTAGGAATAGGAATGTTGTCCCATTCTTGTCTAATACAGGCTTCTAGTTGCTCAACTGTCTTAGGTCTTCTTTGTCGCATCTTCCTCTTTATGATGCGCCAAATGTTTTCTATGGGTGAAAGATCTGCAGGCTGGCCATTTCAGTACCCGGATCCTCCTTCTACGCAGCCATAATGTTGTAATTGATGCAGTATGTGGTCTGGCATTGTCATGTTGGAAAATGCAAGGTCTTCCCTGAAAGAGACGACGTCTGGATGGGAGCATATGTTGTTCTAGAACTTGGATATACCTTTCAGCATTGATGGTGCCTTTCCAGATGTGTAAGCTGCCCATGCCACACACACTCATGCAACCCCATACCATCAGAGATGCAGGCTTCTGAACTGAGCGCTGATAACAACTTGGGTTGTCCTTGTCCTCTTTAGTCCGGATGACATGGCGTCCCAGTTTTCCAAAAGAACTTCAAATTTTGATTCGCCTGACCACAGAACAGTTTTCCACTTTCCATTTTAAATGAGCCTTGGCCCAGAGAAAACGCCTGCGCTTCTGGATCATGTTTAGATATGGCTTCTTTTTTGACTTATAGAGTTTTAGCCGGTAACGGCGAATGGCACGATGGATTGTGTTCACCGACAATGTTTTCTGGAAGTATTCCTGAGCCCATGTTGTGATTTCCATTACAGTAGCATTCCTGTATGTGATGCAGTGCCGTCTAAGGGCCTGAAGATCACGGCATCCAGTATGGTTTTCCGGCCTTGACCCTTACGCACAGAGATTGTTCCAGATTCTCTGAATCTTTGGATGATATTATGCACTGTAGATGATGATAACTTCAAACTCTTTGCAATTTTTCTCTGAGAAACTCCTTTCTGATATTGCTCCACTATTTTTCGCCGCAACATTGGGGGAATTGGTGATCCTCTTCCCATCTTGACTTCTGAGAGACACTGCCACTCTGAGAGGCTCTTTTTATACCCAATCATGTTGCCAATTGACCTAATAAGTTGCAAATTGGTCCTCCAGCTGTTCCTTATATGTACATTTAACTTTTCCGGCCTCTTATTGCTACCTGTCCCAACTTTTTTGGAATGTGTAGCTCTCATGAAATCCAAAATGAGCCAATATTTGGCATGACATTTCAAAATGTCTCACTTTCAACATTTGATATGTTATCTATATTCTATTGTGAATAAAATATAAGTTTATGAGATTTGTAAATTATTGCATTCCTTTTTTATTCACAATTTGTACAGTGTCCCAACTTTTTTGGAATCGGGTTTGTATAAAATTAATAATAATAATAATGAATAATATACCACACACACACACATTCTCTGTTGTGTGTTTTCTGGTCATCAAATGAACACGCAGAACATGAGGATTCATATTTAAATAGTTTTTTTGCAGTTTAATATTCACAGACACTGTATTGCAATTTGATTTAAGTGTACTGACCAATTTTTATTTATTCATCACAAATATGACAGATTACATAAAGTTCTGCGTTATACAGTACATTTTTTATGACTGGATTCCACACTTCCGTCCATGTTTTCTGCATCGAGGTCGAGGAAATCATAGGGCCGTACTAATGTAGCAAACGAGTATAAGCTCAGTATGAGAGTAAAAGAAGGGGACATTGTTTATTTACTTTATAGCATTGCATCTCACCAAATAGGTGACAAACATAGCCAATCACCATTCAACAGACTCGAGCCACCACCGCACTGCCATCTATTGGATTGCAGAAAGATACTAACCTTTTAATCTGCTACATTACTGCCAAACTATGCTGTGTAAGCATGAGTGATATCACAATGTTCTGGCGCATGGTGCGGCTGATATAAACACAAGCACTGTCTGTCGCGATCTGCTCCGGTGGCCACAAACGCATGCAGTGATGCGCAGATCAGCTCTAACATCTGTTGTTAAAAATTAACCATCCATTCATCATGTAATCATGCTATACTACAAATTTGAATAATTGTAATGTGAAGATGGGTGACGGACGGATAATTTCAAGCAGCAGACTCAGGTGAAGTTTTAGCTCATCCACGCATCTCTACACTACACTGACCTGGGTCGCTAGTAGCAAACAATAGAGCACGCTGTCACAGTCTCAGTCACCAGCTCAGTCACCAGGCCAGAACTACATTTCCCAGCAGCCCGTCTGGTTCACACCTGCACCCTTTCTCCAATCAGCACACCTGTTACTGATCACCTTATTCCCCCACGCTATATAAACTGCCACCAGTCACATCACAATTGTGATCTTGTTGCAGTTTCTCCAGTTTTCCAACCTTGCGTTTGTTCACTTACCAGTTTACATACCTGCCAATTGAAGGGTACATTGTGTATGGATGGTGAAATTTCATATTTTTTGTAGTTTTGGTGAACATCAACCTGTTTACTCATCTGAAGTACTTACCTGGATTCCCCTACCTGCCATTCTGCCATCGGCAGTTCATCTGTCCTATATCTTTATACATGCAAGGGAAAAAGAAACCGATTATCATGAGAAGTCATTTGAACTCTTTATGAAATCCGAACACTTACCTGAGTTGCTGTTTGGAATTCCCCATTGTATATTTCTGTTTGATTATCCTACTAAGCAAAGACCATTTAAGCTATCTTCCTTTAAGTTACGTTATGATGAATGTCCAGTCTGAACGTACCTGCCTCAGTTTGCTTCTGCCAAATCTGGTCCGCCAGCAATAATTTGTGGTCCGCCCCGTAGCCAGATTATTTTGAAAGTGGCTGGTTCTGAAATAGATCCGCGATAACAGCAACAGTTATTCACAATCAGAGTATGAACGGTGTGATTTTGAATGGAGTGAGGAACGGAGAACATATTGGTTTTCACTCAATCAAAGTGCGCTCCACCACCGCTCCATCACGAGTACAATTCAAGGCCAACGGTCCTTAACATAACTGCATATTTAGACCGAATTCACGTGTTAAACTTATTTAGCTAGCTAGGTAGAAAAGGATCACTCAGATCAGAAAGAATGTGAAGGCTATGATGACTGCAGTGGACATGAGTGTTATTTTCTGCAGTGGACATGATGTTATTTTCATCACAAACTAAATTTGCACTGCAAACGCAGCAAATGTCAAGCTTGTCATGTGGTAGGAAAAAGGTTTGCACACTAGTGTTCCAATAAGCCACTTTGAAACTCTCCTGTTATTTTATTTGTTTTATATTTTGTACGCTATGAACAGAACTGTGATATTTCAAACATACTGAAATACTTTAGACACGGAGCGGTGTTTCTGATGTCAGTGAGTGAGGAGCGGAGCGGGAAATGGTGAACCTGGAGTGGAGTCATTATTAAATGCTCGGATTGTGGAGGGGAAGATGTGGACGCACCACTCCGCTCACATACTCCGATCGGACACCGCCACACAAATGTGGCTTTTTGTTAATGACCGTTGCAGGATTTTCCACAGAGTAACAGCTCACTACCAGTTACACAATACACTGTAACAGTCAGTCACAGGCTATTCTTGTTCCATTTTTCATCAAATAATATCTTAAATTATCCTTTGACTATGTTCTGGCCCGCCATCTAATGGTTAAATTTGTTTTTGGCCCGATGCCAAACTTACTTGCCGACCCCTGGTCTAGATGTTCTGTAAAAGAAAAAAAGTTAATATTGCCGCCATATTCACCGATAGTGATATATCTGCAACAGGCTCATATTGGCCGATAAAATCGGCAACACGATATATCAGTCGGACACTAATATCATATACAAAAATACAAAAAAAATTATCAGACATTGGTAGTAAATTGCACAATTGATTAATTAGAAATGGCAAGTAACTTTTGAAGTTGAAAAACGGATTTATTTTCTTGGAAAATGCAGGGTAATTTTAGTGTTAAGCTGCTATTCGTTTTCTCAAATATTTTGAATGTTTTTATTTTTTATAATTTCTGTTTTCATTTTATTTTTAGTTTAAGTTAGTACTTCTTGTAATTTTTATTTTTTAATGTCTGTATAGATTTCCACACATTTTTATTTCAGTTTTAGTATATCAAGTTAAACTAAATAAAAACAAGAAATTAAATAATACAAAAAAAATAGAAAACTGAAATAAAAAATTGTTTTATTATATTTTTGTATTTAGAACCCAGTATTATAAATTCATTTCTGATCTTTTCAGATACGATTTGTGAGCTATGGGAGATTTTTAACAAATACACTATTCATTTATTTTAATATTTATTTTCTAAATTGCAAATAAAATAAAGATATTTGAGTACATTTGTAAAATACGTTTTTTATTCAGTCATTGAAGAACCTTTCAATAATCACAAGTTCCAGTATTCATTTCCTTATGTGCACAAAATAAACAAACTAAAACAAAACACGCACATACATTAAATGTAACATCTCTTTCCCAGCCTGTTAATATACAATGCAGTGACGTTCAAAACAAGTTAGTATATTTTGCAAGAAAGTATTGATGCTGTCTTTCTACTTGAAAATGTCATGTTGAATTCAGTGTTACTTGCCTGTACTTTACAATAATTTGTGAAATTTACTAGCATCTGAGTGATTTTTGTTTTAAATAAATCCTTCTACTTAATTAATTAATTAATTCATATAATTATTAACAAATTAGTTTTTATTGTTTTAATAGATTTTTCAGTGTAGTGATTATAATGTGTATCTGTTTCTCACACAAAGGTATATGAACTATTGTAATCATGCTTTTTGGCCTTAACAGCCTTGGTCTACTTTCATTGTAAGGATGCACGCTGGTGAGTGAACAGTGACAGTTTTCATTAATATATGATCTATGCTTCTAATTAAATGTTATAATCTATCTCTCACGCTCTATATGGGACATCAAACGGTCGATCTGATGTTATTACCGCTGACCCAGCAGACGGAGAGAAGCGTTTTGTGTGTAATCTCGCCTGTCCCGCCGTTAATCGCTCTGAGAGATGGTTTTAGGAGGAATTACTAATATCTACGTCTGTCTGAATTAAATGCGTTCGTCATCTCATCCGGAGCGGAGCGTGTGAATGGTGACTGCTGCTGTTAGCGTTTATCTTTAAAGATGAGGATGACTGTTCTGCGTGAGCGTCAGCAGCTATCGTTCACACCGTACAGGAACAATCGGAGCCTGACAGGGGCCTTTAATTACTGCAGCAGCGCCAACACTCCCCTGTCAATCAAACAGAGGACTGGAAACATCTCCAGGTTTTCAGTGTAACACTGTAGGTTTGCTTGATAAAAATCAGTAAAAGCACAAGCTGAAGGTGGACGTTTGTACAATTACCAACTAAAATCTGAAGCTACAGCTAAACCTTTTACAAAAGCGTTTAAACTATCAATGACGGAAGTGATTGTGTGCAACAGGTTTAACAGTAAAGATTTGATGATATTGCTCGTTTAATGGCTTTAGAAATTCATTTAACTGCATGTTAATCTGCATGAGTTTTTCCATTGTGCTGTAGATATTGAAATCGGTGTAGGTTTGAACGTTAAACATGGTTGGATTTCTCCCAACGAGAGTCTCTTTTAAATGACCTGCTTGAGTTCTTTGAAGTATGTCATGGAACTAAATTGAACAACTAGTTAATGCAGTGATTTAATTAGACTCTCTGCTGTAATTTCTCTCACCAGCCCTGTGATCTCGTGCGAAACCCGACATTACAGTCCAGAGAACTTGCTCTTTATCAGCAGCAGCAGCTTAAAGAGAACCTCGCCTCATTAATATGCATGAGCTAAATTTTGACTAGTAATATCATCTCAGCCAGCACACGTGTGAATCAAAGTGTTGGTTAAACGGGTAATACATGCGTTGTCTTGTTTAGACTTTAACAACCTTTTTGACCCTAAGAAACCCACTGTTTAACAAAACTAAGATATTTCTGGTAGTCCTGCTGTAATTTGTACAACGCTGATTGTTTTGAAACCTATCTACCTGTCTACCTATCTACCTGTCTGTCTGTCTGTCTGTCTGTCTGTCTGTCTATGAGAGAGAAAACGATACAGTAAAATCACATTTTATGAGTACATTTAAAAGTAATGTAAAATAGTTCCCCTCAATACTAAACAAAGGTTATAAACGTAATGGTATTCAGAACAGAAAATGAATGAAAAATAAAACAAACATAATTCATAGTGGTATTCCTCTAAAACTAATAGCGAATAAAATTGGATGTTTTGCATGCTTGCCATTAATTGCATATATACAGGTGCATCTCAATAAATTAGAATGTTGTGGAAAGGTTCATTTATTTTAATTATTCAACTCAAATTGTGAAACTCGTGTATTAAATAAATTCAATGCACACAGACTGAAGTTTAAGTCTTTGGTTCTTTTAATTGTGGCTCACATTTAACAAAAGCCCACCAATTCATCTCAACAAATCAGAATACTTCATAAGACCAATAAAAAAAAAACATTTTTAGTGAATTGTTGGCCTTCTGGAAAGTATGTTCATTTACTGTATATGTACTCAATATTTGGTAGGGGCTCCTTTTGCTTTAATTACTGCCTCAATTCGGCGTGGCATGGAGGTGATCAGTTTGTGGCACTGCTGAGGTGGTATGGAAGCCCAGGTTTCTTTGACAGTGGCCTTCAGCTCATCTGCATTTTTTGGTCTCTTGTTTCTCATTTTCCTCTCTTGACAATATCCATAGATTCTCTATGAGGTTCAGGTCTGGTGAGTTTGCTGGCCAGCAGGCCCGGAGTGGCCATCGGGAGAACCGGGAGAATTCCCGGTGGGCCGCTCTGGCCCGTTCATAAATTGGGCCGGCAGACTCGCCTGTATATTTGTTTAAGTTACCGTGTGACTGATAACTAAGCTAATACCACTAGATTTGAATTTATCATTAAAATGTGACGTTTTCTGTTGTCAGAGCGCGCGTGCTCTCTCTCTTCCTCTACACAAGCGCGTGTCCCAGGTCGTTGTCATGGAGACAAACCGAAACCATTAATGGTGTGGTGTGAGTTAGCGAGAGTGCGCTAATCGCGGGAAGAATAAAATGGATAGTACAAAAAAAAAAGATTCCTAGAGGAGCTGAAAAAGCCAGGTTAAAAAAGAAAGGCATAGGAGGATGATGCGGCCAAAAGTGCCAAACTGACAAATATTTTTTCAAGAAGACAAACGAGCACACGTGAACTGGCGACTCAAGGTAACCTACAGTGACTAGCAACATTTACAGTTATGCATTTGGCAAATGCTTTAATCCAAAGTGACTTACATTGAAGGATTTTTTTTCTATTGATTGTCTGTAATGTAATTGATTTTAGCCTGTTGACTTATTTTAAATGTTATTGTGGTTTAATAAAGATAAGACTGATGCTGAGGGAAGTGAGAAAAAGAAAGAGACAGGGACAGAGACATTGATCTTCAGTGAGACAACAGCAGCCAGGCAGAAGGTCCCTGACGAACATACCAAGCTGACAGATATTTGTTCAAGACAAACAAGCACACAGGAACTGGCGACTCAAGTGACTATAGTCAAAAACTATAGAACAATGAGACAGTAATAAACAAAGTTGCAGAAACCAGTTCACTGCTTAGACGGTTGTTGATGCTGTAAGGCTTTGCCATTTTCAGCTCTGAGTGTAAACCAAAACTTGTGAAGAATGGTAGAAGGCCTTTCTCTCTTTCGAGATGTTTACTGATTTTCCATTTAGTTATTAATTTTACATTTATGCATTTAGCAGACGCTTTTATCCAAAGCGACTTACAGTGCATTCAGCATATACATTTATTTTCAGTATGTGTGTTTCCTGGGAATCGAACCCACAACCTTTACGCTGCTAACGCAATGCTCTACCACTGAGCCACAGGAACATAATGACTAACATATATGAATATTAATGACTGCTTGGCAGCTTTCAATTTTGAATTTTACTTTTTTTATATAATGTTACTGTTGTATCTTTTGTAGCAGAAATGTTTCATATAGTTTATTTCATTTATTACATTGACATGGATGTAAAAAAACAATAGTGCAAAAAGTATATTTCTTACTGCATAACTTTATTTTTGTTTGAATGCAAACCATTATTTTCATAACGTAACAGTTGGACACTTTGTTGCAGAAAACTCAGTATGTGATTTGTTATTGATATTTATGGCCATATTTACATTATTCAGATTTTTTATCGAAACATGTCAATTAAGAAACAGATCTGTCATTTATCCAGATTCCACCACAGTGGGAGGGGGTTGGATGGGGATTGGTGGTGGGCTGGTCTTGAGCATTACACTCCCGGGCTGAAAATGGACCCCACTCCGGCCCTGTTGGCCAGTCAAGCACACCAACATTTAACCAACTTTTGGTGCTTTTGGCAGTGTGGGCAGGTGCCAAATCCTGCTGGAAAATGAAATCAGCATCTTTAAAAAGCTGGTCAGCAGAAGGAAGCATGAAGTGCTCCAAAATTTCTTGGTAAACGGGTACAGTGACGTTGGTTTTAAAAAACACAATAGACCAACACCAGCAGATGACATTGCACCCCAAATCATCACAGACTGTGGAAACTTAACACTGGACTTCAAGCAACTTGTGCTATGAGCTTCTCCACCCTTCCTTCAGACTCAAGGACCTTGGTTTCCAAATGAAATACAAAACTTGCTCTCATCTGAAAAGAGGACTTTGGACCACTGGGCAACAGTTCAGTTCTTCTTCTCTTTAGCCCAGGTAAGACGCCTCTGACAACAACTGTAGCCAAATTCCTTGACACGTCTGTGTGTGGTGGCTCTTGATGCCTTGACCCCAGCCTCAGTCCATTTCTTGTGAAGTTCACCCAAATTCTTGAATCAATTTTGCTTGACAATCCTCATAAAGCTGTGGTTCTCTCGGTTGGTTGTGCATCTTTTTCTTCCACACTATTTCCTTCCACTCAACTTTCTGTTAACATGCTTGGATACAGCACTCTGTGAACAGCCAGCTTCTTTGGCAATGAATGTTTGTGGTTTACCCTCCTTGTGAAGGGTGTCAATGATTGTCTTCTGGACAACTGTCAGATCAGCAGTCTTCCCATGATTGTGTAGCCTAGTGAACCAAACTGAGAGACCATTTTGAAGGCTCAGGAAACCTTTGCAGGTGTTTTGAGTTGATTAGCTGATTGGCATGTCACCATATTCTAATTTGTTGAGATGTGAATTGGTGGGTTTTTGTTAAATGTGAGACAAAATCATCACAATTAAAAGAACCAAAGACTTAAACTACTTCAGTCTGTGTGCATTGAATTTATTTAATAGACAAGTTTTACAATTTGAGTTGAATTACTGAAATAAATGAACTTTTCCACGACATTCTAATTTATTGAATTGCACCTGTAAGTTGCTTAGAAATATAAGTCGCACCACATTTTAGATGATGATAAAACACAACTTAAATATAACCTATATAAAACAAACACAATAATTGTTGTTTATCTTTAATGCTTTGATTATTGTTGAAGTGTTATGAAAGTGAGAGAGAAAACAGTTCACATGCAAGTTTAGAAGCAGATATCAAAGAAAACTTTACAGCATGATCATGGAAAGAGACTCATCCTGTTTTCTCCTTCATTGTTGTATTCCTTTGTAAACGCAGCAGAAACACAAAACCAGGCCAGAAATGTGCTTTACACAAGTACACAGACAAGATTGCTTGGCCAGTATATACAAATGATGTATTCCTGTACATGATAAACAGTTATTAGTTAGACTGATAACTCTCTTTCATTGTACATTTAGTTTAATGAACTGTTGTTTAATCATGACAGTATTTGATCAGAAAGACAGTTTGACCACACGGATTGCATGTTTGTGTAATGTGTAGAGTATGTTTCTAGCACAGACACAGCACATTTCTATTTTTAGACGAGTCTTTTTTCTTCTCTGCTCTCAGATCTGGCTGTTTATCTGAGGAACAAGGACAGCGCTGAGCGTGTGTGTGTGTGTGTGTGTGTGTGTGTGTGTGTGTGTGTGTGTGTGTGTGTGTGTGTGTGTGTGTGTGTGTTATCATATTCTATCAGTCAGGTGGCTTATTCTGAAAAGCCATTTCCCTCCTGACACTCGCCAATTTCAGGCTTGCAGCTTTGTGCTGATGTTCGTGGAAATAGAAGTGACATGTTTCTGTCACAAAACTATAACAACACAATTCAGCTGAATTATTGTACTTTAAACTCTTCAGTTTGACTTCTGCAGACTTCCACTTTTATATTGAAGTTAAACATGCGCTTGTTCTGTGTAAGAAGGTGCTTTCACTGAGGTCCTCTCCGTAAGCGCAGCAGTGTGATTGCACATTGTGTGTGTTCAGTGCTGGTCTATTGTTTGTTGGCTTTGGCAGGCGTTGACAGCAGGGCTGTGTGTCTGTCTCTGGTTAAGCTGCAGCATGTGTCGTTTCATTAGGGTTTATCTCTGTGTAGGTTAATGACATTACAGGCTCGTAAGAGTGAGTACACAACACACATCAGTCGCCACGGTAACAAGACCTCTTTTACACCCCTTCACGGTGCTTTACTGCACCATCAAAGCCTTTACTGCACTTCTTCCTCCTTCATGGAAGTCTTTGTCACATAAATGCAGTCAAACACACTCGTCTGTAGAAGTGAAGTGTGTCGTCTCGCAAATGCCTTTACAAGATGGAACTGTACAAATAAAGAAAAATCAGTGTTACACACATCAGAAAGTCTGTCTATCTGTCTGTCTGTCTGTCTGTCTGTCTGATCTGATCTGATCTGATCTGATCTGATCTGACCTGACCTGACCTGACCTGACCATATAGCACCTGGATCAAAAATTGATATTTATTATCTTATCTTATATTTCTATAGAACCACTTGTCCGTGTAGTAAGGCAAAACTTGAGCTATTTTATAGACTTTGGTTTGCACATTGTTTGAAGGTCTTTGGAAAAGCAGTAAATTATCAGATTATTTGAGGATAATTTAACGATTTTCAAACTAGTTAGTAGTGGCCTACATTTACACCGCACTCTGATTTTCTTCTCAGCTGTTTCATTGAAATACTGCAGTCACTGTTTCAACAGTTTCAAAGTGTTTCTGTCGGTTGGTTAATCTTCAGCTATTTCTGAAAATAAAATCAACACTTTATTAATGTTTTCCCAGTCCAGCATGTTTACTAGCCAGGCAAACAGAGACACATGCTAAAGGTAATCTCCATAATCCTCCCCACTGGCACAGTGTGTTTCTGCTGTTTATGAATAGTGTAAACCAGAGTTATGATTGCAATACAGACACACACACAGAGATATGATGCGATGTATCATAGCACAGATATATCAGTAGAATAGAGGAATTACACTGCAGTGTTATCTGGTTCCTGCTCAAAGGTGTGATTCACACAACTACCAAAAATAATCCCAACACTCTCAGATATGGAGACATACAGGATTATATAGAGGAGTGTGTGTGTGTGTGTGTGTGTGTGTGCGTGTGTGTGTGTGTGTGTTACAGTGCTGTAAGACTGACTATAGACTAACAAAACAAGACTTTGCATTCAAATTAAATCGCTTCCTTTGCAGTCAATAGAGCTGTTGCTTCAGCTTTGGCCGACAGATGCCCTGTTTTAAACCATCCTTTAAAAAAGTACAATAAATGAGTTTGTATGGATTTATTTTAGTCAGTTTTGTTGTATATTTAAAACAACTCCTTGCAGTTTGGGATGTTTCTGGCTTACTAATCATCTTTTATTTCAAGCTGTAAAATCTGTTTTATTGTTATATTATATTATGTATTATTATATTTTATTAGATTTTCCATTTTTATTTTCGTAATAGTGTTTAGTAAGTTTATGCTTGTTTTTTGTCATCTTTAGTACGTTGTTTTAGCTATAGTATATATAGTTCATCAAGTTAAACTAAATGAACATGATAAATGTGGCAACTAGGTCAAATACGTTTTTTTATATATGTTATTTTATTTCAGTGAATATTTATTTTATAAGTAACTAATAAGCTAAGTATTTTTGAATATAATTGAATAATAATTTCTAAGTACTTATTTTATATAAATATAAAGTGTATAAGTGAAGAGTTTATTTTCAAAAACAGATAACTCCATTTTTTTTTACATGCTTTTTATTATGTTAGCATGTTTTTATTGTGTTAGTTAGCTGGGTTTGTTTTGTTATTTTAACCTACTCAAAATAACCCAACTGCAGTTTGATTGAGATTAATTGGAATGCACAATGAAACAAGATGATTTATGAGAATGATCTGTTTTGGCAAATGAACTCTTCAAGTGTTGTTGAGAATGAAGGAAGTCATCGAGTCAGGATCTCCCAGCTGATTGGTCTGTGAGGTACTTCTTGTGTAGACAGGATGTTAGTGTTATTTTTCCAGTTTTTCGATAGCTCAGTTCTGAATTTTTCTTTTCGTGGTAAAACATCAAAATGTCAATTAATTCAGGGGGAGTCACATGACCTTATTCCAGGATGGCAAATCACATCGAGGAAACGACATCATTTTATTCATGTAGTTCATTTGGAGCAATTCTCTGAAACAAGCCCCCATTACGGCAAAAACACATTCTCATTACAGTGAAAGTGTCAAACAGCCACCCTACGGCGCTCGTGAATTCAGACATGTCGATTCAGATGAGAATTAATTTAACACACGACCTCGATGTTAGTCAGAAACACTAGCATATTCTGTCTGAAATATTCTCCTGGGCTTTTGGGAGAAAATCACTGACATTTCCAATTCAGATAGCAATACAATCACAGACTAGCAGCTGTAAGAGCTGAAATTACCTTAAACCATCACAAAAAACAATTACCATCTGAATAAAGCCCTTGATTTTATCTG